>JAKZAP010000011.1:8237114-8714614 GCA_023053575.1 Branchinecta lynchi | reverse complement strand
CTGAAAGTTTCATCAGACCCAATTTGTCCTTTTCACTGAAAGAGTTTCGCAGATATTTAAACACCGGTTCGACGTCCCAAGTTGAATCATAACGAGGTCGCGTAGGGACAATCTTGAAAATACCTCGCATAAAACGACGAACCAAATAATGGGATCCAACAGGACTTCCATTTTTGTCGAAAATGAATGACGACAAAGCACTTCTGGCGGTATTAATCGCACTATATCCTAAACCGCTATTATACAACAATGATAAAAAACTGAGGCAACTATTTACAGAGTATACCATGGGATCGAAATTCCTTTCACTACAGAAAACTTCCCACTTTGCCCAGTATGCAGAGTACTGGGATACTGTAGATTTTGTCCAGGACTGGACAATGATGTCGGCAGCGACTGTCGGAACTTGCTCGCTTGCGAGATGTTCCCTGACAAACGACATACTATTAAATTTAGGCGCTGCCACATTGGATGGGTCTTCCCGGAGACTGGACAAAATATGTGGCCCCGTGCTACCGGTAGACGGCATGGTACCTCTACTAACATCTCCGACAGTTGGGAAAACCACGCTTGTGTCGGCCACATTGGTGCTACAAGAACTAGATTCGATCCCTCGTCCCGAAGTTTCGCCAGAATCTTTCCGATCAACCTAAAAGGCGGAAACGCGTACGCATTAAATTTCCACTCGCAAGAAAAAGCATCAACTTTCCAGGCTTCTGGATCCGGCTGGAAAGATACGTATTTCTTTACCTTGTAATTTAGGCGTGAGGCGAATAGGTCAACTTCAAACTTTCCAAATTTCTTTTCTATCTGGTTAAAAATGGTACCATCCAATGACCACTCAAGATTCTCATTGAATTCTCTGAACATTTGGTCAGCTCCCACATTCAAAACTCCTGGTACATGGAAAACAGAAATAAAATTTCTGTGTTTTTCAGCCCAGCTCCAAATTCGTTTAGCAACTTGGTGGCAAGAAATCGAATGAGTTCCTCCCATGTTGTTCACATAGGCCTTGGCCGTTGTGGAGTCTGTCATGACTCGTATGTGAGAAACTGTAACATCACGACAAAAGGAGAGAATTCCATATTCAATAGCCAAGAGCTCTAACACGTTTATATGCTGTTGACCTTCAACCAGCCCCCATTGCCCCCCAGCTTTAAAGTCTCCTGAAGTAACACCCCAGCCTAACAGACTTGCATCAGTATTTAAGGTTAAATGAGGGGTTGGTTGCCGAATTGGTGACTTCACATCTTCAAAATGATGGTACCACCAAAGAAGATCTTCCTTTATTTTTTCAGTAATCTTGAGAAATGCATCCCAGTCTTGTTTGTTATTTTCTAAAGCTCTGATTTTTGCAAACTCTAACTCCCTGGTATGAACTCTGCCGTACAAAACAGCTGGAAAAGCTGCGACGTAAGTACCAATCAATTTTGAAAGAGTACGTACAGAACATGAAACCGAGTTCAATAAACCGAAGGTTTCCTGATTAATTTTTCCCGACTTATCAGCTAGTAAACTTACAGTCATGCTCTCGGAGTTAATAATAAAGCCCAGCATTCGAACCGCCTTCGAAGGTACAAGCACACTTTTTTCTACATTTATGAGGAAACCACAATCTTGCAAGACCGACGCAGTGTAATTAACGACACTGCAGCAATCTTCGAAATTTTTATCAATGAGGAAAAAATCGTCCAAATAATTCATTGCTTTCATTCCATGAGTTCTTAAATGACTGACAATAGGCTTCAAAAACTTGGTAAAAGCACAGGGTGCTGAAGAAAGCCCGTTAGGCAAACAAGTAAATTCATAAATAACACCCATGAAACAGAAGCGCAGATACTTCCGAGATGACGGTTTAACCCTGAACGAATAATACGCATCGACTAAATCAATAGATGCCATATATGCGTCTTTTTCCACCATGTTCAAGACCATTTCTAACGTATCCATCTTAAAATGAACTTTTTCCACAAATTCATTTAAACCCTTCAGATTCAGTATCAACCTAACTGACCCATCACGCTTCGGCACCGTAAATACCGTACTAATGAACTGTTCAGGTGACAAATCTTGTACAACACAAATTATTCCTTTTTCTTTTAATTTCACTAATTCTGAACTAATCAATTTTTCTTCCGCAGACGAGTAAGTTCTGAGCGGCACACGTAACTGAAGTGGGTTTGTAGCAAATGGAATTGCATAACCTGATACTGAAGCTAACAAATCTGGATCAGTCGCATACTTTTTCCAATTCTGAGAAAACAAACTAGTTCTTCCAGCAAAAAATTTGCAGGACGGAACAATTCTTACCCCACTTATTTCTTCAGTTTCGGTAACTCTCCACTCCGTTGACTTTCTGAAGATTCTGGCCGGGATTTTGTGCCGGGATGAAACGGTCTTTTGCCGCGAAACTGGCCTCGCCAGGGACGGCGTCCTAAAAAAGCACCTCCTGCGCCTCCACGGCCTCCACGGAAACCTGAGCCGTTATTTCCTGAACCATAACTATATCCACCCCGGCTATAACGAAGAAGGGGTTTAAGGGATTTCTTTAGTTTGGCTTTGAGCTTGGGAGCTTCCTCCGCCTTCGTCATTTTCTCTTTCCAGTCTTCCACCAAGAACTCCCCACACTGCGCTTGGGCAGTCAACATGGTCTGGAAATTTTCGTCCATTTCAGGCCGGATCAATTCCTTTCTTCGATTATTTATCTCAAAATTAGCCTGGGACAAAAGCTGCAATGACAGCCCACATTGCTTACTAATATTGTCACATAATTCCGAATTCGCCCCTCCTGATTTTAGACCACTCACTTGCTGCATGGCCAAAACCGTACTTGTGGCCGAATGAACGATTGCTTGCTGTACGGCTTGCATTTTTACGTCAAACGCACGTGACTTCCCTCCGAGTGCCAACCATAGTTCTTCGTTCACCTTTGTAGGGTACAGACTAATATTACATGGCCGTACTAATGAGTCAACAATGCTCTTTATGTTTGTATCGTCTGGTTTCTGAGAGAACACCGAGTTCGCAAACTTGGCTAAACCCTCAAGAACTGGTGGACCCTTCTGAACGTCTTTAACGACCCCTTCTAGAAGAGAATCATAGATGGAACAGCCTGGCTCGTTCACATCACTTATATTTACACTGTCATCATTTTTCTGAGACAGATCCTCATTATCAAGGTTCAATTCTTCACAATCATCATCATAGTCTCCAGATAAAATTGGTTTCAACATTTCATGAAGCATTTCTTTAAGGTCTTTCCTGACATTCTCGGTGACCTCTCGGGTCAAATCTTCCATTTCTTTTGATCTCTTTTTTGACATCTTTCTATAAGGAGATTAATCTATAATACGTATCATTATATTGGACTACTGGTCCTACAGACACAGTACGGTACCATGTTACATAGTTAATCTTAACTGCATTTACGTAAGAATATGTGCTCATTTGGCTTTAGTACGACTTTTAGGAAGGCTTTAATAATCAAACATCCAGTGACTCGCACATGGACTTTCTTATAATGGTCATTCACACGTGAATAACCTTATATAAGCTTTCTTGTATTGGCCATAGCCTTCTTTTATTGGTCATTCACACGTGAATAACCTTATATAATAATGCATACAAAAAACACAACGTGTTTCTGGATGCTTCTCCCTCGTGCAGAGGGAGTTGTCATACGCCTTTTTCACCCCTTATAGTTCCACCCAGCGGGTAGGAATAAGACGGAGTAAACATGGCGGTGCGTTCGCTGGCTCGCAGCGAACAATGACAAATTTTTTTTTAAATGTGAAAATTTTTATCAACGCACAACCGACTCGGTTATGATGGTTTTATTTGATTATCAATAAAACATTTAATATGGCTGGACATGACCAAATTTGGCGAGAGATAAGACGAAATTTGACTTACCCAAGGTGTTTAATATCGTTAAATTAAACAATTCGACCGGCTCGGTTGGAATCCATTACACACTGAAGCTCAGAGAAGTCGCCGGCACGGAGAGTCCTAGCGCCATCTCAATTCAGCTGTATCTACCTATATGCGACGCTAATTCGTTAATAGCACTGGTATTCTGACTAAAAACAGCGCTTCTCCCTTGTTCGCCTTCTACTTTTTTCTACCTTTGTGTCATCCTTAGATTCTTCTCTTACTCCAAAAGCTTTAACCCATTCCATCAGACGGCCAGCAACCGCAGCACCGAGCCATGCTTTCTGAAAGCCGCATAGTATGTGAGGATACTTCCCCACCTTAAGGATGACCTCTCCCAAACACATAAGGTAAGATCCATCTGGTTTGTTAAATTATTTTACAACAGGCCTCCCTCTCTAAGATTTATTTTCCCTGTCTTTTCTGACGGACGTTGGCTGAAAGCGATTTCCCTTTTAAATATGGACTTTAGCCACGATTCTTAGGCGTAGATTGTTTGGTACGACCGAGACTAATTCTTGGCCTTTCCAGTCCCTATACAAAAACCCTTGGAACTGGACGAACTTTATGTCTCCTCTTTGTTCCCTGTTTATCGCTTCGCAGAGGTTTTTTATGGCACTTGAGCTTACTCAAGTGCCATATAGCGATTGTAATTTCTGTCCGTCAGTCGGTCTGTCGGTCCCGGTTTCGCTAGTTCGGGCACTTCCAGATAAGCTAGGACGATGAAACTTGGCAGGCATATCAGGAACTGGACCAGATTAAATTAGAAATGGTCGCTTCCCCGATCCGACCATCTGGAGGGGAGTGGAGGGAGGGGGAATCCGGAAAAAATAGGGAAAATGAGATATTTTTAGCTTACGAACGGGTGATCGGATCTTAATAAAACTTGATACATGGAAGGACTTCGTGTCTCAGTCCGTCCATTTTAAATCCAGACCGGATCCGGTGACATTGGGGGGAGTTGGAGGGGGGAAACCGGAAATCTTGGAAAACACTTAGAGTGGAGGGATCCGGATGAAACTTGGTGGAAAGTACAAGCAAAAGTCCTAGATACGTGACTGATATAACCGGAACGGATCCGCTCACTTTGGGGGAGCTGGGGGGGGGAGAAGTCCGAATTTGTAGTGATCCCGCGAGTTCCGTGCTTCCTGATGTGCTGGGACGATGGAAATTGACAGGCATGTCTGGGACCCGGCCAGATTAAATAGGAAATCGTCGATTCCCCGATTCGACCATCTGGGGGGGGGGGGGGGAGTGAGGGAGGCTGAAGCCAAATTTGAGGTATTTTTAGCTTGCGAACGGGTGATCGGATCTTGATGAAAGTTGATATTTAGGATGACCTCGTGTCTCAGACGTCTCACTTTAAATCCGGGCCGGATCCGATGACACTGGGGAAAGTTGGAGGAGGGAACCGGAAATTTTGAGAAACGCTTAGAGTGGAGGGATCGGGATGAAACTTGGTGGGAAAAACAAGCACAAGTCCTAGACACGCCGTTGACATAACCGGACCGGATCAGGGCACTGTGGGGGAGTTGGGGTGGGGGTCCGGATTTCTAGCGATCCCGCGAGTTCGGCATACTTCCTGATGTCCTAGGGCGATGAAACTTGGCAGGTATGTCAGGGATCTGAACAAATTGACTTGAGAACAGCCGTTTCCCCGACCCGACCATAGTGGGTGGAGTGGGTGGATGGGGAGTCCCGAATCTAGTGGCGTGCATAACTTTTGAACGGGTGATCGAATTTGAATGAAACTTGTCTGGTGAGCTATCGCCTCGGACGTTCAGTGTCACGTCCGGGTCGGGTCCGATACCTGTGGGGATGGAGAGGGGGGGGGTGGAAAACTCAAGAAACTCTAAAAGCAGAGGGATTGGGACGAAACTTAATGGATAGAACAAGCATTAGGCCTAGATGAAATTGACGGAGCCAGATGGTTTCGGGGCTCTGTGGGGGGAGTTGGAGGGGGTTTCCTTGAATTCCGGTAGTCGTGAGTTAGAATAGTTCCAGATGTAAAACGACAACGAAACTTTGCAGGCATATTAGCGACCCGAATTATCTTGACTTAAGGTTCTGACACAACATACCCCCAGAAACTTCCGTTCCTAGATCCGAGCATATTTGGGGGAGCAAGAGAAGAGAAATATGGAAATTGACTTGTATAAATTGGAAACGAGTAGTCTGATTCGAGTGAAACTTCATGGGTGATACGAATCGATGGCCTCGACATGTAAAACATGCGTTCGAACCATATGCGACCACGATTAGGGGAATTGGGGGTGGGGGGGACTTTTGACATGCATACAAACCAAACGGATGGACCGAACGAGATGCAAATTCGACAGTGCCGAGTTTATGCGGCCTAGATTTGTTATTTGGCGTCCGGGCCGGATTCGGCCAAGGTAGGGAGGGTACTGGAAACTTGCAGATAGGCTATGCTCCAATTTCAGTAAAACTTGATGGAAAGGAACAGGGAATTAAGCGATTGGGCCCGAACCGGCTCCGAAAACGTTGGTGGGAGGGAGGGGGGGGGGGTACCGGAACTTTCCAAAAATGCTCAGATTCGAGCGAAACTTGATAGATGGTATAAAAGAAGATGCTTTAGGTGGTCGATTTTTTGTATTCCGAACCAGATTCGGCCGCGGTAGGTGGAGATAGAGTGAGTACCGGAAATCGTGTAGCACGTCTAGGGATCAAACAAATGGATTTATTGGGATGAAAGTTTAAACAGTCATGTGCATTTGCTACAGACAATCGAGACGATGCCGGAACTGCTCAGAAATGAGTGAAACTAAATATCCTCTTTCTATTTCCAAACCGCATTTTTCGATGGCGGGTGTATTTTGTGACGTTCTCGTCTACTTTCTTGTATAGCCTACTCGTACAAGTGCCATATGAGCTCGTAGCTCTTGTTATTTCTTTGTCGCTTTTTGTTTCTTCCGTGCATCGGGAAGACAATTCATCGCTACTGATTTCGCAAACGTATGCTTGGAAGATCCTTTGAGCAGCTTCCGCGTTATGCTTGAGAGAGTGAGTCGCTGAACCAGACGTGCGGAAAAACCCTTGGAACTGGACGAACTTTATGTCTCCTCTTTGTTCCCTGTTTAACGCTTCGCAGA
The DNA here is from genome assembly GCA_023053575.1 of Branchinecta lynchi. Classification (NCBI taxonomy): domain Eukaryota; kingdom Metazoa; phylum Arthropoda; class Branchiopoda; order Anostraca; family Branchinectidae; genus Branchinecta; species Branchinecta lynchi. The sequence continues at coordinate 8,707,571 of JAKZAP010000011.1, read as the reverse complement.
GGTTTTTTATTTCTTCGTCGCTTTTTGTTTCTTCCGTGCATCGGGAAGACAATTCATCGCTACTGATTTCGCAAACGTATGCTTGGAAGATCCTTTGAGCAGCTTCCGCCTTATACTTGAGGGAGTGAGTCGCTGAACCAGACGTGCGGGCCATTTTTTTGGACACGATCAGCCAGCCTTCCGCTTGAAAATAACTCAGTTTGGACTACTTTATATGGCAATAATTTACTATATACAACAATTTAGAATCTGATCTCTATTTACAAAGGCGTTATCGTAAAGGCGGCCGGGCCTAACAGCGAACTTGATATCAAAACTCTGCAGGATCATGGCCCATCTCATGAGCCTAGCATGGTCTGTCACAATCTTGAAAAGTTGGCCTTCTAAATACAAGTGTAACTGTAAAAGTACAGCTGTCGTCAAAGCTCTACTCCGAAAACAGAATAGCTGGAAATACCCCTTTGTCATATCTAGAACGGGTAGGAACCTGGCATTCTAAACCTTACAAAATCAGTTCTTCGAGACGCCGAGTAGGGAAAGGGTCTGGGCTTTCACGTTTTTTATTCTGACTCCCTGAAATCGGTGCAGATCCTGAGGCTTCCGTCTGCCTCGAGAACTACCACGGTTGGCGACGCGTAAGGCCATTATGACTTCCTGACGACCCCGGCATGTAGCATCCTATCGATTTCGGCCTCGACCGCGGCCTGTCTACTTTGGGGGATCCTGTAAGGCTTCTTTCGAACAGGCGCGGATTTCCCTGTCGGTATGTGATGCCTTACTAAGCTAGTTCTACCCGGGTTTTCGCTATAGGTGTCCTCAGATTGCCCTAGAGCTCTGGAAAGCTCGTCTCTCTGTTACAGAGATAAAGCCGGATTCACATAAACCTTTTCCAGGCTGCCGGCTTCGGCAGGTTCGAATGTTGCGAGTTTGAGCGGCTCTTCCTTCATGTAAATACGTTTCCAGGACTATGCAATAGAGGGACTGACAAGGTCTGAAGTACTTTTGCAATAAGTTGGCGTGCAATACTTTAGGCCTTTTCCTTTTTAGATACCCGGTGACATCATAATTGCACTCACCAACTTTTCGCTGAAACCTTGACTGGCCCTTGTCACCTTCTTTCCAGTTTGGACCCTTGAGATTCTAACAGTACCAGAGCTTGGTCACCTGGCTGTAACTCCTTGCCCTTTGGTGCTCGCGCGTGGTACTCGGCCTTTTGCTTTTTCTGGTCTGTAAAAGATCTGGAGTTAGACTACCTGGAGGTACGGGCTTGGGCTCCTCCTGTTCCTGCGCAAAGGGGTTACACCCGTTGAGTCGTGTACTGGTTCTCGGTAGGCAAAAAGGACGGAGGGCTGTATGGTATCCCAGTTCTTAGAATTTTCTATGGCAACTTCCTTTATCATCAGGACTACTTTTGCGTTTACGCGCTCGCACAAGCTGTCAGCCATAGCATTGTATACTGAAGTGTTGCTTTGTTTCACTCCTAACTCGTCGAGAGTCTGACACATACTTTTGGCAGATTAGGCCCTTGATACTACAGCCTTAGGTAATCCATGTCTAGCAAAGTACCGCAAAATCGCTAAGATTCTTTCCGTTTTACTAGATCTGAGCGCCAGCGCTTCGGTCCATTTTGAGTAGTAGTCGAGTATGACTAATAACCATAGGTTGCCGTGAGAGCTTTTTCTTTCAGCTTCCCTCCAAAATCAATGCCTAGACGCTCAAATGGCTTCGAAACTGGCTCAAATTTTCGGAACGGAACCCTGTCCCTTTTTGTCACTCTGGCTGTTAGCCGCGACCAAGTCCCAAACAGTTATCGACCGGATTGAAAACTGGTGCACCACCAACGGGATGAAAATCAAAGAAAAAAAAAACGGCATAGTTGATTTTAAGAGTTGTCGTAGCTGTTCAGACTCAGAGTTCACAATTTATACTGATGGATGTGCACTGCCGTTTCTACATTCCACAAGGTTGTTGGAGCGATACTCGATGAGAAATTATCGTTTCGCCAGTAGATATCGCATCTGGCGACAATGGTCTCCAGGCAGTCCTCAATGCTTCACAGAGCGAATCAGGTCCTTGCTCCAGATGTAATGTTAATGTTATTCAATGCTTTTGTGGTACCATACCTCATGTACTGCTGTCAAGCTTGGGGAAATACATATAAATCTTACTTAAAGCCTATAATAACCGCACAAAACCGTTGTATCAAAGCAACATTTCGCCTTCCTAAACTGCACCCAATAGATCAACTATATAATGACACGGGCATCCAACCCCTCAGCGAGATAATCACCGCTCAGAATCTTCGCCTGGCCCACTCTGCTTCACTCGATAAATTACCTGCTTCTCTCCAAATTATTACGTGCCTTGCCGTAGTGTACACAAAAATCGTTCCCTACATTCTACTCTCCATCAATTTATTCTTCCTTTAAGACTGACAACTGCCTACTGAAATTCGGCCATATACAAAAGCATTAAACTATGGAACAGTATACCCACACATCTACACCAATCAACAGGTTTAAACACTTTTTTCAAGAACACCCGTACACACTTACTCATTTTGGGCTCTCAATAAATCTTTCTTTTTCTTTTTCTTTTTTTCCCCTACTTTTTTGTTCTTTTTTGTTCCTCTAATCTTTAAGTTGTAGTTTAGCTAGGCATATACAAGATTCTTTTCCTTCTAGGCCAATAGACCAAGTTGTCCAGTGTTATATAATTTTAGTACGTAAATAAATACTTAAAAATACTTGAAATACTTGAGTACCATAACGTGCGATGTCTCTATGCATTCTGGGGCAGTAGAAATGACGCGCTAATTTCTCCTGGACCCTGTTCCTGCCTGAATGTCCATCTAACGGCGAGTCGTGCGCGATCTCTAACGCTTTCTGTCTGTAGGTTCTTGTGTCCTCTTTTAATTTGTAAGCCCAAGCGCCATTTAGTTGATGGCGCTCTTCTTGACTACGATAGCTTGTGTAAAATAAATTATTCTGATTCTGAAGTACCAGCTGGATTGTCTCTTTCGCTACACCCTCGATTCGACTACTCTATGCAAGATGCCATGAAAAAGCTTCAATCTTACTTTTCTGTTCTCTTCCCTAAGTCGCTGGTTTTTGGCCTCATTCTCCTTTTGCTTCGCCCAAGGGGTTGTTAGAGATCTGTTCTGCTCCTGGACCTTCACTAGCGTCTCGGTTGCCTTCTTTGCTTCGGCGATGCTTTGTTCACTCAAGTCGTGGTATGTCTCCTGGATCTCAGATCCGCTGGTAGTAGACCGCCTTTTCCATAAGCTTCTGTCTCTTTGACTTTGGCTCCTTTCCCTGCTCTCTTTCATCAAAATAACCATCTACTAGCTCTCAGTCAGCTTCTTCAGCGTAAAGCATTCCAGAATTGGCGACTAATTTTGCTCATTCTTGCGTCTGGGCTGCTTCCTAGAAGGAGAGACTAAGCTTTTGCATCTCTACCTACAATTACTGGGTATGGTAGATTTTCCGCTACTGTGACTTTCAATTCCTCGGAATGTCTTTTTCCGGAATGTCATTCCCAGGTTAAGGAAACAATAGCTGATGGAAGGTTTTTCACTTCGGCGTGGACACAGCCTATACTATAAACTTCATCCATGTTAACGAGATTCCCGACTACAAGGTCTTTTCTTACTAGCGTTTTTTTTAATCTTTATTATTCGAAAAACATTCCTTACGGTATTACCAAACACCAAATCTTTGTTCTCTAGTCAAACGTAACTAGATACATTGCGCTGTAACATAATCAAATATTCAATAATTACACAAGAACAAAAGAGGAAAAGAATTTAAAATTTCGCGTACAGAAAACTCACAAAAGAGGGGACAAAACTTTTTTCATACCGCGCATGAATTGCCCGAATAGGTTGGATCTTAGGAACTGGTTGTGCTGCCATTCTCTGTGGCCTTATGCGGTCGGGAATGTGGAGAGGCGGAAGGATGTGCTGGTGCTTCGGGTCTTCCAGTGGTTGGTCACCAAACTTGGTAGAAAGTTATTTTGCTACTGCTATCGATTAAAATAGCTACTTTTCCCCCCTTATTTATAGAATCCTCAACCACCAGAGCCGCGGTTTTGGTAGCCGGTGCATGGTCGTGCAGGACCATGTCGTCCGTGGGCAGTTTCCGACCATTTTCTTCTTACGATACCGCGCTTTTCACGAAGCTCTTCCTAGACTTTTCTGTCACGAAATGGAAGGTTCGCTGTTCTTACGCTTCCGACAGTCACGTGCAAAGTGCCTTATCTCATTGCAATTATAACAGGACCTGCTAGGTTTTTCTCTTAACTTACGTTCTTGGTTTCGCGCTGCGTGTTCGAAATGCTCGAACACGCGCATTTCACGCGGGAGAAATGCTCGACATTTCTCCCTTATTCGAACCGGCTCCTTTGTTCGCAGCTTGCCACTCTGTGCTAAACTGACGGTTTCGTCTACTGTCATCGGTGCTAACAGTTTAAGGTGCGTCGCCAAATCTGTAAAAGATAGACTCTTTTCAAACTGCTCAAGAACTAACTCCGTTAAGATTCCCCTTAACTTGGCGTTTACGGCAGATACACTAGTGGTGTCACTTTCTGATATTTCTAACCACTTGCGACAATACTGCCCAAGTTTGTCTGCGTGCTCCTTGAATCAAGTATTTGGCGACATACGTAATTCTCGAAATTTATTGCGATATGTATCTATCGAGATACTGTAGTTTGCTCAAATTGCGGATTTCAGCGTGGAAAGTTGTCTTAGTTGCTCTTGAGTCATGGTCGCTACTGCGTCAAGGGCTTTCCCGCTAAGCAAGGGCGTCCAAAAGAGGGGTGGGGGCGAAGTGCCCCCCCTATGTTATCGGTCAAATTTTCGCCGAAGGCGAACAAATCGGTCAAAATGGGCATCGCGGCGAAGTTTGTCCGTCGTTGTTGTGTCGTGTTTGTCGTTTGTCCCAGCATTTCGAAATTGGGTGATTTCATGTGTTTATTGGTTTCCCTTTCATTCTTGAATTTGCGAATTCATCCAACTTTTGTTCACTCCGCATCGATTTCACCGCATTCGGTCTATCCCTTGGTAAATTCGGTGATTTAACCTGTTTATTTGGTCTCATTCGTTAGCGAATTCGGTAATTCACCGGACTTTTCTCAAGTCTGTATCTGTTCTGTATCATTCGGTCAGTCCATTTCATAATTCGGTTATTAATAAGATTCATTTGGCTCTGATCCGTGACCGAACTCTATAGTTCATCCAACTTTTGTTCAGTCCGCATCGGTTTCGCCGCATTCGGTCCGTCCCTGCGTAAATTCGGTGATTTAACCTGTTTATTTGGTCTCATTCTCTACCGAATTCGGTAATTCGGTCGCATTCGGTCAGTCCAATCATATTTAAATTCGGTGAGATTCACTTGGTTCTGATTCGTTACCGAATACGGTAATTACGGCATTTCTTTAGCTCTCGTCCTTTACTATTTGAGGTAGCTCCAGCTGCACTGTCAGAAGTTTCATAACAGATTACGCATAACACTTTCAAGAATAACACCTTTTCACTTAGAAATAAACTGTTCTGACCAATTAAGTTTATACTATTTCGTGCCTAGATCTCCAACAACACCTTCAATAGGTAAAAATACTACACTGTCAGAAGTTACATAACGACAACAGAAGGATGCGCGGTTTCAACAGATAACACTTTGGGATGTTATCTGTTATGTTTCTTTCATTACCGTTAGTATTTTTATCAATTGAAGGTGCTGGTCTAGGCACGAATTAGTGTAAACTTAATTGTAAAAAGTTTTGCGGCATTTTCTCTAGAAAACGTCGACATCAAAACAATTTCAAGAAAATCTGTTGAAAATCTCTCTGTTTTCCCAACAAAGTGTCTGCGTAGCGACATTTTCAGAAAAACGTCTTGCTTTCAACCCTTTTCTCAGGAAAATGTTGGGATCTGAAAAAGCGTCTGTAAAGCGAGAGAACACGTACTACAGTAAGCGTTGAAAATAAGAAAACGTCGAGGTATAGGATAAAGAAAGAGAAGTTGAACCTTGGAAAGTGTTACACACAAATTTTTTGTCGTTACTTCAATCTGCGGAAAATGTCTGCAGCTCAGAAAAGTGTTATGACTGTACATTCGTTGGTATAAGATCTTTTTGGAAAGTGTCAGCAGTTCAGAAAAACGAAGTCATGCGATAAAAGTGTCAGCGCGTTCGAAAATGTTGAGCAATTCGGGTCTGAAAACTGGTTGCGTCCAAGAAAGTGTTGTACTTCTAACAATTGTTTGATTATTTAGCTTGTTGCTATGCTGATTAAGGGATTCGCAACTATGATCTTTAAAGAGTGCGGGCCATTCACTGCTCCACAAATGCAACTTGCCGTTTCATTATGGCACAAGCGCCTGGCGCGGATTCTGGAACTACCAGGTGCACGAGTGCTCAATGCTCATACTCCAGGCAATTGGACCTCACTTTATAATTCCGAGCCATATAATGTTCGACAAAAAGGTCCATCAAGGTTTCCTATGCACATGATAGGATTTCAAGTCCCGTCTCAACTCGAAGTTGAATAGATTTTATAGATTTTTTGCGGTTTGGCGCGGTTTTGACGTCACTCCACTACAGGAAATCCTATGATAAAAATGTAAAGGTTAAAGGCTGGCATTTATCTTGAATTCTTTCGTGTATGTCAGACATATCATAATCAATCTCTCCCACTCTTCGAAAGAATAGGCCTTAAGTCGTTTTCTTGAGTTCATATTTGATAAATTTTGTTTACTAATATTGCAATCTGGTGCAACGAAAATTTAAAATGTAGTTTCCTTCTTTCAGTGTCTTCCAAAACTCAAATTGAGTTCTAGACGAGGGGTTGCCCATTCTTGGTTTTAGTATAAAGCAAATGCTCGGTGGCCGACCGGTGCCGGCACCGGTTGACAACAATCGACACCGGTTGCCATGTGCCAAAATCAACATGTATGGAAGCGTAAATCGCAAAATTTCTGGCTAGCCCCGCTGGTTCCGGTCGGTGCCGACTGGTGCCGGGAAAAGGTATTCTGCAGGTGTCGCGAAGTCGGTAACCCCTTGGTTCTAATTATTTGTCAACGTCTCAGAAAATTTCTGAAATTTATTCTTATCTAGAATAAAAGGCCGATTCAATGAATCGAGAAAATCGGAAAGAGAAAAAAGAGTCGAGAAAATCTGGATCGTAAAATTCTGGAATTTCAGATCACCTTTTCATCGGATTATTTTGGCCTTGACTTTGTCCCAGATGGGATTTGAAGAGACATTCATCCCATAGTTTGAAAGTCCAGATTAAGAAAATTACAGAAGGTGTTCGCTGCTGTTCTCTGGCTGTTCTACGTGACCTGATGTTATATCGGTTGTATTTTCTGTGATTCGTACAAAGGTGTTAAAGTTTAACTGAACAGGCAACTTATTTTTACATCTTAGATTCAAATACATTGAATTATTACAACACCTATTGGGGATTTTCATTCTGTCCACAGTAGTCTTCAGTAGGGACGTTGGGAATGTGGACGCTTTCCCATGGTGAATCCGTCCACAGTTCGCCCGCGAAAATCACTCTCACTCTCTAGCCCTAGTTTTTGGCACTGCAGATTGCAGACACTTCTTTGTTTATTTGATACACAATTTATTTACTCGTTTGCTGCTGGTATTGTTGCCAAATGTTCCAGGCACCATAGAGATATCACAAAAACGGGAAGAGCGGCAAGCACAATGGGATAATCGATTATTTGGAAATATCAGAAAAACAAACTAACGCTTTTTCATCAGGTTTTCAAGATTACTTAAGCGAACAAGTGATGGGTAACTAGACTGTAGTATCCTAGCCCTTTTCGGTTAAACTTTAAGAAAAGCTACAATATCATCAAAAAATATAAAAAAAATGATTTTCTTGTTTATTTCATAAGAATTTTGGCCTTATTTGGACGAAAAGATGACATTTTTTGAAGATCTTTCAGTAGCAGAAAGAGTACATTAAGGAATTATTAGTATTTATTTGTGATTTTCAAGAAAAACGAAGTCGCAATCCACGTAAATTCAATTCCAAAAAAAGTCGAAATGTGTTCTGTTTCTCTAAAGATATTCAAGACTGTGAAAACTAAAGGCTGCCAAGTAGCAGTTAAAGAATAACATTACTTAACCCAAATCCCTAGTGGTACTGTGTTTAGAGTGGTTTGGAGTTCATTAATTTGTCATGTCATACCAGTGACCCATTGGGCGGGGCATTGCAGGCATTGTGGCTGTGGACCTTCTTTTGACCGACAAACATGCTGGATTGGTATAAGTAAGTAATAAGTATTGCTAATAAGTATCAGTCTAGTACACTAGCCCCTTTTCAGGCACGGTGCTCAAACGTCTAGCACCATGCCTGGGTGCTAGACGTTCAAGCACTGTACCTTGGATTTCATGTATGGTGCATGGATTTCAGTATACAGTGCATACAGAAAAAACACAGTTTCTGTCATCAGAACTGAGCACCAGCTCGGACAGGGCTGAAATTACTACTATGAATTAGAGAAATCAAAGACAATCCTTTACATATTTTTCTCAACAAAAACAAAAGGGCTCTAATGATGATGGAGGTGAAAAACCTAACAGAACCCTATCTATTTTCCATGTATTTTCCCTATCTGTTCCCCAAGAGCCAATATTCTGGTTGGCTGCTAGGTAGAAAAGGCTGAGGCACAGGACACTTTGCATGCAAAACCCTTGACTATGTAGAAAAGGAAATGAGGTTTTTCACATCTGTCATCAGCCGAGCCCCTTTTTTTTTGTTGTGAAAAATATATAAAGGATTGTCTTTGATTTCTCTAATTCATGGTAGTAATTTCAGCCCTGTCCGAGCTGGTGCTCAGTTGCCATGACAGAAACTGTGTTTTTTATGTATGCACTGTATACTGAAATCCATGCACCATACATGAAATCCAAGGTACAGTGCTTGAACGTCTAGCACCCAGGCATGGTGCTAGACGTTTGAGCACCATGCCTGAAAAGGGGCTAGTGTACTAGACTGATAAGTATGTTATAAGTATTGTTCAAATGTTCAAAGAAGCACACCACTACTAGTGGTTCGACCACCTTCGATTAGACCCAGTCAGCCTGAGTCAACCACAAACCCCTGACTTTTGGATACCCTATGCCAAATGCTGGACATGTCTAACGTTTGGCATACCCTATGCCTAAAGCTTGATACACTATGCCAGGTGCTGGATACTGTAAATGAGTAAATATTGATGATTTGAGTGAAGTTAAAAAATCAACCAACCACTACTCCTTGATATAGAAGTAGGTCAGGGCCTGGTCAGGGCTGCCTTACCAACAGCTATCCAGCATTTGCATAGGGTTTCCAGTGTTGAACATAGGCTATGCCGTTTGGCACAGGGTATTCCAAAATCAAAGATTTGTGGTAGACGGATTAGACCACCTTTCTTTCTTTGATGCTTTCATGTGCAGAATTGTAGAAATCAATTCTAAGAGGCAAGTGTTTCCAGAGTGTTTCAGCTCAACTTTTTCTTTATTTTTGTGTGCCTTGATTCACCTTGATTAAATGCGATTTAAGGTAATTGATTATTGTTGGTGCTCAGTAGACATGCTGCGCATTAATATCAATTTTTTTTATTACAGTAGAGGTATGCTTATGTTAACATTGGCTTTAATGTGAACAATGCAGTTTTTGGCTAAACGGCAAAATGAAGATCCAAAATACCTATATATTGTGTTTTCAGGTGCCCCTAATTACCTACTTTGGCTAACAGGTAGTTAGCTTTAGACACAGCAAGTGCATGAAAATGTCAATCAACGTTAAGCATACCTCTACTGTAGATTAGGATTGATTCTGGTTTGACTTTCTTCATCATACTGTACTGTAGCATTCAGTACCATTCATAGGCCAAATAAGGCAATATGTATTTATTTATTATTACATTTGGCATCAATTGATCTAGCTTTTAGCTTGATCAATAGTGTAATATGCCTCTAGACCTCTTCCAGACCTGGTCTGGGCTATCTACTGTTCCTAACAGTTTTGGCTACTATATGCACAAGTGCACAATTCCAGTCAGGTTTGACTATGCTGGCCTAAGATAAGTTCTTTCTCGATTGATAATGGCAGATTCACAGCCGACTCTGATAATCATGTAAGCACTGTCCTAGAGTTAGAAACAGATATGAAACAGGAGATGGATCCAAACCACGATGAGTTAGTTAGGTTAAAACATGCAGTCTCTGATCTTGCTCCGGTCTTGCGGAGAGATTCGGGTTGTGTGAGGCCTCCAAAGATAGAGGAGTTCAAAACAGTTTAGTACACCAAGCAGGACGCTAAGCCCCTTTGTTGATGCTCATGCTCAAACCCTTGTGAGCATAGTACCAATACCTATGTGTATACTGCTTCTTGGCTAGAGTATAGGTTACAGTCCTTTTGCAATTAAACAAACCAGGATTTCATGTTTACATAATAGTAGCCTACCCCTCTGGTGTATGAGCGGTACACATAGGCTATGTGGGAGTACCATGGTCACACCTGCAAGCATGCCCCAGGGATTGAGCATGGGTATAAAAAAGGGCCTTGTGTACTAGACTGGTAAAGAATGATCTGTGCTCATTATGGAATGCTTTTTTGTAGACTACAGGAGGAGTATCCAACCTTGAATAAAATTTTGAATTTCCATAAAAGGCTTCCTTCGAGAGTTCAATCTAGTTTTTAAGAAACTAGAAGAATTAGGCCTACAGAAATACTATTTTGAAGCTAAAATAATGTTGGATTTCACACAGAACCATCCCATTCTCTTCTAAACTCAGATTCCGTGTTGTACTAATTAAAAAAAATGATGAAAAGAAAGAGTTGACAACAGAATTACTCCTCTTAAAAAGGTTTAAAGCACATTATCAGAAGACAAATAATTGAGACGGACTGGGAGTAAATTACACAAAATTTGCTGTGAGAATGCTGCCGGACAGTGAAGAGCAATGGAATACTTTTTCTTTTGCCTTATCACAAGTAGATGAAACTTTAATAACATTCAGATTTAGACATGCGATTTATTAACCGTTGTGTAAATGTTCCTATTTTTCAAAGGGAAGAAGATCTCACTGCATGGAGCCTGTATAAGTAACAGTTGGACCTTTCCTGAGGGCTGCCAAAGGTTTGGTAGCCTACCTAATTTTATAAAAAAAAATTAGAGAACTTTTGCTTCAGTTTCCAACAACAATAAACCTTGTATTTTTTCTTTTACAAAAGATGTTGCCTGATTACCCCAGTGTACCTGAAATCCCTGATTTTCGAATTCCCTATGCCAAATGCCGACGTTTGGCATGCCCTATGCCTAACGCTGAATGCTCTTTCATATTGGATCAGGTCAGGTTAGCGTACCAACTGGTATCGAGCGTTAGGCACAGGCCAATCCAAACCCTAGATATACTTAACATTGGGCATAGAATATCCAAATTCGAGGTTTTGTGGTAGACTGTACTAGCCTATATATTAAACATCAACAATGGCGAAATATGGAAAGTCAGCTGCGATACTGGTCAGTCAGTGATATTGCAGCCCTTCTTTCCAAGGGTCCTTGCCAGGCTGTTGCTGGACTTGAAGAAACGGTGCTCGCGGTCAAAACTGCAGTTTCAGTTTAGATTTTCTATATGTTTTCGTTCGGGGGATTGGTCGGGGGGTCGTCAGGTTGGTTTTCGTGAGGGACGGTACCGGAGGGGGTCGCCTAGACCAGTCAAGCGAACGATCCGGTAGCCACACGAAACCTTTACATCTCTAGTAGGCGTATAGTAATTTCCCGTCTCTTTCTAGGTCGGGAACATCGTGCCCGAATGTAGGGATGGCGGTATCGCAGAACATGCTGAAACGAATGAATTCGTCAGTGGGGTGACGCATATGCGAGTTCAGTTGCAAAAGACAAAGGAAGCTTTCATCTGTCACGACTGTCCTGGGAAGTCCGAATGAAGAGAGGTAAAGACTAGAATATTTTTTCTGAAATTTTCTTTTCACTATGGCTCAGAAATATCGTTTTTCGAAAATACCATTACTCCCCACGTGAAATCAGCGATTTTCGTGTTAGCGCTTGTCGACTCTATTCATCCTCCGGACTTTGACCTCGGATGCCGGACATAAAATATTTAAAAACCGACGTGCCATGGTTGAAAAGTGGGGAAATCAGCTTTAATTTGAAAAAGGAACTAGAGATAATATAAAAGTCAGAATAAGCAAGAGTGGTCCTTTAAGTTAAAGATTGCGTCATGTGATGCCCGAATGATGAAGAAATGACGTTAATTGTCTAAAGTAGGCCAAATCTAGGCCTGCTCTTTAAATAATTTACATAAATCGTTCTGAAATAGTTCTTTAAAGCATCCGTGCCAGTATCTACGCCCATTCATCATTGGTCTCCACACCCTTTGTGTATTTCAGTCGTTGAATCAGGAATTCTCTTTACATAGTTTTCTTTCGCGGAATAACATGATGATGACATGCATGGTAATAGGAAATTCTGGAGTCTGACCTATTACCTTTTTTTTGCACAGCCTATGTTTTCTCCTGATCAGAATCGAACGCTCGAAGTTAGAGAATCAGGAAGCGAATCCCAGAATTTTCTAATTTTATTTCTTGGTTTCCAGATATTGAAAATGCAAAGAAAAAAGGTGCAAAACTATTCAGACCTTTCGTGTCGCTAGTTTTAGAAAGAATATACGCCGTTACTAGCTTCTCCAAATTTTTGTTTGCCATCTAAGCAGATGGCCATGTTTTGGTCAGCTGTTTTATTATCACCCCGAAGCACGACCATAATTCCTCTATGGGGTTACGTTATGACCAGACGGTTTGGGTCGGTGGTCGGGACCTTGAATTCCTGCCAGGATTTTCCACACCATCATCACTTTCAAATGAAAATCCGGCCAGTAAATTCGGATCGTGTGTTCGCACTATTGCTAGGAAAAGATTTCTGTTCAGTAACCAATTGTTTTAATGGAAAGACAAGTTAAAGTTCAAGTATAAATCCACTGAAATAAAATTGTCTATTGTGGACTTTAACGTTGGATCTGATAGGTGCGAGATTCGTAGGCGAGTCCAATCTTTCAACTGTCGGAGGTCGGTGGTGGGGATTAAAAGGTGATGTATTTTTTCCTTTTGATATCGATAAGGGCGCACACAAAATATGTAAGTAGATGTATCGGTGAACAAAAAAATAACTTTGGGTCAAAGTGTCAAATGTTTTTTCTTCTAGGTCCCTCTTAAGGAAGCTGCTTTGGTGAAAGGGATGCAACCGTTTGAAATTGTTGCAAAGCATCATACAGAGAGAACGCAGTTTTCGTGTTTGGAGATCGGCTGAACTTCAAAACCCCGGTGGAGGCAGTTTCAGCATCAATTGGTATCTACATGAATATTCCTATTTTCCCGCTTACCTTAAGTTTTCACGTTGTGGGCCCTTTTATTTTAACGCAAGTGCCAAATACCGATCACTTTTCGGTCAGTCGGTCAGTCAGGCCACTGCTCTCGAGTTAGGGTATTTCCAGAAGTGCTAGGACGATGAAGCTTGGCATGCACATCAGGAACTCGACGAAACTAACTTAGAAATTGTCACTTCCCTATCCGACCACCGTGGGGGGGGGGGGGGTGAGTGGATGGAAGGGGAATGCGGAAATTTGAGGTACGTATAACTTTGGAACGGGTGATGGACGTTAATGAAACTTGATATCTGGAAAGACTTCGTGTCTCAGATGTACCATTTCAAGTCCGGACCGGATCTGATAAATGTGGGGGGAGGGGGGGTAGTCGGAGGGGGGAACAGGAAATCTTGTGACACGCTTAGAGTGGAGCGATTGGGATGAAACTTGGTTGGAAGAACAAGCACAAGCCTAAGATACATCACTGACAGAACCGGACCGGGTTCGGGCACTGTGGGGAAATTGGAGGGGGGTAATTCTGGTGATCGCCAATTTAGGTACTTCCAGATGTGCTAGGACGATAAAACTTGTCTCGGAAATTAGTCACATGACAAGATTGGCTTAGAAATTGTCAGTTCCCAGGCCCTACCATCCCTTAAAGTACTAATCCTAACCGCAAAGTACAAAAAATACTTCTAAGCAAAATATACATTTTCGTGATCTCTATGAGCCCCCCATGATCATTTTTGCCTCAAGTGTTTTACTTACAACTGAATTCCTTAAAGTACAAACAGTTGTTTTGAGTAAAATATACATTTTCGGGCTCCTGATGAGCTCATCATCATTTTTGCTTCGAGAGTTTTGATTACAGATGAATTTCTAGCGCCCTTAAAATGCGCATCATCACGGTCAAATCCATTACCAAACGATAAATTCTCTTGGTTTCCAAGGACCCATGATTATTCTTATCTCAAGGGTTTTGCTTACAAAAGATGAGAACAAACCCACGAATTGACGAATTCCTACTTTCATCCTCTGACCCAAACTTGCAAGTGCCATATGAGCTTCCAGCTCTTTGTTAGACTTGATAAACGATTTATCTTTTTAACTTACCCTTGAAGCGATGATATGTCTTTTGGGGATTTACTGCCGCTTATCTTTAAAAGTTGATATGCAGGTCTGTCTTATATACACATCTATTCGAAGTGCAATGTTTTTTGGTGACCACACGTATGTATTAATTTATTTCTCTGTCATTTGTCGATCTGAAGCAATAAATCAAAATTAGTTCTGACAAGTCTGTTCAAGGACTTCCGTTAATGATATAGGCTATGGTTGCGGCTGACAAGGACTTTAGGATCCTGCCAACGAGGTGTTAGAACCTTTGCTCTGGGTATATTATATATAACTGCTATTGTCGGTATTATACTTCCACTTTTGCAGCTGTAACTCCGCTGCAGCATGCGTCAGTTTCGGAATCGCACGGGTAAAAAATGTTGACAGAAAGTGTTGGCGTGGTTGAAAACGACTAATCAGGAAGTGTTGAAACCAAGATGTGTTTATTTACCACGGAAATAAAGTGTTATACACTTTTCCTACACTTGTTCTAAAAGTGTCTTACAGCAGAAAACGCTGGGGAACCTGGGAAAACGTTAATAGAAACTGCCTAATGAGCAAAGACTGTTATGCCAAATCTGTTGAATCGCAGAAACGTTAATAGAAACTGTTTAATGAGCAAAGACTGTTGTGCCGAATCTGTTGAATCGCAGAAACGGACGGAAATAAAGTGTTATACACTACGTAAAACTGTCGGATGATTGAAAAAAGGTTGGGGGCCGACGGAAAACGTTAACAGAAAATGTTGAATGAGCAAGAACTGCTTTGTCAGAACTGTTGAAACGTAAAACGTTTATTTACCACGGAAATAAAGTGTTGGCGCCATATGGAGAATGCGAATGGGAAAAAAAGTGTTGAATTTAGAGGAAAATGTCGTAAAACTTTTTACAGTGGTCATAACACTTTATTTATAAGTGAAAAGATGTTATTCTTGAAAGTTTTATACGATATCTGCTATGAAACTTCTGACAGTGTGGTTGCTGTTCATTTTTTACTTCTTAGGATTGCAGTAATTCAGGAATAAGCACGTCTCTTGACGTGAAAACTAGACTACTTTTGTTTGCTATAAATTCCGAACTAATGTACTTTGTATCTACTTTACCTTGGATCACCCCTTTCGTTGCCAGAGAACTCTAGGTGATCTTGGGATCGCAGAAAGCCACTTTTATCATCAGTGTTTCCACAAAACTTGGTTATATATCACAGACTTCCCTAGTTAGACAAAGGTTACCTCATTTAGTTGGCGTTGGAGGCTTGGAATTTTGGGGGGCTTAAACTCGGTGACACTATCAAATTATAAACTGGTTAAAGAGAGTTAGAACCAGAATTATACATGAAGCTCAACCTACAAAAAACTTACCTCACGCTCTGGATCCAGTTTCGAGCGAACTTTCTGCTACGGGAAAAGTAAGTTTGACAAGAAAACAAGACCAAAGGTTTCGATGGGATCCCAAAAATTCAATATCTGATCCAGACAACTGGGTCTTGTCTTAGCCAGATCCAGTCATCGCCAGACTCCTTGAAAATTTTTACAATTAAAATTCAGAAACAGATTAAGGCCTCCCTGCTCCCTGCCACTAAAATTTCCCGATTTCGGCCAAACTCCAGAACTAATTGTCCGGCGATAAAAAGAAAGCTAAAAAATCAACTCAGGGTATCTTCTTTCACCAATAATGAACATCTAATCAACTTCAAATACAAATTTAACTTATAAAAAAAATTTCCCACTCCAGCCGGATTCCGGTCGAACTATATGTCCGGGTAAAATATGATTGTCACACAAGGATTCAGCATCTCTTCGTACCCCTAAATCGGTTATCTAATCAACTAGAAATAAAACTTTAACTTCTACTAATTTTCCAGTTTTGGCCGGATTCCGGGCGAACTACATGTCCGGATAGAAAATTGTTTTCACATAAGTATTCAGCATGTCTTCTTGCCCTAAATCAAACATTTAATCAGCTTCAATTAAAACTTTTAATTTTAACAAACTTTCCGGTTTGGGCCGGATTCTGGGCGAACTACTTGTCCGTCGAGAAACTGGTTTTCACCATGGTCTTCAGCATGTCTTCCTACCCTTAAATTGAACATCTAATCAACTTAAAATAAAACTTTTACTTTCAACAAACTTTCCGGTTTTGGCCGGATTCCGGGCGAACTACTTGTTCGATGACAAAATGGTTTTCACCATCATGTTCAGCATGTCTTCTTACCCCATAATTGACTATCACATTAGCTGTTTCAAAATATTTTGTTTGCCCCTTAATTTGAAACCCCTCCCGCACCCCTAAATGTAGGGCTACAAAGCCCATCTACGAACTTGACTGGTCCGACGGCCCAACGAATCCACACACCAAGTTTCATCAAAATATCTCATTCCCTTCGAGAGTTATCGTGCTTACAGACGGACGGACGGACAGATGGACAACTTTTGCGATGTCATAGGTATCCCTCCACTTACGTTTTGGGATCCCACAAAGTGTTTCCCACAGTATGAATATCCCCTGCCCACTCTGCAGTGAAGACGATAATGACCTAGCCCAGGGTGGGGAATGTGGTCCACCAGTCTCATTCGCGGAACGCACCAGTCTCACTGTTTTGAACCATCAGTCTCAGAAAAATGGCGCCGGGAACCACCAGTCTCGGGAACGAGACCAACAGTTTCAAATTCAGACCAACAGTCTCATCTAATTTCCAATTTATTTAAAGTAAAAAAGTGTTTTCTTTGTTTTTGGGATCCCAAAACGTAAGTGGAGGGATACCTATGACATCGCAAAAGTTGTCCGTCTGTCCGTCCGTCCGTCCGTCCGTCCGTCTGTAAGCACGATAACTCTCGAAGGGAATGAGATATTTTGATGAAACTTGGTGAGAAGGTTCGTTGGGTCGTCGGACCAGTCAAGTTCGTAGATGGGCTTTGTAGCTCTACATTTAGGGGTGGGGGAGGGGATTGAAATTAAGGGACAAACAAAATATTTTGAAACAGCTAATGTGATAGTCGATTATGGGGTAAGAAGACATGCTGAACACGATGGTGAAAACCATTATGTCATCGGACAAGTAGTCCGCCCGGAATCCGGCCAAAACCGGAAAGTTTGTTGAAAGTAAAAGTTTTATTTGAAGTTGATTAGATGTTCGATTTAGGGGTAGGAAGACATGCTGAAGACGATGGTGAAAATTATTTTCTCGATGGACAAGTATTTCGCCCGGAATCCGGCCCAAACCGGAAAGTTTGTTGAAAGTAAAAGTTTTATTTGAAGTTGATTAAATGTTCGATTTAGAGGTAGGGAGACATGCTGAAGACGATGGTGAAAACTATTTTCTCGACGGACAAGTATTTCGACCGGAATCCGGCCCAAACCGGAAAGTTTGTCAAAATTAAAAGTTTAATTTGGAGTTGATTGGATGTTCGATTTAGGGCAAGAAGACATGCTGAACACTTATGTGAAAACAAGTTTCTACCCGGACATGTAGTTCGTACGGAATCCGGCCAAAAGCGAAAAACTGTTGGAAGTCAAAGTTTTATTTCTAGTTGATTAGATAAGCGATTTACGGGTAAGAAGAGATGCTGAGTCCCTGTGTGACAATCGTATTTTACCCGGACATATAGTTCGACCGGAATCCGGCTAGAATCGGAAAATTTGTTATAAGCTAAATTTCTATTTGAAGTTGATTAGATGTTCATTACTGGGGAAAGAAGATACCCTGATTTCGTCTTTGAGCTTTCTTTTTTCGCCGGACAAGTAGTTCTGGAGTTCGGCCGGAACCGGGAAATTGGCAGAAGTGGCAGGAAGTTTTCGTCAAAACAGATATGACTTATAGGGGTAAACACACATGCTGAATCCAAATCTGAACTTGGTTTTCTCAGGTTATTAGCTATTTGGCCTTAATCTGTTTCTGAATTTTAATTGTAAAAATGTTCAAGGAGTCTGGCGAAGACTGGATCTGGCTAAGACAAGACCCAGTTGTCTGGATCAGATATTGAATTTTTGGGATCCCATCGAAACCTTTGGTCTTGTTCTCTGTCAGTCCCTTGAATTACGCGCTTGTGTCAGCGCTACAGGTAGAGTGAAGCTTGGGCTTTCAATACATGTATTCATCTCTGCTATTGGCTTGGTACTTCTCAGTGAGTAGGGCTCTGAAAAAGCAAACAAATTTATTTTTTTGTTTTCTGTGTTGTTTAACAGACTTCTGCTACTCTGCCAACTACAACAGGTAAAGTGAAGCCTGGGCTTTCAAACGATATATGATTCACTGTTACTGGATTACCAAGTGTCACATTGGGTGGCTCTGAAAAAACTGTTTTGGTAAACAAATGTAATTTCTAGGCTGTCTATGAGATTTCTTGGAATTTTCTAACTTTGCGAACAGTTTTGGTAGATGGACATCCATGTATCTCTGATACTGGCTTAGTCAGTTTGTTGCTGGGTTCCTATGGTAAACTCATTAGCTGTTTTTTTTAACTGCCCTGCTTGATATTGTTGAATGTTTTGTCGCCTCACTGTTCAGTTCACCTGACTGACTGGTCCGGTATTAGTTTGTTCCATTCTTTTTCCATGCATTTTCCATGCTTAAAATACTATTCTGAGGCTGTCTCTACACAACTACACTAAGCGGTCAAGTAACACTCAATGGAGCCTATTATCGCTCACCAAAGCTGCGTTTTATTCGCATTTCTAGTTGACTTAAGTTATTATTTGCCGTTTTATTTGCTATTCTCAGTTGACTGATAGCGTTCAATTTATCCAATCTATTGAGATTGTCCACTAAAAGTTGACTTTGGACGACCGACAACAAATGGTCATTCGTTCTATGGATAACCGGTTAACCAACAGTAAGCTGTCAAGTATCGCTCAATGGAACATTTATCGCTCACCAGAGCTGCGTTTGATTTGCATTTCCAGTTGACTGATATAACCTTTTTGCTGTTTTATTTGCTATTCTCAGTTAGCATTCAGTTTATACAGTTGACTAAAAGTTGACTTTTGAGGATCGAGATAAAATGGTAATTCATTCCATGGTTAACCGTTTAACCTACAGTAAGCAGTTAAGTATCGCTCAATGGAACCTATTATCACTCACCAGAGCTGCATTCTATTCGCATTTCCAGCTAACTTAAATCATCATTTTACTGTTTTATTTGCTGTTCTCAGTTGATTCATATTGTTCGATTTAGCTCTTGGCTTATCCAATCTATTGAGACTGTTGACTGAAAGTTGACTTTTGACAAACGAGAACAAATGGTTATTTGTTCCATGGTTAACCGGTTAACCTACAGTAAGCTGTCAAGTAAACTTAATGGAACCTATTATCGCTCACCAGAGCTGCGTTCGATTCGCCTTTCCAGTTGACTTAAATCATCATTTTTCCGTTTTATTTGCTATTCTCAAATTGACCGAAAGCGATTGATTTATCCAGTCGACATAAATTGTCGATTAAAAGCTGACGTTTGACAACCAAGAACGAATGGTCATTTTATTCCATGGTTAACCGGTTAAGCTACAGTAAGCGGTCAAGAGTAACGCTCAATGGAACTTATTATCGCTCACCAGAGATGGGTCCGATTTGCATTTCCAGTTGACTTAAATCATCTTTTTGCTGTTTTATTTGCTATTCTCAGTTGACTGACAGCGTTCGATTTATCCAGTCAACTGAAATTTTCGGTTAAAAGTTGACTTTTGACAACCGAGAACAAATGGTCATTTGTTCCATGGTTAACCGGTTAAGCTACAGTAAGCGGTCAAGTAATGCTCAATGGAACTTATTATCGCTCACCAGAGCTGGGTTCGATTTGCATTTCCAGTTGAATTAAATCATCTTTTTTGCTTAACCAAGAATATAAGCGTAGGTTGAGAAAAAGATTGCGGAATCCAACCAACCGGTCACCTTTTACTGGTCATTTCAAATTGCGGCCATGAGGCCGACATTTTTTCATGTTCTAACAAATCTGGTGCTACAGAGTACGCTACCTATCCAATGATGGTAACAAAAAAAAAAAAATAAGCTTATTCTTAATGTTTTACACTGGCTATGGAAGTCCTAGCTAAAAGTGTTCAAGTTAACCTACATGAACTAACGCACCCACTCTGGTAATTTTTGTTTTGTTGGTTTTGGTGATTCTTTTTTCACATACCACATGTTCTTTACTAGTCCTCCATGAATATTCCTCTCACTCTTTTTCTAATTGTTGAAGTACTATCTCCTCTATAGATGTTGCTCTTGTTATAGGAACATACTGTTGTATCTTACAAACATACTGTTGTTTGTATGTTGAAGTACTATAGATGGGTGCATGTAAGAGGTCTCTTCATGAGACCTTCAAATTGAAGCGGCTACGTACAGCATCATCAAGGAGACAAGCAAAGGGTAATTTTAGTAATTGTCTAAATGTTATAGAACATGATTAGGTCGCTTTGTCATATTGTTTTAGTGATGTTCCCTTACCTTCTCCAGTTTCCACACCCTTGCCAAGAGCTAAATCGAACAATATAGATCAACTGAGAACAGCAAATAAAACAGTAAAATGATGATTTAAGTTAGTTGGAAATGCGAATAGAATGCAGCTCTGGGGAGTGATAATAGGTTCCATTGAGCGATACTTGACTGCTTACTGTAGGTTAACCGGTTAACCATGGAATGATTTACCATTTTATCTCGATCGTCAAATTTTAACTTTTGGTGATTCTTTTTCACATACCATATGTTCTTTACTAGTCCTCCATGAATATTCCTCTCACTCTTTTCCCAATTGTTGATCTCCTCTACAGATGTTGCTCTTGATATAGGAACGTACTATTGTATGTTACAAACATACTATTGTTTTGTTTGTTCAAGTACTATAGATTGGTGCACATAAGAGGTCTCTTCATGAGACCCTCAAATTGAAGCTGCTACGTACAGCATCATCAAGGAGACAAGCAAAGGGTAATTTTAGTAATTGTCTAAATGTTATAGAACATGATTAGGTCGCTTTGTCATATTCTTTTAGTGATGTTCCCTTACCTTCTTGAGTTTCCACACCCTTGCCAAGAGCTAAATCGAACAATATGAATCAACTGAGAACAGCAAATAACAGAGTAAAATGATGATTTAAGTTAGCTAGAAATGCGAATAGAATGCAGCTCTGGTGAGTGATAATAGGTTCCATTGAGCGATACTTGACTGCTTACTGTAGGTTAACCGGTTAACCATGGAATGAATTACCATTTTATCTCGATCGTCAAAAGTCAACTTTTTGGTGATTCTTTTTTCACATACCATATGTTTTACTAGTCCTCCATGAATATTCCTCTCACTCTTTTTCTAATTGTTGAAGTACTATCTCCTCTACAGATGTTGCTCTTGTTATAGGAACATTCTATTGTATGTTACAAACATACTATTGTTTGTAGTTTGAAGTACTATAAATTGGTCCACGTAAGAGGTCTCTTCATGAGACCCTCAAATTGAAGCTGCTACGTACAGCATCATCAAGGAGACAAGCAAAGGGTAATTTTAGTAATTGTCTAAATGTTATAGAACATGATTAGGTCGCTTTGTCATATTGTTTTAGTGATGTTCCCTTACCTTCTTGAGTTTCCACACCCTTGCCAAGAGCTAAACCGAACAATATGAATCAACTGAGAACAGCAAATAACAGAGTAAAATGATGATTTAAGTTAGCTAGAAATGCGAATAGAATGCAGCTCTGGTGAGTGATAATAGGTTCCATTGAGCGATACTTGACTGCTTACTGTAGGTTAACCGGTTAACCATGGAATGAATTACCATTTTATCTCGATCGGCAAAAGTCAACTTTTTGTCGACAACCTGAGTCTACTGGATAAATTGAATGCTAACTGTGAATAGCAAATAAAACCGCAAAAAGATTATTTCAGTCAACTGGAAATGCAAATCAAACGCAGCGCTGGTGAGCGATAAAATGTTCCACTGTTGGTTAACCGGTGATCCATGGAACGAATTACCATTTGTTGTCGGTCGTCCAAAGTCAACTTTTAGTGGACAATCTCAATAGATTGGATAAATTGAACGCTATCAGTCAACTGAGAATAGCAAATAAAACGGCAAATTAATAACTTAAGTCAACTGGAAATGTGAATCAAACGCAGCTCTGGTGAGCGATAATAGGTTCCATTGAGTGTTACTTGACCGCTTACTGTAGTTGTGTAGAGACAGCCCCAAAATAGTATTTTAAGGATGGAACGAACTAGTACAGGACCAGGCAGTCAGGTGAACTGAATAGTGAGCAACAAAAGATTCAACAGGGTCTAGCAGGTCAGTTAAAAAAACACAGCTAATGAGTTTATCAAAGGACACCATGAGCAAGAAACTGACTAAGCCAATATCAGAGATACACATATCTGTGGAAAGTCCATGCTTAAATCTACCAAAACTGGTTGTAAAGTTAGAAAATCCCAAGAAAGAGAATCTGAGTCGACTGGATAAATTGAATGCTAACTGAGAATAGCAAATAAAACAGCAAAAAGATTATTTCAGTCAACTGGAAATGCAAATCAAACACAGCTCTGGTGAGCGATAAAATGTTCCATTGAGCGATACTTGACCACTTACTGTTGGTTAACCGGTTATCCATGGAACGAATTACCATTTGTTGTCGGTCGTCCAAAGTCAACTTTTAGTGGACAATGTCAGTCGACTGGATAAATAGAACCTATCAGTCAACTGAGAATAGGAAATAAAACTGCAAAATGATGATTTAAGTTAACTGGAAATGCAAATCAAATGCAGCTCTAGTGAGCGATAAAATGCTCCATTGAGCAATACTTGACCGCTTACAGTTGGTTAACCGGTGATCCATGGAACGAATGACCATTTGTTGTCGGTCGTCCAAAGTCAACTTTTAGTGGACAATCTCAATAGATTGGATAAATTGAACGCTATCAGTCAACTGAGAATAGCAAATAAAACGGCAAATTAATAACTTAAGTCAACTGGAAATGTGAATCAAACGCAGCTCTGGTGAGCAATAATAGGTTCCATTGACTGTTACTTGACCGCTTACTGTAGTTGTGTAGAGACAGCCCCAAAATAGTATTTTAAGCATGGAACGAACTAGTACCGGACCAGGCAGTCAGGTGAACTGAATAGTGAGACAACAAAAGATTCAACAGGGTCTAGCAGGTCAGTTAAAACAAGAGCTGAAAGCTCATATGGCACTTGTAAGAACAGTTAGCATGTTTGTCAGATACGGTTTGCAGTTTTCAAGGCTGGATCTCTCTCCCGATATTCATTTCATCAGAAAATGGGCTTGATCTAGTAGATCTGAAATGGTTATACCACTCATTGACAACTGTATCTTCGTCCAACGATGATCGGATCGGGGGAGGGACTATATTTTCAAGCCAATCTAATAGAGTCCCTAACATGCCTGCAAAGTTTCACGGTCATAGCACATCTGGAAGTACCCTAACTCGTGATCATCGGAATTAGGGAAAACCCCCTCCAACTCCCCCCACTGTGACACGATCGGTCCTGTTTTGTCAATAATAATAATAATAATAATAATATATTTGCAAATTGAATGGCAGGCCGTTAAGGTTAAGCCTCTACAATTTATCTATGGCTTATGCTTGTTCTTCCCTCCAAGTCCCATCCCGATCTCTCGACTCGAAGCGCTTCAAGAGATTTCACCCCCCCCCCCCCTTCAGCTCCTCCCGATGTTATCAGATCCGTTCCAGACTTGAAATTGATCATCTGAGTCACTTGTTCTTGACACTTGACAAGTTTCATGTACGTCTGATCACCTGTTCCAAAGTTATGCATGTCAATAGAATCTCCCCCATGATCATCGGATCGGGAAAAGAACTATTTTCAAGTTGACCTGGAAGAGTACCTAATATGTCTGCCAAGTTTCATGGTCCTAGTACATGTGGAAGTACCCCTCGAAGTACCCTAACTCGTGATCACCGGAAATCCGGGTAAACCCCTTCCAACCCCTCTACTGTGACATCCCGATCCATCGACCCTAAGCATTTCACGACATTTCCGGTCCCCCCTCTAATCCCCCTCTCTTCGGATTTGGTCCAGATTTGAAACTGAAAATCTGAGACACTTGTTCTTCACAATTGTCAAGTTTTATGCATGTCCGATTATCCATTCCAGAGTTATGCATGTTTCTAGTTTCCGGATTCCCCTTCCCTCCACCCCCCTCCCCGCGATAGCAGGATCGGGGAAGCGATTATTTCCATGTTAATCTGGTTGGTTCCCTCATATGCCTGTTAAGTTTTATTGTGCTAGCTTATTTGGAAGCGTTTCAACAGATTTCCGGTTGCCCCTCCAGCCCCCCCCCCCCCAGTGATCGGATCTGGTCCGGATTTGAAACTGAGCATCTGAAGCACTTGTTCTTGACATATGTCAAGTTTCTTGCATGTCTGATAACCCGTTCCAAAGTTATGCATGTTACTAGTTTCCGGATTTCCCATCCCTCCACTCCTCCCACAATGACCGGATGGGGAAAGGGATTATTTCCAGGTTCTTCTGGTCGGTTCCCTGATATGCCTGCCAAATTTCATTGTCCTAGCTTATGTGGAAGCGTTTCATGAGATTTCCGGTGCCCCCTCCAGCCCCCCCCCCAGTTATCGGATCCGGTCCGGATTTGAAATTGAGCTTCTGAAGCACTTGTTCTTGACATATGTCAAGTTTCAGGCATATCTGATTACCCGTTCAAAAGTTAGGCATGCTACTACTTTCCGGATTTCCCATCCCTCCACTGCCCCCAAGATTGCCGGATCGGGGAAGTGATTATCGAGGTGATTATTTCCAAGTTAATCTGGTCGGTTTCCCAACACGCCTGCCAAGTTTCATCGTTCTAGCTTATGTGGAAGCGTTTCACGAGATTTGGGTGCCCCCCTCCAGCCCCCCCCCCAGTTATCGGCAATTGTTCTTGACATATGTCAAGTTTCACGCAAGTCCGATTACCCGTTCTAAAGTTATGCATGTTACTAGTTTCCGGATTTCTTGTTGCTCCACCCCCCCCCCCCCCCACGATGGCCGGATCGGGGAAGTGACTGTTTCCATGTTAATCTGGTTCGGTCCCTTATACGCCTGCCAAGTTTCATCGTCCTAGCTTATGTGGAAGTGCCCAAACTAGCAAAACCGGGACAGACCGACAGACCGTCTTTCCGGATTTCTCATCCCTCCCCCCCCCCACTATGATCGTATCCGGAATATGATTATATCCAAGTTAATCTGGTCAGTTCCCTGATATTCCTGCTAAGCGTTTCACTAGATTTGTTTGACTTGGACTGACCATCTTTAAACCGTATCTATTCTCGCATTCGCTTTTTATACATCATAGCATGGCTCAGTGGTAGAAAACTGGACTGGCAACACAAAGGTCAAGTTTCACGTATGTCTGATTACCCTTTCCAAAGTTATGCATGTTAATAGTTTCCGGATTTCCCATCCCTCCACTCCCCCCACTATGATCGGATCCGGAATATGATTATATCCAAGTTAATCTGGTCGGTTCGCTGATATTCCTGCCAAACGTTTCACTAGATATGTTTGACTTGGACTGATCATCTTTAAACCGTAATCATTCCCGCATTCGCTTTTTGATACATAGTCGCATAGCTCAGTGGTAGAATACTGGACTGTCAACCCAAAGGTTCCTGGTTCGATCCCGCGCTTGGCCAGTGCTTTGTTTTGCTCCCGTTTTACTTTTTGCTCCCGTTTTACTTTATAGTTTCCGGACTCCCGGATCCGGGGAAAGTTGGATTGGGGAAGTGATTATTTGTAAGTTGATCTGGTCGGGTCCCTGATATGCCTGTGAAGTTTCATCGTCCTAGCTTGTGTGGAAGTGCCCAAACTAGCAAAACCTGGACAGACCGACAGAACGACAGAGCGACAGAACGACAGAACGACAGAACGACAGAACGACAGACAGACAGACCGACAGACCGACAGACCGACAGACCGACAGAAATTACGATCGCTATATGGCACTTGAGTATGCTCAAGTGCCATAAAAATACAGCTAATGAGTTTATCAAAGGACACCATGAGCAAGAAACTGACTAAGCCAATATCAGAGATACACATATCTGTGGAAAGTCCATGCTTAAATCTACCAAAACTGGTTGTAAAGTTAGAAAATCCCAAGAAAGACAATCTGAGTCGACTGGATAAATTGAATGCTAACTGAGAATAGCAAATAAAACAGCAAAAAGATTATTTCAGTCAACTGGAAATGCAAATCAAACACAGCTCTGGTGAGCGATAAAATGTTCCATTGAGCGATACTTGACCACTTACTGTTGCTTAACCGGTTATCCATGGAACGAATGACCATTTGTTGTCGGTCGTCCAAAGTCAACTTTTAGTGGACAATGTCAGTCGACTGGATAAATCGAACCTATCAGTCAGCTGAAAATAGGAAATAAAACTGCAAAATGACGATTTAAGTTAACTGGAAATGCAAATCAAATGCAGATCTAGTGAGAGATAAAATGTTCCATTGAGCGATACTTGACCGCTTACTTTAATCGGTTATCCATGGAACAAATGACCGTTTGTTCTCTGTTGTCAAAAGTCACCTTTAGTCGACAATGTCAGTCGACTGGATAAATTGAACGCTATAAGTCAACTGAGAATAGCAAATGAAACAGCGAAATGATGATTTCAGTCGACTGGAAATGCGGATCGAACCCAGCTCTGGTGAGCGATGATAGGTACATTGAGCGTTACTTGACCGCATACTGTAGCTTAACCGCTTAACCATGGAACGATACCATTTATTCTCGGTTGTCAAAAGTCAAATTTTAGTCCAAAATCTCAGTCGACTGGATAAATCGAACGCTATCAGTCAATGCAAATCAAACGCAGCTCTGGTGAGCGATAATAGGTTCCATTGAGCGATACTTAACCTCTTACTGTAGTTGTGTAGAGACAGCCTCAGAATAGTATTTTAAGCATGGAAAATGCATGGGAAAAGAATGGACAAACTAATACCGTCAGTCAGGTGAACTGAACAGTGAGGCGACAAAACATTCAACAGTATCAAGCAGGGCAGTTAAAAAAAACAGCTAATGAGTTTACCATAGGAACCCAGCAACAAACTGACTAAGCCAGTATCAGAGATACATGGATTTGTGGAAAACTCATGCTTAAATCTACCAAAACTGGTCGCAAAGTTAGAAAATTCCAAGAAATCGCATAGACAGCCTAGAAATTACATTTGTTTACCAAAACAGTTTTTTCAAAGCCACCCAATGTGACACTTGGTAATCCAGTAACAGTGAATCATATATCGTTTGAAAGCCCAGGCTTCACTTTACCTGTTGTAGTTGGCAGAGTAGCAGAATTCTATTAAACAACACAGAAAACAAAAAAAATAAATTTGTTTGCTTTTTCAGAGCCCTATTCACTGAGAAGTACCAAGCCAATAGCAGAGATGAATACATGTATTGAAAGCCCAAGCTTCACTCTACCTGTAGTGCTGACACAAGCGCGTAATTCAAGGGACTGACAGAGAAAAACAAAGAAAACACTTTTTTACTTTAAAAAAATTGGAAATTAGATGAGACTGTTGGTCTGAATTTGAGACTGTTGGTCTCGTTTCCGAGACTGCTGGTTCCCGGCGCCATTTTTATGAGACTGTTGGTTCGAAACAGTGAGACTGGTGTGTTCGATTTTCAAAACGGCCGTGAGACTGGTGGACCACATTCCCCACCCTGTAGCCCATTTGGTTGCTCTGTGTCGCACACTCTCGTGTACGGGAAATACTGCTTCCTGACATACTGAAGAGAACATCTCCAGGAGCAATCAGTGCATTCTGTAGATATGTGTTGCAAAGTATTAAAGTAAAAGTTAAAGTAATATTATTATTACTATTACGTTAAAAGCTAGAATTTGCGTGGGAAGTAATTAACTGTTGGCAGAAAAAAGGCGGGTTAAAAAATTTCGCATGCGGCGCCTTAGTTAATCATGGGCACAGCCGTTAGCGACGTTGTCTCTATGCAGCAACACACGTTTCTGCGATTATTTAGGTCCTGTTGGCTAAACTGAGAAGGTCTCCCAAAGGTAAAAGGCTAGTGACGGCGTAGCCTATCCATGGAAAAATAAAACAGAAGCGGCAAAGCGTTAGAGCACGCCAATTTTTCTATTTAGGTTTGTTTGTTATTTTTTTTTAAGGAATTCAGTAAAAATCAGGCACCGATTCTGTCAATTTTACCCAGGTGCGCCCCCCAAGAAGGGCTCGGGGCGCCCCTGCCTCGAAGGCAGAATGTGCAAAGCTTTACTAGCGTCGACTAGCAGTATTCTCAAATGTTGTGAGAAAACAATCCCTTTGTTTTCATTTTATGGAGGGCTGGACCCTTTGTTTTCGATGTGCTGTCAAGAATTTCTTGCTTTTCTCTTGCGTGTCTCCCCTCGTTTTCTCTCTTTTGTTCTCGCATTAATTCTATCATTTCCTTAAACTGTGACACCAGTCCCGACAAATCTCCGGTTACTTGCGCTTTTGACTCCGAGTGTTAGTTACACCTGTCTTGTTAGCGCCAACAGTCCCTGAGCTAATCGGTATTTTTGCTTGAACTGATCTACCAGCTGTCGTTAACTGCTGGTGTTCCGCATCTTCGGCTCCACTTTTTCGTCGACTGCTCTTACTTTCGACTGGGCTATTCTAGTCTTTCTCTTCGATTTTCACCTGGCCGCTTAGACCCAAGTAACTATTAACTAAATTGCTTACCTAGCAATACAAAATCACGATCCCACTGATGTGAACCACTGTGTTGGGCTACTCGTTTCCAGGAAACGAACCTGACAGTTCTTGCTAGGTGAAAGGCAAGTAATCACTGAATCGTACAAAATCCTGGAATGAAATGCAGAGAATGGAATCAACGGGGGAGGTTGAATCAGTAGCGTGAAGGGATGACGTATTGGTGCGCACCGTCACAGGGTGGTATACGATTCCCAAATGTTATACTAAGGGCAGAAACAAGAAAATGTGGTTACGACTACCTTCTTCACTTCGACAGGTTTGAAAACCCGAAACAGACACACAAAAACGCGCAGTTTAAGCAGACTGTAATTTTGAAAACGTTATGCACTAAGTGTGTAACAAGCACTGCCAGGAAAAGCAGAGAAATTGCCTAAAATGCATCTGTTGACTTTTTGGTTTCTCGTCATGATAGCACATCGGAAAAGTCACCAGATGCTATTTCAACGGATTTTGGATCTTCCTGGCAATGCTTGTTATTTGTAACATGCATCAAGTTTTCAAAATCACAACAGATTACATACCAAGTATTGTCTGCCGAAACTGCGCATCCTTGTGTCATCTGCTATGAAACTTCTGACAGTGTTGTTGCTCCTGTATTGCCGAACAATGATGTTTTGTTTGTCTCGTCATCCGTGTTCTCATTGTCACTACGAGAAGTATAAAAAAAAATTCAGTATATCCAGATAGAAGACACAAAATTAAGCTGTCTTTTCACAGAAACTTTAATCATCCCTAACATATCGTCGTTGTCAAAAAGAGTAAGCGGCAGCGGTCAAAAATAGCTAAGCGACATAAGAATCATTAGTACATCGGTAAAAAAATTAAATGTTCTTTTCATCTATCATCTGTAAAGAAAGGTGTTATTGTGTTGCGAGAGCAACACTTTGGTTTTGTCCTCGTTTTCATATAGCGATCGCAATTTCTGTCCGTCCGTCGGTCTGTCGGTCGGTCGGGGTTTTTCTAGTTTGGGCACTTCCATGTAAGCTAGGACCATGAAACTTGGCAGGCGTATCAGGGACCCCAAAAGATTAAGTTGGAACCAGCCACTTCCTCGATCCGAGCATCGTGGGCCGACTGGGGAGAGGGGGAATCCGGAATCTTGAGGTATTTATAACTTTTGATCGGGTGATCGGATCTAAATCAAACTTGGTATTTGGAAAGGCCGCTTGTTTCAGCCGACCCACTTCAAATCCGAACCGGATCCGGTGACTTTGGGGGGAGCCGGAAATCTTGGGAAACGCTCAGAGTGGAGGGATCGGGACGAAACTTGGTGGGAACAACAAGCACAAGTCCTAGACACATCATTGATATAACTGGACCTGATTCGGGCACTGTGGGGGGAGTTGGGGGGGGATTCTCGTGATCCAGCGAGTTCGGTGCTTCCTGATGTAATAAGATGACGAAACTCGGCAGGAATATAGGGGATCCGAATAGACCGACCTGAGAATAGTCGTTTGCACGATTCGAGCATCGTGGGGGGAGTGGGGGGGATGGGGAATCCGGAATCTAGTGTCATTTACAACTTTTGAACGGGCGATCGGAATTGAATGAAACTTGGAAAGTGGAAAAAACTGTTGCCTCATATGTTCCATGTCCAGTCCGGACCGGATCTGATACTTGGGGGGGGGGTTGGAATGGGGCACCTGGAATTTTGTGAAACGCTTAGTTTCAAGGGATCGGGATGGAATTTTTTCAATCAATCAATCAATCAAGTTTAATCCAAATAGCTAAAAGCTAGAAGTGGAATACAAATTAAATTTTAATTTGGTGGGAAGAAGAAGCATAAGCATTAGATACGTTCTTGACGGAAACAGATCATGCCGGGCTCTTTGGGGGAGTTGGAGTGTGATGGGGAGTTCCGGTGATCGTGAGATAGGATACTTCCACATTTATTCAAACAATGTTTACAACGGATACGTCAGCTATGATTCTTCATCAGCGATATTTCGTCCCTTCTTGGCAAGGGTCCTCGTCAGGCTGTCAATCCTCTGGTTCAACTTCGGTTTACAGGTCTGTTTCCTTCCCCGAAGTTGAACCAGAGGATTGACAGCCTGACAAGGACCCTTGCGAAGAAGGGCCGAAATATCGCCGATGAAGAATCATAGCTGACGTATCCGTTGTAAACATTGTTTGAATAAATGTTTCAAAGTCAGCTTGGGCTCAAAGAATATTTATACTTCCACATGTGCTAAGGACGATAAAACTAGACAGGCATATTAGTGACCCGACCAAGTAGACTTAAGGACCCGAGACAATGCCCTAAGAAGACTTCCGTTCCTGGTTCCGACCATTTTTTCGGGGAGTAGAGGGAGGGGGAATCCGGAAATTACTGACTTCCGTAGGTTGCGAAAAAATGGTCCGATTCAAGTGAATCTTTATGGGTGATAAAAACGAATGACCTAGATATGCAAAGCATGTGTACGAACCCTTATGCGACCAGGGGTGGCCCGAAGGGGGGGTGAAGGGGCCCCCTGCCTTTTGCTAAGTCGTATCAGTCGTTTATTTTGACCTCGCCGAGGTCCCGGACATTCATTTTAATCACAAACAATCCGAGTCGTTTAGAATTTTTTTTTTAATTTTGGCTCTGGCGAGCTACAGTCGTAAACTCGTCCTTAATCGAGTCGTTTAAACCAGGTTTCATAACCCGGATAGCTCGAAGACATGATTCATGGTGGCCAGAGGCGTTACTGGCCAAAAAGGGAGGTGGCAGGGCATTTACCAACTGGCTACTCATTTTTAGCGACTGTTCTTAGCAGGAAAACCGACTGTTGTTCAGAAAAAAAAACGACTGTTTATAAGAAAAAATTATTATTTTTACGAAAAACCGACTGTTTTAAAGAAAAATCGACTGTGTCCAAGAAAAAAATCGACTATGTTTAAGAAAATCGCGGCGCTTCGCGCCGACGCAGCTACTTTTTACCGACAGGCTAACAACATTGGGGGGGGGGAGCGTCTCCCACCCCAGACGTGACGCCGCTGGTGGTGGCAGCAATTCGGCTATCTGTTCTACTCTCATGTGATTTGTACTGCCTCGCTTAGGTCTTACAGATTTTAGCCCGTCAAACGTCAAAATTACAATAGGTTAGTTATTAAAGTGAAGTCCTTGTAAACCAAAAGCGAGAGACAAGGTTATGTGCGTAGATTGCTGGTCAAACTTTGACTACAAGTGGAAAAAGAAGGCATGGAATTTTTAAACATAATAGAAAAGCCACCAGAATTCAAATGACAAGAGACCCGCGAAACAAGTCTGCCCAGAATAGTAGAAAGATGTCGATTACAAAGAGAGGTTGAGGTGGGTACAACGCTTGAAAAGGACAAGGAAGATTTTAATATACATCCGAAATTCGTTTCCCAGGGCAGTAGGAGTCGTACAGATGCTGGAATAGCTCGCTTTAATCGGGGGGTAAATTTTTGGCATCTATGGTAGTGTTAAAGCACATCTGAAAAGCCTTCGTAAAATTACACAGCCTATCATATGAATTTATCAGGACACTCATAAAACTCGAAAATTTATGTTTAAGTTATCCTGAAAGCGTTCTTCAATTGCTGTGTATTTGACTCGGACTTAATTTGGTGGCAAGGTCGCAGATGAAGATTGAGGCAGATAGAAACCTTTCAGATGTGCTTGAATATGCTGCATGGGGGAAATATATAGTGTTCCTATCTGGCGAAAGACGAAAGTTTGTTTCGTTAACGAATCGGGGTTCATTTTTACACAGAAGGAATCAGATTCTGCAAACAGTTAGAAGTTGCAGTTTTTCGGATTTAATTCACTGTAGATTGACGTACTTTTATTTTCGTCATGAAAGCAGAGTATGTCGAATGGACAAATAAAACGGTACACTATACTTTCATAATGAAACAAAGGTATGTTAAAACTACAGTTCAACTACACCCGAAAAAAAAACGCCACTTAAGTCACGCCGGCGAACCGTCGTTTTCTTAAATACTAAAAGTCAACTCCGATTCTGTAAACTCCTGTCAAAGTTTTTTACGTCCGTAAATCCTTTAACAAAAATTTTTAAATGCACTAGCAAACCTGTTTACCTCATTTTGTTTCTGAATAAACGTGTTTTTACCTTGAAAATAACTTTTTTTGCTATTCATTCTGCACAAATCTACTTTGTTTTCTATAGCCACCACTGTTTGTCACTTTTTGGGATCCCAAAACGTAAGTGGACTGATACCTATGACATCGCAAAAGTTGTCCGTC
Source organism: Branchinecta lynchi (assembly GCA_023053575.1). Lineage (NCBI taxonomy): Eukaryota > Metazoa > Arthropoda > Branchiopoda > Anostraca > Branchinectidae > Branchinecta > Branchinecta lynchi. Next base: position 8,674,120 of record JAKZAP010000011.1, on the reverse strand, counting down.
TGTCCGTCCGTCTGTAAGCATGATAACTCTCGAAGGGAATGAGATATTTTGATGAAACTTGGTGTGAGGGTTTGTTGGGTCGTCGGACCAGTCAAGTTCGTAGATGGGCTTTTTAGCTCTACATTTAGGGGTGGGGGAGGGGATTCAAATTAAGGGACAAACAAAATGTTTTGAAACAGCTAATGTGATAGTCGATTATGGGGTAAGAAGACATGCTGAACACGATGGTAAAAACCATTTTGTCATCGGACAAGTAGTTCGCCCGGAATCCGGCCCAAACCTGAAAGTTTGTTGAAAGTAAAAGTTTTATTTGAAGTTGATTAGATGTTCGATTTAGGGGTAGGAAGACATGCTGAAGACGATGGTGAAAATTATTTTCTCGACGAACAAGTATTTCGCCCGGAATCCGGCCCAAACCGGAAAGTTTGTTGAAAGTAAAAGTTTTATTTGAAGTTGATTAAATGTTCGATTTAGAGGTAGGAAGACATGCTGAAGACGATGGTGAAAACTATTTTCTCGACGGACAAGTATTTCGACCGGAATCCGGCCCAAACCGGAAAGTTTGTCAAAATTAAAAGTTTTATTTGGAGTTGATTTGATGTTCGATTTAGGGCAAGAAGACATGCTGAAGACTTATGTGAAAACAAGTTTCTACCCGGACATGTAGTTCGTCCGGAATCCGGCCAAAACCGGAAAACTATTGGAAGTCAAAGTTTTATTTCTAGTTGATTAGATAACCGATTTAAGGGTACGAAGAGATGCTGAATCCGTGTATGACAATCATATTTTACCCAGACATATAGTTCGACCGGAATCCGGCTGGAATCGGAAAATTTGTTATAAGCTAAATTTCTATTTGAAGTTGATTAGATGTTCATTACTGGGGAAAGAAGATACCCTGATTCGTGTTGAGCTTTCTTTTTTCGCCGGACAAGTAGTTCTGGAGTTCGGCCGGAACCGGGAAATTGGCAGAAGTGGCAGGAAGTTTTCGTCAAAACAGATATGACTTATAGGGGTAAACACACATGCTGAACCCAAATCTGAACTTGGTTTTCTCAGGTGATTAGCTATTTGGCCTTAATCTGTTTTTGAATTTTAATTGTAAAAATGTTCAAGGAGTCTGGCGAAGACTGGATCTGGCTAAGACAAGACCCAGTTGTCTGGATCAGATATTGAATTTTTTGGGATCCCATCGAAACCTTTGGTCTTGTTTTCGACGAAAAGATTGTGATTTCATAGCTATATCCTTTCCTTTTCAATGGGACCACAAAAAGAAGCTCTGCTCATCGGCGTTACAAACAATTTTGCCTGTGGCGCATTGCATAGTCTCTCTATTTATAAGAACTGTGTGTCATTTACTTAGTGATTAGGGTTGGAATTTTTTAGATTCGAAACACATTAAAGGCTAGAATACGGTAAGTAGTTAAACCTTGACAGACGAAGGCAGATTAAAAACAATTCGCATAAATTTGCCCAGGGTATACAGGCGTTGAAAGCTTTCCACACTAGCGAAAGCTGAAATGTAAAGCTGAGGTTATGAATGTAGGCCTATATAAAAACAAATTTTGATTACAAGAATAATTTCAGCTGATGCACTGCAGCTAGTTTTACACCGGCTCTATTCTTTGTTGGCAGGGAACGTGCGCCATTGCCGCGAAGTGGCAATGCGAAGTGGTCAATACAGAAAAGAGCCGCTAAAGTAATATTGTGTGAAACATTTACTGATTATGAATCAGCATTATCAACCTTACAACTACCGTCCCTTTACGACCTTCGGTTCAGTTTGATATGCAAATTTGGTCAATTCCTTCTACGAAGTGACAAACATAGGGCCATACTACCACCGGTCATGCCGAATCGACTTGACACTAAGTCCAAAAACAAAGAAAAACTGGTACCGCCTACCACACGAACAAATAGGTTTTCAAACACGTTCGTTCCGTATTACACGTCAGTGTTTAATAAGTGCTGAAGTTTCTGTTCTTATTTGTGTCCTCTTTTAATTTGTAAGCCCAAGCGCCATTTAGTTGAGTCTCTTCTTGACTACGATAGCTTGTGTAAAATAAATGATTCTGAATTCTGAACTGGCAACAGTTCATTTTTGTCAGTACGGGCGAGTCGTATATTGCGATGCAAGAGTCGTTTAAATCAGGGGTCTCACCCCCCCTGGCCTAAGTGCTTCGGGCCACCCCTGTATGCGACCATGGTTGGGGGAGTTGGGGGGAGGGTCCCGAAACTTTGTGACATGCACGAAAACCAAACGGATGGGCAGAATGGAATGCAACTTGGACAATACCAAGTTTTTGCGGCCTAGATTTGTCATTTGGCGTCCGAACCGGGTCCAACCAAGGTAGGAGGAGGATGAAGTAGGAACCGGAAATTTGCAGATATGCTCCGATTCCAGTTAAACTTCATGGACGGGGAGAAGAGACGTTATTATGTGTCCGAGTCGTATTCGGCCACAGTAGGGTGGAGTCCTGGAAATGTTGTGGCTCGCGTAGGGGTTAAACGAGTGAAGTGATTTGTATGAAACTTGGAAAGTAGAGAGATTGTCTGCCTTAGATGACATATTTAGGGTCTGGACCGGATCCAAGCACGGTGAGGAGGGGTATCGGAATTCCCGGAAAAATGCTCAGATTCACTTTCTAGCTTCTCACACCACCTACTCGTAACAAGTGCCATATGAGCTCGTAGCTCTTGTTTTTTGTTTTTTATGGCACTTGCCCTTCGGCCAAGTGCCATATAGCGATCGCAATTTCTGTCCGTCCGTCGGTCTGTCGGTCGGTCCAGGTTTTGCTAGTTCGGGCACTTCCACATAAGCTAGGACGATAAAACTTGGCAGGCGATCAGGGACCCCAAATGATTAAGTTGGAAATAGTCACTTCCACGATCCGAGCACCGTGGGGGGAGTGGAGGGAGGGGGAATCCGGAATCTTGAGGTATTTATAACTTTTGAACGGGTGATCGGATCTCGATGAAACTTGATATTTGGAACGACCTCATGCCTCAGACGACCAACTTAAAATCCGGACCGGATCCGGTGACTTTTGGGGGGAGCTGGAGGGGGCAACCGGAAATCTTGGGAAACGCTATGAGTGGAGGGATCGAGATGAAACTTGGTGGGAAGACACCTAGCAAACACTAGATACATCATTGACATAACCGAGCCGATTCGGTCACTGTGGGGGAGTGGAGGGATGGGGAATCCGGAATCTTGAGGTATTTATAACTTTTGAACGGGTGATCGGATCTCGATGGAACTTGATATTTGGAAAGACCTCATGCCTCAGACGACCCACTTAAAATCCGGACCGGATCCGGTGACTTTTGGGGGAGCTGGAGGAGGCAACCGGGAATCTTGGGAAACGCTATGAGTGGAGGGATCGAGATGAAACTTGGTGGGAAGACACCTAGCAAACACTAGATACATCATTGACATAACCGATCCGTGCCTACTCGTAACAAGTGCCATATGAGCTCGTAGCTCTTGTTTTCCTATGCCGCCGATTTCATTTTATTCCTGGTAACTGGTCAGGGTCTAACCTGTGCGGTTTTTACGGAAAGTGTGGACCTTAGGCCGGATTGATGAATATGACATTACATTTTTGAAAGCTCCGTAGAACTCTTGCCTGAGGCCAATAAGTATGGTTTTTGCTTGTCCTCGAGCCAGAGCTTACGGTGTGGGAAGTGAATTGGAGTTATATAGCCCATGACAGAGAGGACTATCTGAAGTTGTGTAGCGAACCTTTCGTTCCATCAAACCATGTTCCTGCTTTCGAGTGTAAAGCTCCGTTTTAGCACGCAAGCAGGCAGGCACCAGTTTCAAATTGACGCTGGACTAAAATCTATAAGTGTTAAATATATGCGGCAGTTACCCGGCTCCACAGCCAACATATCTCCTTTGAGTGATAAATAGAGAAATCTACAGAAACAAAAACGTGGCTTTTTCCCACGGGTCCGAAAGTGCTGCCATCTATTGTTTCTATCCCTGTCTGTTCGATTTCAGCTGAGTTTATCATTCGTTTTTTTGCACTTGGGTTTGCGGTAGAGAAATGGTATCACTTGTGCCTCTTAAACTTTGAAAGGACTTGTAAACAACAGTCGACTGCTAGCTCATAATCATCTTCGGCAATGAGGGGTTTGCAGCTTTTCCTAGTTGGTCTACCTATTATTTGTTTCCGGTTTATTCGATGGTAAGAACAATTTGTTTCCCAATGGTAAGGTATGCAAGGGAATTGAAAGTAATGATTGGCTGTTATGCTACAATCATTTTCAGCGATCAGGGACTTGCAACTTTTACTAGCTGGTGTACCCATTATTTGTTTTCTGTGAACCTGATGCTTATCACGGGAGAGGGGATTGTAAGCAGGAATCGGTTCACGAGGGGCTAGAAATTTTTTGCAAATGGGTGCACATTGTATTCGATCTCTATAAATTTGACGGTAAGAAAGTTTGTCTCGATGGTCTACCGCTGTAACCTGGGATTAACTGTTTACGCAACGGATACAAACGAAAATGTAAAACAATGAGTTAGTTTTTATACTAGTGCTATCTATGTTATTTTAGTCCCGAAAAGTTACGGATAGTTTTATAATACCAACTAGATTATATAAGATTTAAGGGTAGAGGGATTTAATTAAGAAGTTGGTTTTACGGATAATATTGTCAACCATGAGAATTCTATTTCATATCGTAATGCCTGAAAGACGATGGATATTCAGCAGTTTCTCTTCTCAGTCTGCTAAAACGCACAACCGAAGACTTACTATCATGAATTTGCATTTTCTTGCTTGACAGTTGAGTTTTAAGGGAAGTGATGGAATCTTGCCCAGATTTGAACTGTTCGGAAGTGTGAAAGAAAGCTTAGAAATAATGAGAAGGGAATGATCATTTGCAAATTTGTACCTATGAAATCTTTAGCAGCATTACAAACTAATATGATACGATATGATATGATATAGATTTATTACCTGCCAAAACTGTACAAGTACTATAGGTGGCAGAGTATGAGAGAAAAAAAGAAAGAAAGAAGAAAAAACAACAAAATGCAACTTACCACGAATATATACAACGGATTCAATACACTCAACATTCATCTATTATATATAATTTCTAATTTAAGACGTTCTCTGAAGAGTCACCCAAGGGTGATCTAGAGTCCGGAACTTATTTTGAAAATTAACAACTCTCATAGGAACAGCAACAGCCGGGTCTATCAGACCAAATCTTTTAACCATATACTGGGTACTGGACCACGGTGGTAGCCCAAGCAAATACTTCGCATACTTAAAGTAAATCACACGAAGCTTTTTCTTATCTGTCTGAGTGTAACATTTCCAAAACGGAGATATTTAGAGAAAATTTGGTAGAACAATCGCATTATACAACCGGGCTGGAATATGATGATGAAATCTTGTCTTATTCGGGACAAGCCTTCCATATGCACCACGAACTTTTCTAAGGGTATCATCAATAACAAGTCCACCCGGAGCCTTGAGTGACGTTCCGATTGGGACTCCAAGGTAAGTAATACCTTGAACCGGCTTCGTACCTTCTAGCCTAACAGATACACCATCGGTTGGCACTTTATAATTAAAAAATAGCAATTCCGTTTTCTTTGGGTTAAATGAATGGCCGATACGAGAATATTCCTCCGTTAAAGCACTAAAACAACTTTCTATTCCTTGTAAGGTTCTACTAATTTTTAAAATGTCGTCTGCGTAACCAACGAGCGACACATCAATCCCGTACAGAATACATGTTGTTGGGGCTTTATATTGTACTTCAATAACAGAGTTATTGAAAAAATCTGGCGAGTTCACAGCCCCTTGCCTTATACCCTTTTTTACTGGTTTATCACACTCGACTAGTACATCACAATCCCAATCGGGGCACTTTATTCTAACTCGAAGAGTACTATACATTGAATCAAGGGGATCGATAACACATATTTGGACGCCTCTTTGTGCTGCAGTAAGCAGAATATGCTCATGAATAGATGAATCGAAAGCACGAGCGAGATCATGTCCGGCTAGGACCAGAGAATCCTTTTAGACAATATAGACATTAATGTATGGAGCGCATGATCACAACCGAGAGATCGCTGGAACCCAAACTGGTGTGGGGGAACCGAACACTTGCTTCTAATTTCATCACGAATAAGGAGCTCAAATAGCTTACATAGTGTAGTCGACACCGTTATAGGCCTGTATGAAGAACACTGCGTGGGAGGCTTCCCTGGTTTCAGAATCGGTGTTATTACACCAATACAGAAGCTATCGGGGACTATACCTCTTACAACGAACATTTGAAATTACAATGATACGCGTTCAAGAAGTTTTTCACTGCTATTCCGATATGAATTCTGTAGCATGCGATCGGGACTTTTAAATTGATAGGCGAAGTAAGTACTCCAGGCTTCTTTAGTTATGAGTGGGGCTTTAGAGGATGATTCTTTTGGCTTCACCAAATTTCTCCAGAGTAGTTTCGGATCGGCGTCGCTCTTTTTACTAAATTCTTCAATTATGTCTCTGCGATGCTTAGACAAAGCTTTGGCAAATGTACGTTTAGTATAATTCTTCACAATCTCTGCCCAGATCGTGGCCTACCATTTTCGCACCATAGGCGAAACCAAAACTTCGCAGATTGACATGCTTGGGTTAAATTAGACTTTGACGACCATCCTCGAATTTCTGTGTTTACTCGAACTTTTCGAGAAGGTATTGCAGCTGACTCCGCACATTTAAAGGACACCTGAATGAAGAGTACCAAGTATCATACCTATCTGTATGACTTCCTTTAACATTGTCTGCAGAAAACCCAATCCAAATACGAAATAGTGTTTCCAAGCTATGATTTTTGCTCCATTTTGCATCTGTCCTTATTTCAGTACCGAACAATTTTAGAAATGAACAAATGTCTCCAATCAACCCTTCTTCAGGAATATTTTCTAACCAGTTAAGCCCAAACGTATATCCAGAAGAAATTTCAATACGATCCGGCCAGCGCTGTACAAGATTTGAATGAATTGCGCTTTTTGTCTTGGAGTCTGCATGTGCAAACTTCTAGATACCAACATCCCTATTTTGAAAACGTCACGATCAGGAGAAGAATGCTCTCCGTGGACATGTCTGTAAAATCATTCTACATGGTGTGTTCAAGTATGGTTTCATTGTTCAGGTGTCCTTTAAGGGCATGGCAATTGAAGCAGAATAAATGTTCAGCAACAGTTTCTGGACTTCAGCCTTTTCAAGTATGCTATCGCAAACTTGCTGATAGTACTGGATTGCAGCATGATCAAGCTTCCAGTTTTGCACAGTTTTGAACTTTGATGCTGCTCGTTTACGTACTTCAGTAAATGGGCCGTTTAGCTGCAAGGATATGGGTAGGTGATCACCAAGTGTGCCGTCGACTAACACTGACACCGATGCATTCTGCACATCAATTGACGTAACAGAATGGTCGAGATTAGAAACAGACCCACTGTTGTGACAGTAAGTAAAGTTTGTATCTTTATTCACAACCTTGAAACCATCTGGCAATATTCCGAGAGCTACTTGCGTTCTTGGATTATCTGAATCAGTGAGGTCACAGTCAGGGGCGTCGCAAGTGCATTTTCGGTGGGGGGTGCAGAACCAAATTTTTACCGAATCTTTCAAAAATTTTACCGAATCCTACAACTAAGAATTCGAGCTTTAAATTATGGAACAGAAACGATTACGTAGGAAGAGTAACAATAAAGGGAGGAAGAGTAACAATAACGATAAGCCACGATATATAAATATAAATACGATAAGCCAACTATTAGGCGGCGTTTTGGCGAAGCCCACATGGAGAATATATTGCCGGGCATGATTGCAGTAACAGCTTCTATCTTTTATAGCCAATAGAAAATTTCGAAATCCATTTTTTTTTTGTAGGCTAAAATTTAACTGCTTCTCTTACAGATTCTTTATTTTTTTATTTTAATTGTTGTAGAGATTTAAAAAAAAAACTAAAATAAAAAAGGGTTTTGGTATCGGAGATGGAAATGAAAAAGATCGTAAGAAATGCCACTGCAAAAGGGATTCCCTATGACGGAAGGGCATCCTTTGACGCAGTGAGTGCGAAGAGGTCGAACAATGTTTGTGTTGTTTTTGTCTCCAGGACAAAACCCCTTTTTTGGTTTGGTTGCAAAAAAATAACGAGGGATAGTATTTTTGTAAATATTAAGTTTTAAAAGAATGAAAATTTTAAGGAAACGAGATATTAAGGAAGGAAAACAAAGAAAAGGTTTTAAATATGTGTTGAAATGGTAAAACGAGAAATAAGGGTTAAAAGAGGGAATACGAAAGAATATTAAAAAAAAGACAATTAAATGTAGAGACAGAGGAAAGTGCAGGAGACGCTAAATATATAGATCGGTCATTGAAAAAAAAAAAAAAAAAAATTAAATATCAGATGTTAGGACCGTTGGCGTCACCGAGGGAAGTGGAAGCGTAGTCACCTGGCCAAATCATATTGGACAGGAAGAACGGAAAAGATGCTACGCGGTATTTAAAAAGAAACAAAAAATTCTATCATTTACCGTTGATTAAATACCGAGACTCTAAGAAGCTCGAGAAACCGGATAAAGCGACGTTCCGGCAGCAGCGGCTACTGTAGTCTAGCCAATAATGCCCATGATCACATAAAGTGAGCGCCGCAGGCGAGATTTTGTTTTTTGCTTTTTCGTGCCAAATTGTGTTGCGAGAGCAACACTTTGGTTTTGTCCTCGTTTTTTTTTTTTTTTTTTTTTTTTTTTCCTATGACTCCGATTTCATTTTATTCCTGGTAACTGAGAAGGGTCTAACCTGTGCGGTTTTTACGGAAAGTGTGGACCTTAGGCCGGATTGATGAATATGACATTACATTTTGGAAAGCTCCGTAGAACTCTTGCCTGGGGCCAATAAGGATGGTTTTTGCTTGTCATCGAGCCAGAGCCTACGGTTTGCGAAGTGAAGTGGAGTTGTATAGCCTATGTCAGAGAGGACTATCTGAAGTTGTGTAGCGAACCTTTCGTTTCATCAAAAGATGTTTCTGCTTTCCAGTGGAAAGCTCCGTTCTAGCACGCAAGCAGGCAGGCACCAGTTTCAAATTGAAGATGGACTAAAATCTATAAGTGTTAAATATATGCGGCAGTTACCCGGCCCCACAGCCAACATATCTTCTTTGAGTGATGAATAGAAAAATCTACAGAGACAAAAAAGTGGCTTTTTCCCACGGGTCCGAAAGTGCTGCCATCTATTGTTTCTGTCCATGTCTGCGACGATTTCAGCTGAGTTTATAATTTTTTTTTTTGCACTTTGGTTTGTGGTAGAGTAACAGTATCAGATGAGCCTCTTAAACTTTAAAAGTTCTCTCATTGCTAAAGAAACTAGAGCTTATCCTTTGCTCCTTTCTAAGTCGTGACGTTAGAAAGTTGGCCTACGGCAAAAAAGTCAACTTTTGAACTAAGACAGGTAGAATTTTTTTTTCGACGGCAATCGATAGCCATTGATGAGCTGATCAAAGTATATGTCATCCATTTTTTGGTACAAAAATTCCTTCATGAGATACACCAGTTTGAAAATTTCAAAGGGGTTGACAACTTCATAGTAAGGTACATTGAAACCAAAAATAGGCGATACCAGTTATGATACATATAGGGGAATTTTAAGCAACAGTCGACTGTTAGCCCATAATCATCTTCGGTAATGAGGGGTTTGCAGCTTTTGCTAGTTGGTATACCTGTTATTTGTTTCCGGTGTATTCGATGGTAAGAACAATTTGGTTCCCAATGGCAAGATATGCAAGGGACTTGTAAGTAATAATCGGCTGTTATGCTACAATCATCTTCTGCGATGATGGGTTTGCAGCTTTTGCTAGCTGGAGTACCCACTATTTGTTTCCGGTTATCTTAATGTATATCACGGGAGAGGGACTTGTAAGTAGGAATCGGTTCACGAGGGGCTAGGAATTTTTGCAAATGGGTGCACATTGTATTCGATTTCTATAAATCTGACGGTAAGAAAGTTTGTGTCGATGGTCTATCAATGTAACCGAGGATTAACTGTTTACACAACGGATACAAACGAAAATGTAAAGTAATGAGGTAGTTTCATAATAATTAGTAGTGTCATCTATGGTATTTTAATCCTGAAAAGTTACGGATAGGTTTCTATTACCAACTAGATTATATAAGATATTGTTCCAAGTTTTCATCCGTCACGATGTCTACGATTGAAAAGGATAAATTACAACTGACTGCAAAGTTAATTTAGTCCCTTCTTCCTATATTATTTTGTTGTTGTTTTTACCTCGCTGAAGAATACCTTTTGATCATATGATTAATTTTTTTAGAACATCCCGTTTAAAAAGCTTATGCAATAATCATCTTCAGCGATGAGGGGCTTGCAACTTTTGATAGCTGGTGTATCCATTATTTGTTTCTCGTGAATTTGATGTCAATAACGGGAGACGGACTTGTAAGTAAGAATCGGTTCACGAGGGGCTAGAAATTTTTGAAAATTGGTGCACATTGTATTCGATTTCTGTAAATATGACAGTAAGAAAGTTTGTATCGATGGTCTATCGCTATAACCTAGGATTAACTGTTTACGCAACGGGTACAAACGATACGGTAATGTAAAACAATAAGGCAATTTTGTAATAATTAATAGTGTCATCTATGGTATTTTAATCCTGAAAAGTTACGGATAGCTTTATAATATCAATTAGATTATATAAGATAATGTTCCAAGTTTTCATCCATCACGATATCTACGATTGAAAAGGATAAAGTTCAACTTCGACGGCAATCGATAGCCGCTGATGAGCTGATCAAAGTATATGACATCCATTTTTTGGTAAAAAAAAATCCTTTATGAGACACACCAGTTTGAAAGTTTCAAGGGGTTGACAACTTCAGTAGTAAGGTACACACTGAAACCAAAAATAGGCGATACCAGTTGTGAGACATTTAGGGGACTTGTACGCGACCGGCGACTGTTAGCTCATAATCATCTTCGGCAATGAGGGGTTTGCAGCTCTCGCTAGTTGGCGTACCTGTCATTTGATGAACAATTTGGTTCCCAAATGTAAAACATGCAAGGGACTTGTAAGTAATAATCGGCTGTTATGCTACACAAATCTTCAGCGATGAGAGGTTTTCAACTTTTGCTAGTCGGTGTACCCATTATTTTTATCCGGTGAACTTGATGTCTATCACGGGAAAGGGACTTGTCAGTAGAATCGGTGCACGAGGGGCTAGAAATTTGTGCAAATTGTTGCACATTGTATTCGATTTATCTAAATCTGACGGTAAGAAAGTTTGTATCGTTGGTCTATCGCTGTAACCTAGGATTGACTGTTAACGCAACGGGTACAAACGATACTGTAATGTAAAACAAGGTAGTTTCGTAATAATTAATAGTGTCATCTATGGTATTTTAATCCTAAGAAGTTACGGATAGCTTTATAATACCAACTAGATTATATAGGATATTATTCCAAGTTTTCATCCGTCACGATGTCTACGATTGAAAAGGATAAAGTTCAACTGACTGCAAAGTCAATTTAGTCCCTTTTTCCGATATGCTTTTGTTGTGGTTATGGCAATCGATAGCCCTTGAAGAGCTGATCAAAATATATGCCATCCATTCTTTTGAACAAAAATCCTTCATGAGATAAACCAGTTTGGAAGTTTCAAGGGGTTGACAACTTCAGGAGTAAGGTACACACTGAAACCAAAAATAGGCGATACCAGTTGCGAGACATGTAAAGGACTTGTAAGCAACAGTCGACTGTTAGCTCATAATCATCTTCGGCAACGAGGAGTTTGCAGCTTTTGCTAGCTGGTATACCTGTTATTTGTCTCAGGTGTATTCGATGGTAAGAACAATTTTGTTCCCAATTGTAAGACATGCATGGGACTTGTAAGTAAGATCGGTTCACGAGGGGCTAGAAATTTTTGAAAATTGGTGCACATTGTATTCGATTTCTGTAAATATGACAGTAAGAAAGTTTGTATCGATGGTCTATCGCTATAACCTAGGATTAACTGTTTACGCAACGGGTACAAACGATACGGTAATGTAAACCAAGAAGGTAGTTTTGTAATAATTAATAGTGTCATCTATGGTATTTTAATCCTGAAACGTTCCGGATAGCCTTCTTCCGATATTGTTTTGTTGTTGGTTTTACAACGCTAAACAACAGCTTTTGATTATGTGATTATTCTTTTTAGAACATACCGTTTTAAAAGCTTCGATAAGTTGACAATTTCAGCATTTAACCGACAGCGAAGAAACAAAACCAAAGTGTTGCTCTCGCAATACTTTAGCCGGCGAAGCCGGACAAAGGTTGCCGCAACACCTTACGTTGCCCGGGCAACGTAGGTCTAGTTTATTTTCTATCCAGATTCTAGCTTTTAATGTTTCGAAATCTCAATCCTAAAACTGGCTTAAAACCCCCGTCAAATGACGCGCCCTTCCAGAAAACAGAGAATATTACGAAAAGTGCTGCAGGCGGAATTTTCGAAATATTTATCATTATATATTCTTTTTGGGATCCAAAATAAAAGTAAGGACTATCGATGATATTATAGATCATCCCTTTTGTCTGCGACCAGTGCTTTACTCGACCTCGTCTGAGTTTCGAGGTTCGTGGTAACTTCCGAATCCTGGTAATTATAAAGAATAAATTACCGAATCTCTGTTATTATACCGAATAAGTTAAGACAGATAGCATGTTCGGGGTTCTGTATAACTATCGTGTCCCGGTTAACCGAATTTTTTTTAGTATCGAAAGACTACCGAACAATATTCCTATTCGGTACACTTTCGTCGAAACTGGAACAAAGTCAGGATTCTTGGTTAACTTCCCAATCCTCGAAATTATGCTGAGTAAATTACCGAATCCCAATCATGACACCGAATAATTTTGAACCAATAGCTTATTCGGGATTCTGTATAACTACGGAATCTCCATAAATATACCGAATAGTTCCGGCATCGAAAAATTACCCAATGATTTCAGTCAATACTTTCACCAAATTCGTGATAACTACCGAACACTGGCAATTATACCGAATCCCGATCATTATACCGAAGAGATTTGTACAGAAAGCCTATTTAGGATTCTGTATAACTACCGAATCCCCGTAAATATATCGAAAAGTTCTGCTATAGAAAAAATACCGAACAATTTTAGTAAAATTTCGGGACTCCGGCCCAAAATTTTACCGAATTTTAAAAAGGTGGGGGGTGCTGCCCCCCCCCCCCCCCTTGCGATGCCCCTGGTCACAGTCGAAATCACCAATAAGTATATAGTCACGACCCGACTGCTTTATTCTCAACACGAATTTAGCAAGTATCCCACAGGATAGGTTGAACTTCTCTCTGATTGATCATTCTTATAGTCCGTAGGAAGATACACACAGACTAAAACAAGCCCGCAGACTTCCACTGCAACAAAACTATCATGCTGTTCAAAAAATTTGGAGGTGGTGTTATCTTTGAGTATAACAGCGATGCCTCCAGATGGCCTCGCTCTTCCGGTAGTCCTTGCTTCTTTAATAAGGAACTGATGCTTGTCAGAGAACTTGATACAACCTGAGCTGTCTTTGCTTAAAAAGTGTTCTTGTATGCAAACTATGTCATGGTCTTCAGCGAGCTTTTCAATGATCGGCAATTTCTCCTTCAGATTTCCGTTCATGTTCCAAGATACTACTTTAAGAGATGAGATCTTGCCACATATCATTGCGGTTTTTTCATTGCTTTCAGCATTTCGGGACAACGGATTCTGTAACATGGGTGCTTATCAGATTTGCAAAGTGCACAACGAATAGACTTTTCGCACGGATGCTCTTTTTCCGATGCATGCACTTCTTCGCCACATCTAGCGCAACGTTTAGTGTTTTGACATTTCGACGCTATATGACCATAGTCCTGACAATTAAAGCAGCGTCGTGGAACATGTATAAATTCGTCGATACGAATTCGTTCATAACCAAACACGGGAGGGTTTCGCATAGCGTGTTCCAAATCGGCTTTAAGGGAAAACTGTAGTTTGAACGACCTTGTTGCTCTGATTTGCTCTGCTTTTGGGATCATGGCTACTAGACTATCCACATCAACTTCCACAGGTACAAATCGAGCTATACCCGTAAAAGTGGGAGTTCTCATTTTGGGATCCAGTGTCGCATTATCTCCGTTTAGAATAGCCGCCGCACTGAGTTTTTCTGCCGCTTGTTTGTCTTTCAGATTTATCCGCCATTCAGTTGGGGTTTGCTTCAGTTCGCCGACATGTTCCGTTATGCTAGAGTCGTTGTTACATAGACTGTCAATGAAAGCTTTCCTCGCAACAGCGGAGGGTGGCGGATTTGCCGGTTTCTTAAGAACGACCGCGTAGGTGGCACTTGGCGGCGTTTGGGATTGTTGACTAGGCGCCGGTTGACTCCTTGCTCCTGGCAAAAAGGGTGTCTACCTTCGTATTTAACTCGTTGATATTTCTAGTAATAAATGCACTAATTTGACTTCCACATGAAGGGACTTCCTGAGGCTCGGCAATAACAAAAGTCGGTAGCTCTATGCTTTTAGGTCACATTCCTTGAGTATTTTCAATATGTCCAGAACATTTTCACTTTCATTCGGCCTTATGGAAGGGCGTGCATTTGGATGAACGATAGAGTAGATGAGAATCTTAGCTTCCTTGATCGATTCTCTTTTGAAGAAGTCAGTATACGTACTCACTATTTCGTCTTTGGGTACACCCCCTGCATTGACCTGAGCAAGTAGTTCAAAACAGCATTCCAGATAAGGTTTTTGGACGTGTTCATTTCGGCCCAAAAATGCTCTCCAAGAAATCTCCGGCAACGCCGTACCCCAAAAAGTTCAAAAGAGCAATGTGACGTGGTTGACTTGACCAAACAGGACAACTTTAAATGTCAATTATGCCCCAAAGCGGCATGAAACGCATATAGTTCAATAGCTTATCAACTGAAGTTTATATGGCCCCTGGGCTTTTAAAAACAGTTATTATTACTATTATTATTATTGAACTAGTTTCAAGACCGATTGGCTGCCTGGTATGTCGATATTTATAAAATTTGAAGAGTAAACATTCTCATGAATCACCAAACAGCGTTGTCAATATTAGATTAATGTAATATTAGCATGTAGATTAATGTAATTATCAGCATGTAATATTAGATTAATTATCAAAACATTATACGTGTCTTCATTTGTTAAAAAACTTCACAAAATATGGCACAAATGACTTAAGGAATCTATCAGAAGAGTGACTAGGTGGATTTTGTAGCGTTACTTTATTTGCCGTTCTGGTGCGTGCTTGTTCACCATTTTTTACTGCGTAATCAGGCAGAATCCCCCTGTGCTTTTCTGTTGACAAACACTTCCTTCCGAATTTTATACTAAGTCATGGCGCCGTTCTGATAGGAGTTGTAATCCGAGATGTTCTCGGCTTGTTTCATAATCAACGTATTCATATCCAAGTATTATTTTGCAGGCCCGTTGAAGTTGATTAGACGTTCTTTGTACTTCTAAATTTTCTTTTTTTCTGGACAAGTATGGTAGTTCGTTCGTAATTGTCTGATCAAGTATTAGATATTTGGGATCCCATCGAAACCTTTGGTCTTGTTAGAAGTGAAGCCAGCTTCGGATACCACCGTTCGCAGCATAGTTCTGAATCAGGATTTGTTGGCCTACAAAATGGTATCGTCAGACTGACTGTACCTTTTGGGTCGTAGTCCGACCGCCAGGTCCTGAAAATGTGACACCCCCCTAACCCAAACGGTATAGTAGGTTTAAAAGTGGATTCCGAACAAATCGAGCACGCTGATTCCGAATATGCCGGAACTGGTTCCGGAAACGATGGCTTAAAGTAGAAATGAAGCTCGATGCTGTTCCATTATTTCCTCTCTATAAGAAGTATCGCTCTCAAATACAGTAGGTTGAAAAATGGATTCCGAACAAATCGAACCCGCTGATTCCGAATATGCCGATAATAAATTCCGGAATAGGTGGCTTAAAGTAGAAATGAAGCCTAATACTCTTCCATTATTTCTTCTCACTAATGAGTACAGCTATCAAACACAGTGGTTGAGAAATGGATTACAACCAAATCGAACCCGTTGATTATGAATATATCGTTAATAAATAAGTAGACCTGAAACCTGATAAGTTATTCTCCTCCTCAGAAACAAGTGCCATCATCTGGTATAGTGGGCTACTGTCGGCAGAAAAGTTATTGTAACCGAATTGAACCCGCTGATTCCGTGTGCCAGGAATAGACACTCGTTGATTGAGGATGTTATACGAGTCTGTTGCTTAATAACCTAAGTTTGCTGGAATGAATCAACAACTACAGGGATTACAACTGGTTCAAATAATATAATCGTGTATTATTATTAATTATTTATTTCAAAATATAGCCAACTGGGGCTGCTACATAACAACTCATTTATATACACTAAAACTAAAAAAAATAAATAAAAAAAATATGCTGAAGGCACGAAGCCTCCAACAAACAAAGTACTCAATCAGGATGGGTCAACCCACTCAAATCAGGACGGTTCGAACCCACAATAAATTTCTTTCCCCCATGCTTGCCACAGAGGCAGAGACAGGCGCATTTGCGGACCACACAGAATCACCAGCAGAGGATTGCTCGACGCCAGAATTCGAGACTGAAGAGAAAGAATGGAGGAATGACGGATTTCAGGGAGAGAAGGGACTCCTTCACCAACAAACATACCCGAAGCACTACAGTTCCATCTAAACCCATGTAACCACCGAAAAGAGTTGTTATACAAGACGCGAAAGGTCTTTTCGTGCTTGTGAGATTGGTTAGTCACAAGAGAGTAACAATATAGTTGGGAACAGTACATTCTGAAAAGGAACGTCTTGACAGACGCATTGCAAGACCCAAACCTACGAATAAGAAGATTCGCTCTAGCGCTCAATGACCTTCCTAAAGCATTAACATGGAGATCATCATTCAGCGTTGGCGTCAAAATAAATCCAAGGTACTTAAAAGTATCCACGAATTTCAATATCTGGCCAGACAGTAGAACGGGTGGAAAATGAACCAGCTTCAGGCCACGTGGGACGAATGCCATGCAAAGGGTTTTTTTCGTGTTGAATACCACATCATGTGCCGAAGCAAACACATCACAGACTTTCATCAACTCATTTAGCGCATAAATGGTAGTAGCCACCACCACCAAATCATCCGCATAACTAATGTTATTAAAACAACTACCCTGGATAAAACAACCTACCCCTGCATCAGCAAGCGCACTGTTTAATTCATCCACGTATAAGTTATAAAGGAGTGGGGATAGTACTCCCCCCTGCCTAACAACATTTGGATATCACTCCCCCCTGCCTAACACCACTTAGATATCACAGCCGCCAAAGCAATAGGTCTATAGTTAGTAATACTACTATGATCCAGCAACAAGGATTTGGGGATAGGTACTAGACAGACCTCCGTTAGACCATCCGGGACAAAACCATGCGCCAGAAAACCATGAAACAGAGCGGTGAGCATGCAAACTAGCATCGGTCCTGCATGCTTCAGGTGATTAGCAGTCAACCTATCCAGTCCACTACTTTTACTACCAGACAGCCCAGACACCACCTTGGCAACATCCTCGCATGTTGTCAGCTGCTTGTCGGTTCTAGAAAGGGTGGCACTAAGAGATGGCTCCATCGGACCAGTATCAGACGGCACTGACGAAAACACCTCGCCAAAATGCCTTCCCCAAAGCTCAGCAATCTGGGAAGGCCCTGAAACACCCCCTACAGTCTCAGCAGGCTTAGGGACAGAGTTTTTATTGCACTTATCAACACGGTTCCAAAACTCCTTAAACTTACAATGAAGTAGTGATCTGGCAAGGGCGGATGCTTTCAGGCTCTCCACATTCTTTCTGCACCACCTTAACGCATTTCGAAACGATCGGTTGAGGGACCGACGTCTTGCATCAAGCTCATCACCAGGCTGCCTGCCAGCCCACAGCCAAGCTAGAAAAACCAGCTTTGCTGCCCGATACTCGTCCTTTACGTATGTGGACCAACCAGCAACTACATTTCTTTGGCCTGCATGCGATACTCTACCTGCATAGGGTAGGTTTTCGCAAGCACTGCCAATAAGTATTGTTATTACTGAAATATAAAGGGTTATCAGATTAGCTCGGTGACCAGCATCCCCACAAGACCCATCACCACAGGGGGCAGGACATTTACGTTGTAGATCCCTAATTCTAGATTTCACACCACCACGGTAAGCATATAATTGCTCGTTAGTCGGTTTATCCCAAGCCACCACCGGGGGAGAAACGGAAGGAGAACACGACCTCTGCTGGATATCAGTGCTTGGACAAAGCAACCTAGTCTCGAAAACTAAGGGAAAATGGTCAGACCCGAAAATATCATATCTAATATTTACATTGCTCAAATAACTCCTTAGAGATAAGGAGCATGCAACATGATCCAGCCATGAAGTTGAGCCAGCTGGACTCATGTATGCAAAGGATGTAGAACTCAGGCATTCAACATCCAACAGGCACAGCTGGTTTTCCTTCATGGCCAGATCAAGCTCATCAAAAAATGGTGACTTTTTCAGCGCATCAGCGTTGAAGTCCCCAACGAAACAAATATACGAAAAGTCTTCCTGCAGTAGAGAAATTAACTTTCCAATATATAGTGTAAACTCAGGAATATTAGCAATTACTGCCTTTACAGCCTCGACATTCCACTTGATCGAGTGGCAGTTGTAGCTAGCGATACGGATAACACTCATTGGTTTTCAGTGGAGCTAGGAGCCTGCTCTGTGGGCCTCGGCTCGTAAAATGTTCGGATAAGGATCCGAGCAGGCCGGAGATCAGGATATAGAGCTCGAGCCTGGTAAATGCTAGGCAGCTCAATTTTAAACGAACGGTAAGACTCAGACTTCGTCTGTAGCTGATGGCACTCTACACTGCAGCGAGCAAAAAGTTTGTCACCTCAGTAACCGCTGTCTTAGGGGCAAACCTGGAGACAAAGACTTTTTACTTACGAATCGCTGCCGTAGATTGAAGGGGACACTTCTTGAAAGAGTCCCCAACCACAGTGGACTTTGTCGTAGGACCGGCTTTGCTATTAGCCTCATGTCGATGTTGCTTTCTGGATCGCACTGGAAAGAAACCTTCCGCATATTCATCACGGGGAGCCCCACCTTGTACCGACTCTGCGTAAGATCGCCGATTATCTCCACCCTGTCCAACAATTTGGACGGGCACTGAGTATGCTTGAGCGCCAACTTCAGGGACGCTTAGCGGCGGAGTACAATCAGTTGTGTTCTCAACAACTTGAACAATAGATGGTGCGCTCCGCGCGCATGCCTGAGCGTCAACTAAACTCTGTACAAGTTGCCTCAGGGAGTCCACCTCTGATTTGATATTATCGTATGACTCAAGCACAGTTGCTAGGTCAAAATGCGTGATTTGCAAAGCGGGAAGGCGCTTGAAATCCGCAGCAAGGAATGTAGGTAGAGAAGACCGATAAGCTTGTAATAACATCGAGTAAATTAAGACCGATCAGCTTGTAATAACATCGAGTAAATTTCTGCCAGAACAGGGGTTTACTGGTCTTGCCCGATCTTGTGCTCACAAAATCAGGAAACTCTTTCGTTAGAGCGGCAACGAGTGTCCCAGGAAGGCACGAAACCAGGTCACTTTTAGCTTTGGCTATTTCCACAGGGGTTTAGAAATCCGTGCAAAGCTGGAGCAAAACATCTCTCGGCATTCCGGAATCCATCCTGGACATCATAAAGCATAAAAGCTCGTTGACAGTAATTGCCATGGTAATACGAAAAAGAAAAGACTTGTCTCAGATGGAGCAGCCCCACGGAAGGCGGTGGCAATCACCCTTGGAAAGGTGGCCCGGTGACACGTGGGGTACTGCAACTTGATTTGTCACCGTACTCTGACAGCCCAATCCAGTCTCCACGAGCAAATCCAAATCCAACAGGACGCAAAAACTACACAATCTGATTACAGCGATGTTTGTTGATCAAGCGCTTGATCGCTACTCGATATTTCGTGCGACATTGAAATGTCGCACGAAATATCTAAAGCACAAAAAGACGAGCTGAATGAGACACACAAATCTCAAGCTTTGCCAACGTTGCTTCACAAAATCAAATTCCCTATTCTTCATCCAAGTCGACAGAGCACCTGCCCCCCATACGAACATTTTCGCGGCAACAATCGAGGTAGTGTAAAAACAAGGTCTTGTACCCCTCCTGTACGTAAGAAATTAAATTGTGCAAACTTCGTCGGGTGCACCCGAGAAGTTCAAGTCTTGTCGGTACAGCAGGTTAATTAACGTCCATTCGTCTTCATCAGGTTCTTTAGTACCCTTTACTACACGTTCTACCATTTACCACAAACCTGCATTGTTCGCTTTCAAGTAACTGTTCACGTAATAAACACACCAGACAGACTGAGCTGCAACCAAGGCCGTATCCATGGGGGGTGGGGGTTGCCCCCCCCCCGAAACATACAAAAATCATAATTTTTATAGGCTTTTCCCTCTGATCTATGTGTTTTTTGTACTTTTTTGTCCGACCAGCAGGCACCCCACCCCCCGAAAGTCACCCCCCCCTCCAAAATAAATTCCTGGATACGGGCCTGGCTGCAACCAGGGGTAAAAATCATCGTATTACCATGCCAAGTTCAGCTACATTATTTCCCCTGTTAATAGTCCGAAATCAAATATTTTGCATTTTACGGCGTTCTCTGAGTAAGTAGCAAGACAGTCTGATCTTTAGTTGCTTTTACTGTCATGTTTGTTTCGCAATTTTATCTCCTCTTCCGTGTCTTCTCTGTAGGGTTAACTAATTAGCGGCGAGTCTTGCTTGTGCGCACTACCTGTTGAGCGATTCTCAACTAAAATAGGTACTTTTCCAGAAGGGGTCTAACACTTCCAAAAAGCAAGTATAAACGAAAAAAAAAAGTGTTTTTAAGAGTTAAGCCAGCCTCGGATACCACCGTTCCAAGCATATTCTGAATCAGGATATTTTGGCATACAAAGTGGTATCGTTAGACTGACTGTACCTTTTGGGTCAGGCATTTTCGAAACTAAGCGTCTTTTGACGAGCTGGCGGTCGGACTATCGGATGTTTTTTAAACTAAGCGTCTTTTGACGAGCTGGCGGTCGGACTATCCATTTGCTCCAGACCCTGATTCCCTATCAGTCAATCCGTCTCGACATCAACTCTTATTACAATCAGATTGTATGGTGTCTAAAACGAGCTGAAGAAATGGCTGTCCCTCTTGAGCGTGTCAAGATAGGTACAAGGAAACTTTTATTGAAAATCGACCCGGAGATCAAAAAAGTTAAAAGCCGTGCGCGGACTTGGTACCAAATCTGGAATGCCTGTGGTCGCCCTTTGCATGGGACTGTCTTTGACAAGAAGCAAAACACGAAGCGCCATTTCAAAAAGGCCCTTCGGTCAACGCGCGTGAAGGGTTTGGATTTCCCGACTAATAAGAAGGATTGGCGGTTCTGCGTTCTGAAAAAAATCCCTCCTCCACTCCCGTCGCCACTTCAGATGAATGACTATGGTTGCACCACTATTCTTCTGTTTTCAGCTCTAGTGATGGCCTACTTGAACGTTTTTTTGGCGAGTGCCTTTCAAAACTTCTTCCGAACAATATTAGTCAAAAGTCTACACCGTCACCAGAGACGGAGTTATAAGAGCTATACGCAGATTGAAAAGCACCTTCGTTGACTGCGACGGTCTCTGCTCCAGCCACTTCAAGTTCAGCTCTCCCGAACTCATCTTCCACACTCAGCTGCTATTTCAGATGATTCTGGTCTATAGTTCCAGACAGTTTTCTTTCTTGAACTATTACGTCACTTATAAAAAAAAAGGAACAAATCCAAACCAGTGCAGCTCTTTCCGGCTAATTACAGTGTCTTGCATCTTCAGCAAAATTTTCGAATATCTGTTAGTGCCCAAAATTACGTCGAAGTGCCAGTTCGGTGACTTCCATTGTTTCCAGTTTGGTTTTCAAAAAAGACTCAGTTGCAGCCACGGCCATAGAGTCCTGTCTACAATTCTCAAGGAGGCGATTCTTGGAAAATTTGCTGTTCATCTTCGTGCAATCGACATTTCTGGAGCTTTCGATAATGTAGTACATTCACAGGCTCTACTTTCTTTGTTGCGTTAGGGTTTTATTGCTTCCATTGTTTCTTTTTTAAGGTTCTGGTACCGTAATGCGATTGTTCGGGCGAAATGGTCAGGGGCGGTTTCGGAAACCATTCCTGTGAGCAAGGGGGTACCACACCAATTCCATGTCTCTTCACTGTGAAAAACTAAAGAGTAGGTGACGTTAAAGAGTTTAAGGAAATATTAACGTCACCGAGTGGAGGAGGAGTCATAGCCCAAAAAGTAAAAAAACAAATGTTTGGAAAGATGATAAGCGGGATTGAAAAAAATTGAAAAATTGAAAAAAAAGAAAAAAGGGGAACTCAGGGGGGCACAAGTATGAAATCTACTGATATCTAGCCTAAAATCAGTCAACTTTCAAGAAAAGGACCCACCACCCCCGACCATAGGGTACAAAATTTTTTTTTGGGTTCGGGACCCCCCCCCCCACCCCCGGGGAAAAATCCACAATTTTAGTTCCAAAGCACAGACTGAAAAAAAATAAAATATGTCAAATGGTCTAGATTGATGATATGGATAAGTTTATGGACAATATCATGCCGAAATTTTGATAATTGCGACATTTTAACAGGCTCTACTTTCTTTGTTGCGTTAGGGTTTTATTGCTTCCATTGTTTCTTTTTTAAGGTTCTGGTACCGTAATGCGATTGTTCGGGCGAAATGGTCAGGGGCGGTTTCGGAAACCATTCCTGTGAGCAAGGGGGTACCACACGGTAGAGTTGTTTTTGTTTTTCATTTTGTTTTTAAAAGTGCCATTTATGAATGCCTCTGAGGTTTATTGCCAACATTTTTCCTTGGAGACCTAAGTATTAATTACATAGCTTATACATACGACATTCTATTAATAAGTCGGACTAAAAGTGGGTTAGAATCAAACATAAAAAATGCGCAAGCGCTCAGACGTCGAGTGTAAAAGTAAAATGTTTAGCACATTTAATATACAGACAACTTTAGAACCAAGACATTTCTCATCCTCAATAACCAAACAAGGAATCGAAATAACCTGATCTGTAATCATCCCACTTTAAAAAGCTTTCAATGTAACCAAACCGCCAGTATAAATCCAAAGAAATCTTGAAGGTCTTGCACGAATAGCATTTCTTCGAACACTGAATGGTCTGCCTTTGGGTGTGCCAGCCAGTCCCACCCTTTAAACGTCTTCTTCATTAGCAAGGTAATATCAAGTGCAATAAATCAAATCGTAGGAGCCTATTGCCCCCTTTGTCACAATTCATTAAGAACGGCGTATCATCGATTATATGACAAAGCAGTCAAGTTTGTTCATTAAAGATCAAAGTACGTCGCGTCGTCTTAATTGTTGCTGTTACAGCAAACCCTCGACCTCATCCATAGATACATCCCCCCGAATATACAAGAGTTGGACTTGAGACCTGCCATTGACGAACTTAACCCACGAACGGGAGGGGGGGGGGGAGTCGGTACCCATCAACATGCGTATTTACACCTTTTTTTTCAAGTGTACCATGCTTAGAGTTTGATTCCAGTCACGGGTCAAAAACTTTATCATGGGCAATTTGGGCCCACTTGCCCATGAACGATGAGGGTGGTTCAATTCTCCCCAACCAGTATGAACCGAAAGCACAAAGGAATTTCATCGCCTTATCTCCAGTTAATGTCAAGTTAAACACATTAAAATTGGGCAATCTGGGCCCAGTTGCCCCTGAACCAAGTGGGGATGGGGCTTGGGACGCGCAAAAAGTAAAAAGAGACCCCAATGCTCACAATCCTACCAAGTTTCAACTTGATTCCTGTTGATTTCTGTCACGGGTAACGTACTTTACTCCTGGGCAATCTGGGCCCAGTTGCCCATGAACGGGGTGGGTGGGGGAGGTGCAATCTTAAAGCAATTTTTCAGCCTTAGGATCTACACGTCCAAGAAATTTCATCGCCCTATGTCCAGTTCTGGTCAGGTTATGAACATTATTCACTGGGCAATCTGGGTCCATTTGCCACTGAACCAGCTGGGTGTGGGGGGTGGGACCTCCAAAAGGCACAACTAGACCCCAATAGCCACAAGTGTACCAAGTTTGAACTTGATACTTGCACTCGTTCGCGAGTTATGAGCTCCACAAAATATGGTGAAAACCGAAAACCGAAAGCTGAAAGCTGCTACAGCACTCGCAATAGTGGATTGTTCCAAGGAACACTCCACTAAAAACGATTTGTCAGTCTTTCTCAAATTTGCTGAAGTGTTTGTACGTGTTACTTAATTGTCGTGTCACGTATTCCGTAATCTTGTCAGCATCCGCTGGTCACGTGTTTTAGTCCGGTACTTCATAGTCACGCGGAATAGTTGTGTAGAAGTGCCTGGGGGGTTGAATCGAGATAGGGGGAATCTCGTTCATTGATTTCTATTGGGGTAGTCATGCAGTCAGAGTCTGAGTCAGATGTTTTGTCATTATGAGCGTGAAATAAATAGTTGATTAGATCGACTGGAGAAATATAACATTTGCCTTTCTGTTAACATTTCAAATGTCAGTATCTTAAATTCAACAGCTCAAAATATTCCGGTATTACTTTTCAAAATGAAAAACTCCCCAATTCCCCTACCGTAAAATAGCTTGGCATGATCATAGCACAGTCTATAAGAAAAATATGCGATAACGCTATTTCGGCTGTTCACGATTCCATTCGTGTCGGATATGGAAAATAGTTCCAAATAGAGGAAGATATAACAGAAAAGCCCTTGGTAGTTTATATAATAGTTTTTGTTCTCCCTCTGTCTGCAACCTTTCCGGAATCTTTGGTATTCTGAGACAAAATGATTTAAAATGTATCAGGACTAATTATTTCAAATATTTTAAATTTCTCTTGTACCTTCCTCGATGTTATAGGAATTCCCGTATAACTACAACTTTTTGACCTCTGACCCTTGTGCAAAGTTATCTGCAATTGCCCAGGACCTTCACGTTTCTGCCCTAGGCCATTGCTCCGTATTCCATCTAGGAAGAAGATCTTTGGACCCGGTTAGTCCCTTTTCTTTTTTTAAATGTTGATTTTTGTATCTTGTGCATTTACTACGTTATTGAAAGCTCAGTGTATTTTTTCCTTTTCTTTGTTCACAGCGGTTAGCTAGGTCTGGTTCGGAGTCTGAAAATGAAATTGGTTGAGATCCAACAACTTATCTAGTAGTAAGTAATAAGTAAGTAATTTATTTATGACCCGCCATTTTGAAAAGGCGGAGGAAATGACGAAACTAAAGAAAATAAGCAAAACACATATATACACACAGAAAAAGACACTTAGTTTTTAAGCTTCGGTCAGGAAGCAGTGGACGACATCGTGTGCTTTTTGGGCCTTGTTGTCCATGAGTTTTGAAAGCGATGACAAAACATCCAAAAGGGTAACACTGTCATCTTGAATTTTGAATTTCTCCGTCAACGGATGGTTATGACATAATTTCGACAAGTGGAGCAGGTGCTTTGCATATTTAAAATAACATGATCTCATCTTTTTAATCTCCTTTTTTCGCAGAATATGAGTGACGCCATAACGAAATAGTATAGAAGGAGGTGAAGAAGATTGCTGTACAAATTTCCCAAAGCTTTACGATTATAGCGCCCCCGGGCTGGGGACGATGCGCCCATAGGCGCTACGGATCGACTTGTAAACTTCTTGAATAACCGAAGAGGAAAATTTTGACAATGAAGATTTGAATGTTATGCCGAGCCACCGTAGAGAGTCTGTTGATTTGATGATGAACGGTTCAAGAGATATAGAAGCTTTAGATGCACTCGAACAATTTGACGAAGGGTTGAAATGCAGGTACTCACATTTTGACTGGTTAACTTCAAAGCCAATTTTGAGAAGTTCCGACGACAGCTTACTTACATTTTGTGTGAGTGTGGATCGGCTACGGCTTACTAAGAGCAAGTCGTCCGCGTAGGCTATGTAGCTGAAGGCATAATCTTTATAGAAGTAAGCAGGATGTAAAGAATCGAGACAAGAAGATATGGCCAGATTGAAGATGTAGGGAGATAAAACTTGGCAAACACCAGTTCGGACAGAAATAATCTCTGACAAGCTACCTTGCCATTTGAACCTTACCGAAGAATGACCATACCAAAATTTTAACAGATAGACAACAGACAGATTCACGCCAGAAGTAATGAGAGAAAATAGGGCATGAGAATGCGTTATATTGTCAAAAGCACCAGCTATATCTATAGAACATATATGTATAGAAGACTTGTCGCGGGTAGCCTGTTTCATCATTTTTGCCAATATGTGATGAGCGTGCGCACAACTGGCGCTCGAACGGAATCCAAACTGCATTGAACAAAGCTACATTTTTCAACTAGTTCTGGAAGAAGGACGTATTCCAGGATTTTGCTTATGGTACAAGAAACTGTAATTGGCCAATAGCTTTTACAAAGGTCCGCGTCTTTCCCTCGCTTAATCACCGATGTTTTAGTACCCAAGAGGAAACTATTCGGAACCAAACCCTGGCATAAACAAATTTGAAATAGCAGCTGAAGGAGTTGTGTTAAAGCTGGACACTCTTAATTTTGAAGAAATCGGCACTAAGGCCATCAGAATCTGTAGAACCAGTTCTTCTTAATTTTAGGAAAGCAATTTCGATGGAAGGACAAGTAACGGGAAGAACAGAAGGTTGAAATATTTTCCTTGGTAGGTATTTAAGAAGTAAATTTTCTGAATCTGGTTTTTGCAACCACTGAATAGACCACGGTAGTGGTTGGTCCAGTCAGCCACAGTTAGCGCGGAAGGAGGTACAGCTGAACCTTTATCTGTACGAAGGACCTTTCGCCACGCTCTTTTGTAACTGGGAGCATCTAAGCCATTCAAACGAGCATTTTTAAGTGAAGATTTGTATTCACGCTTCGTTTTAGCTTTTAGATTAAAGACAGTACCATTCCCTGGGCGTCCACAAGCAATCCAAATTTTTAGCCAAAATTTTGCCCTGTTTTTTGCCTTCTTAACTTCAGGACTAACTTTCCAAATAGGTTTCCTTGTACCAACTCGAATTCTCTTAGTCGGTACAGCAATATCGGCTGCCAATTTCAAGCAATGGACAAGCTCGCTCTAATAACAATTAATATCAACGGATGAAGTAGTAGCTGCTATACCAGTTTGAAGAAGGTGAAAAGGAACTTTTAAAAGCGAGAGAAGATTAGTTAATGTAGAAATGTAAAGCACAGTATCTATACAATTCCAGTTACGCTTTTGGATCCAAGCCTTCTTGGGATTTGGACAACTGATTCGAGCAACAGGGACAATCAAACAGAAAGACAGAGGCAGATGGTCATCCTCAATTTTCTCCTCATCGACCTCAACAATACCGTCAATGAGACTTGTTTCAGGAACAATCAAATGATCAAGGTTGGAAACATTTGCGCCACGATTATGTATATATGAAAAGGGTAGAGACTTCTCAATGAGACTGTGAGCTACCGGTAAAGAATCGAAAAATAAGTCAGTCCGTACAGAAGAAGTTAGAAGATCAGTATTAATATCACCAACAAGAGCCCATTTCATTAGTAGGTGTCCTGTTGGCGAAAACACGTGGATGCCATCCTCAAATTCCCGCTATATGGACTTCGATATAGTATACTATATACTATTATGGATTCGGACCCTCAAAAGGCATGTCTGGGACCCTAGCTCTACCTTTCCACCAAGTTTGGTTGCGATACGGCAACTCTTTCTGGCAGATTTGTTGTTGCCAAAAATGTAGGGACTTACCACCCCCACAGAGGGGGTCGTGCTGTATGTCAACCCTCAAAAGGCTAGTGTTGGACCCTATCTCTAATTTCCACCAAGCTTGGTGAGATCCAGCAACTCCGCATATGGCAGATGTGCTGTGACTTTAATGTGGGACATCCCCCCCCCCCCCCCGCCCACAGGACTCGGATCGTCAAAAGGGACAACTTTTAGTCCTCTTTTCGCTATCGGTATCACAGAGATGGGTCCCTTTTTCGTTTTTACGGTGTCCTCTTTTCGGTAGCCAGATGGGTCCCGTTTTCGTTTTCCTGGGGTTCTGTTTTCATTTGCCAGAAGGGTCCCGCGGCAAGGGGTCCGGGGTCCCGTTTTCAAGAGGACCTTTCAGCCACAGCGGGCTTCAGAAAAGTTTTATAAAAGCCTATGTCACTCCCTTAGAATCCTAGAAAACTCTTTTCTAGAAACGCTAGGCCAGTTGGAGGCTCGAAAAATCCATTGCTGACGGGATTCCCGTCTGATACAACGATTAATATCTACTAATTATCGGAAATTATCTTTCAAGTTGGACGGAAAGGTTGCCAGTCATTATTTTACTGTTTTTCTTCCGTTGAAGAAATACTGAGCCGCGTTGATTCGTGGAATAAAGGCAGGAAATTCTTTTCTCGCGCATAGCGAAGGTGTATATAAGGAACTTGCCTAAGGAATTGGAAGCATCAGCGTTAGGCAAGTAGTCGTGTGTACATTCCATAAGTTCAGAGCAGTAGTGATCGTACATTTTGTGTTGTGTGGTTCGTTGGTGACCAGTTGGATCTATCATGAACGAATCGTCTTGTAGGAACACTAGCACCGTTTTATCCCCCCGGCGAGTAAAATTCTTCATAATTTTGTGGTTATGGTTTGATGGGGCCAAACTGAGCCAGCTCCTACTATACCCATGCATAGATAGTAAGGATAATGTATGGAAGATTTGCGAATTACACCGTGCGATATCACGATTCACTAGTATCACTCAAAGAAATCGGGAATTAAACATTGTAGTCGCCTGATGGTTTGCTTTAAGATCTTGAAAAGGAGGTACTTGTCCTTCTAGATTCTTCGCGTTCTTAGGTGTTATTTCTCTGAGCCTACGTCGAAATGTACAAAATGCAAAATGTATTTTATTCTGGAAGTTTTGGAAGTTTTGCAAAAATAAAGGAAGAGAAAAAAAATGGAGTAGCCTATTTAGATTTTGCAGTGGGCAGAAACGGTTGTGTGGTTGTAAGAATTATTTTGGCTGCTCATTGTGTAGATGTAACGAACGGAGGGGATAGCCTGTATGTGTTTTTCGGAGATAAAATTCCAAACGGCATAAAATAATTTGGTAGACACGACAGAAGGAAACTAAGTTTCGGGAGACTTGCGGCTTTTCTGTTAATTTGTGTAAATCTGATCAAAATAATCATCTTCTTTGCAGGGACGTGAGCTAGATCGGAAACCCTCCAACTTTTCCATGGCCACATTTTGTAACGGACACCTTATATTTAACCACTGGGCTACTCCACATTATATGTCCCATGTTCCAAAACTTGTTGTACAAATTTCGGTGTCCGATTTGGGTTGTGTGTCGGAAAAAGAAGTATTTGGGTTAACCTGTGGGCACAAGCATACTTTTTTTTCAAATATATAGGAACCTTCAGACTCGAAGCCGAACCTTTGTTCACACCACACATTTGTTTTTCCAAAAGTTCATTTTCCATCTCGAGCCTGAAGAGGACCCTTGCGAAGAAAAGCCGGAATAGAGCGCTAATATAATGTCGTGAGCATTTTATGAATTCGTATTTTTAATAGCATAGTTTCCAAGCAAATACACGGCATTGGGTGTTTAACTGCAATAAATTAATGAAAAAATAGAGACCATTGCTTCGTCCTACGGTCTGTATATTTTGTTACTTACTGAAGGATTTCTCCAAACATAAACGAACAGTTTTTCATGAGAAATAATTAACAGAAAATAAAAATTTAGTTTTTAGTTTTTAAATATTCTACGAATGATTTAAAAAGTAGTTATAACAATGTTCCAAATTGTGCCAAGAACTTGTGTCTGTGACCACTACCTGTCCTGACACAAGGACCTGACTGTATCCGTGCTTCGACTTTGCGCCATCTGTGATCACTATTAAGAAATAACACGATTGTTTCAGGCATTCTATCCGCAAGATGCCAAGATCAATGCAGGTGATTCTACTGGCCTACGTCGCTCTTGTGTGCCTGACGTCATTAATCCAGACAGTCAAAGCCGAAGAGGACTCGGCAATGGCGAAGTACTTGCATGGACTCGACAGGATTTTCGTATCTAACACTCGACCTAGGTCAGTGATATTATAAAGATAATTTAAGAATAGATAGGTATATGCTTATTAAAATTCCAGTCCAAAATTCCCTGTCTCTTCACTGTGAAAAACTAAAGAGTAGGTGACGTTAAAGAGTTTAAGGAAATATTAACGTTACCGAGTCGAGGAGGAGTCATAGCCCAAAAAGTAAAAAAACAAATGTTTGGAAAGATGCTAAGCGGGATTGAAAAATTGAAAAATAAAAAAAAATAAAAAAAGGGGAACTCAGGGGGGCACAAGTATGAAATCTACTGATATCTAGCCTAAAATCAGTCAAATTTCGAGAAAAGGACCCACCACCCCCGACCATAGGGTACAAAATTTATTTTTGGGTACAGGATCCCCCCCACCAGGGCTTCCACTTCTAGGGAGATTACCCTATTTTAGGGGAAAATCACTTCTTTTAGGGACACTTATTTTGAATCTAGGGATTCAGGGAAATCTGGGGTAAAGTAAGGGTTTTTAGGGATATTCAGGGAAAGTTCTGTTTTTTTTCAAACGAAGGCTAAAAAATTCTCGTAGATTGCCTATGCTCAGTCTTCTTGGAAATGCTTATGTTGCAACATTGGCTTATCTAATGCATAAGTGGCAGTCTACACAAGGGACTTGTACCGTGACCAAACCAACCAGAAGTAGAAAACTGGCTTATTCCGAAGATCAGCGCGAAATTTCATAAAAAGCTAAAGCGTGAAATGACATTCATTAGGTGTTTAGTGATTTAGGTAGCCTAGTATTTAGTTTATTTTTAAGCAATGCCTTTGATTGGTGTAAACTGCCGAAGGGAGTATTGGTTAGGCTATGCAGCGATTGTAGAACAGGAGCATGCAACCTATGCACTTAGCATTAGGGATTCTTTCAAGTGCTGGTGATCTCTTTTTCCCGTGGTCATCTGTCTGCAATTCCGCAGGGGACTATCCAAATAGAGCCCCAGCTGCCTTTTTAAAACAAGACCAAAGGTTTCGATGGGATCCCAAAAGTTCAAATTTGATCCAGACAATTGGGTCTTGTCTTCGCCAGGTCCAGTCTTCGCCAGACTCCTTCAACACTTTTACTATTAAAATTTAGAAACAGGTTAAGGCCAAATAGCTAATCATATGAGAAAACCAGGTTCAGGAATGGACTCAGCATGTGTGTTTACCGCTTTAAGTCATATCGATTTTGACGAAGCAGATCGAAACTTCCCGCCTTACTTCTGCCAATTTTCCGGTTTCGGTGGAATTCCGGAACTACTCAAAAACGAATTCAGCATGTCTCCTTACCCCTACATCCAACCTCTAATTAACTTCAGATTAAACTTTTACTTTTAAAAATTTTTCCGGTTTCAGCCGGATTCCGAGCGATCTATCCGTCCGGTGAGAAAATGATTGTCATATGCGAATTCAGGATGTCTTCTTACCCGCGAATGGAACATCTTATCAAATTTAAATAAAACCTTTACTTTAAACGAATTCTCCGATTTTTGCCGGATTCCCGCCGGACTATTTGTCCGGCGAGAAATTAATTTTCATATTCGGACGCAGCACGTTTTATTGCCCCTAAATCGAACCTCCAATCAACTTGATATTAAACTTTTAATTTTCAGAATTTTTCCGGTTTTCGCCGGATTCCGGGTGAACTATTTGTCCGGCGAGAAAAGGAATTTCATATTCGGATCCAGCATGTCTCCTTACTTCTAATTCGACTGTTTCATTAGCTTTTAAAAAATATTTGTTTTCCCCTTAATTTCAAACCCCTCCCCCACCCCTAAATATAGAGCTACATAGCCCGTCTTCGAACTTGACCTGTACTTTGACCTAAAGAGTCCTCATGCCAAGTTTGATCAAAATATCTCAACCCCCTTCGAGAGTTATCGTGTGAACAGACGGACGGACGGACAGACGGACAACTTTTGCGATGTCATAGGTATCCCTCCACTTACGTTTTGGAATCCCAAAAAAACAGCTCATGTAACACATTCACTGGTGACCTGAGTGGGGTCTTGCGTTGACTTTAGTGGGGTCACCAGTGAATGTGTTACATGAGCTATTTTTTGTTTTACAAAGGGTGCTGGTGCTCTATTTGGATTGGTCCTCTGTGTATTTGCAGATGAACACGTGCAAAAGAGGTCACCAGCAAATTGAAAGAATCCTGAGTGGACCTTATGGACCTAAGCTATGTTTGTGCTAAAACTTTTGAACGCTTATTTGAACTTTTTTATGTATTCTCATTAGTGTAAAAGATGTTTTTATCTGAAGTAAAAATAACAATTTGGTACTGCGCTCTGCTTTTCATGTAAATTCTATGGAAATCTAGGGTAAAATATCCTTTTTTCTAGGGAGAAAAATAGGGAGAAATCAGACCTAAACACGAGGAATTTTAGGGACAATTGGTATGAAAATAGGGAAAATTGAAATCGAAAAGTGGAAGCACTGCCCCCCACCCCCTGGGAAAAAATCACAATTTTAGTTACAAAGCACCCACCCTGTCACCCCCAGACTGAAAAAAAGAAAAAAATATGTCAAATGGTCTAGATTGATGATATGGATAAGTTTATGGACAATATCATGCCGAAATTTCGATAATTGCGACATTTTGAGCAAAATACAACAACAAACAAGCTGCCATCTACAGTACTAGAGTGTTACTGGAGGGGTATTCAACCTCGAATTTATATGACCTCAAACTTGGCCTGAAAACCTTACAAGGAAATTTCTTTGGACTCCAAAACAGGTCCTGGATCACACAGGGTTTCCTTCTTGACAGTTAGGATCTTTTTAGGACTGGAATGAAACTTCCTTCCATCCTTTTTAGGCCAAGTTCGAGGTTGTGTAAATCCGAGGTTGAATACCCCTCCTGTACACCAAGGAACATAATTCAACACACTCAGGGGCGTCGCAAGTGCATTTTCGGTGGGGGGGTGCAGAGCCAAAATTTTACCGAATCTTTCAAAAATTTTACCGAATCCTAGAACTCAGAATTCGAGCTTTAAATTGTGGAACAGAAACGATTACGTGGGAAGAGTAACAATAAAGGGCAGCATGAAAGACGATAAGCCAAATATTAGGCGGCGTTTCGGCGTAATCGGCGAAGCCCACATGTAGAATATATTGTCGGTTATGATTGCAGGAACATCTTCTATCTATTATAGCCACTATAAAACTAAATCGAGCGCCGCAGGCGAAAGTTTTGAAATCCATTTTTTTATGTAGGCTAAAATTCGACTGCTTCTCTTACAAATTCTATCATTTGCCGTTGATTAAATACTAAGACTCTCCAGAAACCGGATGGAGCGACGTTCCGGCAGCAGCAGCAACTGTAGTCTAGTTAATATACTACCCATGATCACATAAAGTGAGCGCCGCAGGCTAAATTTTTTTTTGCTTTTTCCTGCCAAATTTAATTTCCATCCGAATTCTAGCTTTAATGTTTGAAAATCTCAATCCTAAAATTGGCTTAAACCCCCTCCCCCCCCCCCGTCAAATGACGCGCCCTTCCACAAACTAGAGAATATTACGAAAAGTGCTGCAGGCGGAATTTTCGAAATATTTATGATTAGATATTCTTTTGGGGATCCAGAATAAAAGTAAGGACTATTGATTGTATCATAGATCATCCCTTTTGTCTGCGACCAGTGCTTCACTCGACCTCTTCTGAGTTTCGAGATTCGTGGTAACTTCCGAATCCTGGAAATTGTAACGAATAAATTACCGAATCCCAGTTATATACCGAATAAGTTTAGACCGATAGTATGTTCGTGATTCTGTATAACTACCCTATCCCGGTTATTATACCGAATTGTTTTGGTATCGAAAGACTACCGAACAATTTTCTTATTCGGTATACTTTCGTCGGAACTGGAACGAAGTCAGGATTCGTGGTCAACTTCCTAATCCTGGAAATTATACTGAGTAAATTACCGAATCCTGATCATGATACCGAATAATTTTGAACCAATAGCTTATTCGGGATTCTGTGTAACTACGGAATCTCCGTAAATATACCGAATAGTTCCGGCATCGACAAATTACCAAATGATTTCAGTAAATTCTCTCACCGAATTCGTGATAACTACCGAATGCTGGCAATTATACCGAATCCCGATCATTATACCAAAGAGATAGGTACATATAGCCTATTTAGGATTCTGTATAACTACCGAATCCCCGTAAACATAACGAACAGTTCTGCTATCGAAAAAATACCGAACAATTTTAGTGAAATTTTGGGCCTCCGGCCCAAAATTTTACCGAATCTCAAAAAGGTGGGGGGGTGCTGCACCCCCCGCACCCCCCCCCCTTGCGACGCCCCTGAACACACTAACTAAAACAAAACCGTCGGGATGGAACTTGGTGGGATAAACAAGCATAACTCTTAGACGCATTATTGATGGAACATGACCGGTTCAGTGCACTGTGAGGAGAGTTGAAGGAGATTCCCCGGTAATTCCGGTAATTGCGAGTTAGGGGGCTTCCAGAATCCAGATGGGCTAGGATGATGATACTAGGCGGCGACCAGATTCACTTTCCCCGATCTGAAAATCTTGGGGGGAGTGGAGGGAAAGGAAATTAAAAATCTTGTGTCATGTGCGACTTTCGAACGGGTGATCGGATCCGAATAAAACTTGATAACTAACAAGAGGACATGTCACAGATGTTTTATGTGATGATACAGACCGAATGCGACAACTGTCGGGGGGGGGGGGGTAGCTAGCGGGACCACAAAATATCGTAATACGCTTAGAGTGGAAGGATCGGAGTGAACTAGTGGGAATAACAAGCCTTTGCTTTAGATACAGCATATCGGGCTAGATCCGGCCACTGTGGGGGAGTTAGAGGTGAGTCCCAGAATTTCGATGATCGAGACTTAAGGTACTTTCAGTTGTGCTACGACGATGAAACTTGACAGACACATTACGGACTCGACAAGACTGACTTAGAAACCGCCAGTCCCGACCATTCTGGGGGCATTTGAGGGAGGAAAAAGCCGAAAACTTTCGACATGCATTACTTTCGAACGGGTGATCATAACTGAATGCAACTTGATAATTAGCAAGAGCCGTGTTCGTTGCACTCCGTGCCATCTCTGGTATTGGTATTGTATTCCCTTATAACGCGTATTTTGGTTCACGGGTGGGTAGTCACCGAAAGTTGCTAACTTCTCGGTAAGCCAGGCTCCCGAGCAGGTTCTGGTTAGTCCGCACCGGTGAGATAAAAACCGGACACGATTTAGTTCAAAAACGGGTTATAAGACTGGTGAGTAGTCACCGGTGAATGCAAAAACACCTTATAAGAATAACTGGAGACCACCGGTCGGACCCGTGACAAAGAACGCAGCTAATATATATATTATATATTTTATTTATAACCCGCCAAATACAGAATGTGGTAGTGGAGTAAAGGGAATAACGCGAAATAACACAAGATAAATAACAATATTAACTTTAGACATAATTACTAACTGGGCCTGAAAAATTCATGAAAAACATCATGTACTCGAAGACCAGGATAACGAGATGTAGGTAGTACTGACGCTGACGTTTTCTCGAGTGAGCGAATCACATCTTGGACGCCGAACTTCTGAATTAATTTTTGGTTGCGACAGGAACGAGGAAGGTACATCAAAAATTTACAATGATTATAGTAACACGTCTTCAAAGCTTTAGTGTCTTTTTTTCGCAGAATGTGATAAACACCGGGACAATACAAGATGTAAGGAGTGCAGAAAGCGCTATAAATTAACCCAAGTGCTTTCCGGTTGTAGCGACCTTTGTTTGGACATAAACGACCATATGCTGTGCGAATCAACCTAGAGGTATCTTGAATAATAGCCGAACAAGTCTTGGACAGCGTTCTTTTGAAACTCAGGCAAAGCCACTTTAACGAATCGGTTCCTGGAATCGAAATAGGTCCCACGGACAGCGGCACTGGTTCACTGGAACATAAAGCATTAAAGACAAGATAGTCACATTTCGAAAAATTAATGCCAAGACCAGTTTTTGAAAATTCTGAAGAAAGAATGTTAAAAAAAATTTCAATTGTAGATTTACTTCTACTGACGAGCAACACATCGTCAGCGTACGCAATACAACTCATAGCAACATCTTTGTAAAAATAAGAAGGCAAAAGTGAATTAAGACAATTAGAGATGGCAGACTTGAAAATGTAAGGAGATAAAACTAATTCAGCCTTTAATACAAGGAACCTTTATGTTTTTTATTATTTTAATTGCAGTATGAGGAGGAATTTTAAGTTGTATTCTTTCTTTACGGCAGACAGATGTAAAATCTTTAATTGCCTACTCTAGAGTTGCCCACATAGCTTTTATTATTGCAGGTATACTTGTACCCCGTTGTCTAACACCATTCTGCACTGGGATACTCTCCGATATCTGACCCTGCCATTTGATATTAATAGCTGAATTAGCATACCAAAACTGTAAGATTTTCACAATAGAGTGGTTCACTTCAAATCGCGTCAGGGATAAAAGAGCCTGTGAGTGGACGACATTATCAAAAGCACCGGCTATATCGATTGAACAAAGGTGAACTTCAAATTTTTCCCGGGTCGCCTGTTTCATGACGGGTGTCAGAACACGATGAGCATGAGCACAGCTAGTTCCCGCGCGGAATCCAAACTGCATACTTCCGAAATCGCACTTCTCTGTGACCTCAGGTAAAAGGACGTATTCAAAAATCTTGCTTATGATGCAAGATACAGTAATTGGCCGAAAGTTCTTGCAGTTTTCGGGACTTCCCTCGTTTTATCACCGAAGTAACACTGCCTAGAAGGAAACTTGTGGGGACTGACTGGGACAACGGCATCTGAAAAAGTAATTGAAGATGACCAGTCAAGGCAGGACAGTCAGTTTTGAAAAATCAGCTCCGATCCCGTCAATGTCTGTAGATCCAGTTTTTTTCAGCTTTTTCATAGCATTGCTAACTTTTTACAGGAAAGATGGATTCTTGACGCAATTTCGGCGGTATCGTTTTCATCAATAGCGCCTCATACCGCTGTTGGAGCCTCACGTTGCAATGTCCGAAAATACTACTTTAATGGCTTAGCCAGTCGGCCGAGTTAGTTTAGAAGGAGACTGGGCCGAAGCAGTGTTACTGAGAATCACATTTCTCCAAGATTTTTTGTCAGTCGGAGCATCCGCACCAGCGAGGCGCGCTGTTTTCAGCGCACTCTTAAATTCCTTTTTAGTTTTAGCTTTGATTCCGAAAACAGTTCCATTTCTAGGGCGTCTGCACGAGATCCAAATCTTTAACCCAAACCTGGCTCGGTTTTTAGCTCTTTTAACTTCAGGGCAAACATTCCACAGTGGCTTTCTAGTCCGGACACGAATTCTTTCAAAGGGTACGGCGGTGTCTGCAGAAACTCTTAAGCAATGAACAAGCTCATAATAGTACGAATTCAGGTCAATAGAGGGGGAACGTCCACTCAAACCAGTCTGAAGCAGATGAAAAGGGATTTTTAGATTCGCAAGAAGAGCTGAAAGAGTATAAACATAAAGAACAGGATCCAGAAGACGCCAGTTCCTTTTAACGGACCAGGACTGCTTAGGTTTGGCAGTTTGAGCCTCAGAGGGCCGGACAACATGACAAAGCAGTGGCAGATGATCATCATCTTTATCTTCCTCAAGAACTTCCACGAAGCCATGAATAATTGAAGGATCGGAGGTGATCGCATGGTCGAGGTTAGATACTGCACCGCCCCTGTTATGGACGTATGAGAAAGGAAGGGACTTTTCAATGATATTGTAGGGCTGAGGAAGCGCCTCCACAAATAATTCTGAACGGGCTGAGTCAATGAGGATATCTGTATTAACATCACCCACAATCAGCCACTTAAGACCTCGACCTGAGGTGTCAGATAAAAGAGTTTTGATCATCCTACAGGATTTGGCAAATGAAGAAAGGGATGCAATGTTGCGTCGATCGCAAGGAAAATAGATGTTTACCAACAAAACATCTCCAAGCTGAACAGAGAGAGCATGTCGGCTCGAACAGAACAGTTTCGGTGGTGAAGACCATTTACTGGATCGAATAAAGGTTGCTGATCCGCCGGAAGGCCGTCCTTTAGTCTTTGTTGCCGACTGGGTAAATATATAATGATCGTGGGATCTACGCAATCCTTCAGAGCGAGCAGATAGAAGAAGATGTTCTTGCAAAAACAAAATATCAGAAGAACTGAGTAGTTCATCTAGTAGCAGGTCTTTGTCTTTCGTACCATCAATGTTGAGAGAAACACAGCGGAAAACCGACTGAGGTTCAACCATCAAAGCTGGGCTGTAGAACTTTCCTCAAAACCTCACAGCGAAGACTGAATGCCACATGTCCTTTACGGCAGTTGGCACATTTTGGCTTAGCAGTGGATGGGAATTCCTTGTTGTAGGTATGACAGCCAGAACAACGGGCTTATTTCGGAGTGTCAGCATGAAGAGGACAGTTAGCAATTACATGAGCTGGTGATTGGCAACGATAACAAAGTCTAGGCATTCCATGGAACTCATGAATCCGGAACAGTTCATAACCGGTCTTGACACCACTACTTACAGCGGAAATACGAGCAACTTGATCAAGAAAACCGATCTTAAAAGACTGGGAGTCGGAAATCGGCGAAACCTCCGTGGCACCAGGAACCATGGCCTGAAGATCACCCACCGAAATGGTCTTAGGCATGCTACGCACCACCCCAATGTATTTTCTTGAATCTACTCTTGCCCTAGTACCAGGGGGTAACTCCTTTGCAATTGACTTCGTAAGAGCTTCCGCATACGTAGCATTTGACGTCTGAACAATGAGCCGGCTTTTGTTGGAATGTGCTTCAACGTCTGTGATGCCGTCGCGGCCTTCAAGGCTGTCAAAAAGCTGCGTTCTCGAACTGTGGTTGCAAATAGAAGCAGGGACGTTGTCAACTACAACGGAATGGCAGGGAGACATGCTCGGAACCTTAGCGACAGACACTGGAGAAGCTTGCCGCAAGCCTCCAGATAGATCAAGGGTTCCGATCCGTTCAGCAATGTAACGTATATCTCGGGCACAAGATGTAATCTGACTTGAAAGTCTGGTAAGGGCGACCGCAGGAATAACCGGCACGTCACTGGGGTACCGAATGACGAAGTCTGGAAGCTCATCTGCTCGCTCTCACAGCGCCTAAAAACATCAAGCAGGTCAGACGGGTTATTGACCGCAAGGAGTCGTCTAGAAGGAATCTCAGTAAGGAAAGCGCGGGACTACATCAGCTTTTTGGCGCTAACAATTGACTCGGCTGTAAAATACTCGGGAGCAAACTTCTTTATGACATCGTCGTCAATACCTAATTCCAGGCATTTCTACAGAAAATCCAGAATCGGCTGGTAAAATAATCCTGCCCAAGGCAGTGCATCTTCTTCACTTGACGCCATGCCAAGTGGTGACCTTCACCGGAAAATCCAACGGTTGAGCGCTGACTTGCGATAGATCGCTGGAAACTCAACCGAAACGTTTGGCAGTAAAGTTGAACTCAGATTGCGACTGCTCGCTTCAACTGCCAGTCAACAAGAGTACATGCACCCTTCGTTTCTTCGTGTCAAACGTCAAAAATACACTGAATGATTCAGTGTATTCAGTTTAACGCCGACCGAGCACCAGAAATCCCACGACATGCTTGGCCTATTATGGAGTGCTCCGGACCATACTTTTCGGGAAGGAACAAGACCAAAGGTTTCGATGGGATCCCAAAAATTCAATATCGGATCCAGACAACTGGGTCTTGTCTTAGCCAGATCCAGTCTTCGCCAGACTCGTTGAACATTTTTACAATTAAAATTCAGAAACAGATTAAGGCCAAATAGCTAATCACCTGAGAAAACCAAGTTCAGATTTGGATTCAGCATGTGTGTTTACCCCTATAAGTCATATCTGTTTTGACGAAAACTTCCTGCCACTTCTGCCAATTTCCCCGTTCCGGCCGAACTCCAGAACTACTTGTCCGGCGAAAAAAGAAAGCTCAAAGACGAAATCAGGGTATCTTCTTTCCCCAGTAATGAACATCTAATCAACTTCAAATAGAAATTTAGCTTATAACAAATTTTCCGATTCCAGCCGGATTCCGGTCGAACTATATGTCCGGTTAAAATACGATTGTCACACAGGGACTCAGCATCTCTTCTTACCCCTAAATCGCTTATCTAATCAACTAGAAATAAAACTTTGACTTCCAACAGTTTTCCGGTTTTGGCCGGATTCCGGACGAACTAC
Organism: Branchinecta lynchi; assembly: GCA_023053575.1. Taxonomy (NCBI): domain Eukaryota; kingdom Metazoa; phylum Arthropoda; class Branchiopoda; order Anostraca; family Branchinectidae; genus Branchinecta; species Branchinecta lynchi. Next base: position 8,633,596 of record JAKZAP010000011.1, on the reverse strand, counting down.
ATGTCCGGGTAGAAACTTGTTTTCACATAAGTGTTCAGCATGTCTTCTTGCCCTAAAACGAACATCCAATCAACTCCAAATTAAACTTTTAATTTTGACAAACTTTCCGGTTTGGGCCGTATTCCGGTCGAAAAACTTGTCCGTCGAGAAAATAGTTTTCACCATCGTCTTCAGCATGTCTCCCTACCTCTAAATCGAACATTTAATCAACTTCAAATAAAACTTTTACTTTCAACAAACTTTCCGGTTTGGGCCGGATTCCGGGAAATACTTGTCCGTCGAGAAAATAATTTTCACCATCGTCTTCAGCATGTCTTCCTACCCCTAAATCGAACATCTAATCAACTTCAAATAAAACTTTTACTTTCAACAAACTTTCCGGTTTTGGCCGGATTCCGGGTGAACTAGTTGTCCGATGACAAAATGGTTTTCACCATCGTGTTCAGCATGTCTTCTTACCTCATAATCGACTATCACATTAGCTGTTTCAAAATATTTTGTTTGTCCCTTAATTTCAATCCCCTCCCCCACCCCTAAATGTAGAGCTACAAAGCCCATCTACGAACTTGACTGGTCCGACGACCCAACAAACCTTCTCACCAAGTTTCATCAAAATATATCATTCCCTTCGAGAGTTATCGTGCTTACAGACTGACGGACGGACGGACGGACAGACGGACAACTTTTGCGATGTCATAGGTATCCCTCCACTTACGTTTTGGGATCCCAAAAACCTAACTTCTATAGACAATCATTTGTAGCACTGGATCGGATCCGGGCATTACCGGATGAGTTGGGAAGGGAGGAAGCCCCGTTAATTTTATGGCATTCAGAACTCTGGTACAACTGACACAACTTGAAGACCCTTTAAAATACGCATGTTAACATCAATGTGTTGGAAATAGTTTTGTTTGTATGAAACCTACACTTTCATGGTCCGCAGAGGCCCATGATCATTTGTACCTCAAGGGTTTAGATTAAAAATGAATCCTGACCACCTTAAAGTGTCGATTTGTCGATGCATTTTGCACACCTACAGGGAAAGTTGCATGGAATGTTTGGGGAAAAACCACAGACATACACTGTTCCTGAAGCTTTCCAGTAGATCAGGGTCTCAAAGGCTTAAAAGAATTTACATGAAACAAACTGACAAACGGATCAGACAACACTTGACGAGCTGGAAGGTGGTCAACGGAAAGCTCGTGGCACGCTTAGAGTTAGGTATCGGGATGAGACTTAGCAAGACTAACAAGTATGAGCCCTATACATAATTTCCAGAACCGGACCGGATCACTGTCGGGAGAGCTGAAGGAATCCCGGAGTAATTCCAGAAATCTTGTGACATGATTAATTCTGGAACTTGAAAAATGACACGAGCACACGTCTTGGATGTTCCGTTTAATTCTGTATTAGGGAACTGACTAGACAGTATAACTTTCAAACGAGTTATCCAGTTTGGATGGTACTTAATATATCAAGATGACATCAAAATCCTTCTATTCTGAAACAGTCGTCAACGAATGGAACAACCTTTACAAATTCACTATGTCATTCCGTCTTATGATGAAAGGGATCTCGGGGAAGAGCGCAAACCCTATCTGATGCATATGCTAAGTACCCATACATTGTTCCTCGTTGTGACTTTTGATGATACGAACCACGTTGGGGGGGGGGGGGAAGCAGTCTCCATACGTTTGCAAACAACATCACGACCAATAGTAGTAGCCAGATCTAAACCAAACTTGGTGGAAAGGTATAGCTAGGGTCCTAGATATTCCTTCTGATCGGATCACAAGGGATTCGATCCAACCATGTAAGGAGAGGTTGAAGAAGATAAATATACTTTTTCGACCCCGGTCATGGGAGCCTTAAGCTCTTGTCATCCGCGGCAGAAAGAGTTGCCGGATATGAACCAAAATTTTTGGGACGTTAGAGCTAGTGTACTAATAGTGCATTTTGCACTATTAGGCACACCACAACACCACCAAGTGGTTTGCAGCCAGAGCTCATATGGGGATCCGACTGGGACCACAACAAAAAGCAGAACTACAGCCCTAGCTCCAACTTCCCAAGTTTTGTGAGATCCGGCAACTCAATCTGGTACCTGGTTCAACCTGCTGTTCAGACAATTTGGACCCCCTCCCGACAGTGTTTGGATCATCAAGAAAAACAACCATGACATTTTTTTTTATTCTCTTATCATTTTTTCCACACAGAAAATGGGTCCCTTTTTCGGAAATTGTCTATCGTTTACAAGGGACCCTCTTTGGTTAGCTAGATCGGTCCCATTTTTGTTTTTCCTTGGGTCCTGTTTTGGTTTGTCAGAAGGGTCCGGTGGTAAGGGGTCTTGGGTCCCGTTTTCAGAGGACCTGTCACAGTGGCTCTGAAAACTAAATTGGGCTTGTCCTTACACTGTACTCGAAAAAGGGAGAAATAAAATAAAAGTCTAGTGCGGTAGCGATTCCTGGGAAGAACCTCCCGTACTCGAGTATGCCGGAAGATTAAATTTGTTACTGGGCACAGATATAATTTGAAAGGCAGTCGCATAAACATGAGCACCAGAAAATTTTCATAAGCACCGGAAAAAGTTTCACAGCCCGTCGGAAACCTAAATCTGCTAGTAGTAGTCCTTCCAGAAAATGAGCTTGTGAATGAATGAATGCATTTATTACCCATATCAATTAAACAAGAGCTACGAGCTCATATGGCACTTGTACGAGTAGGCTGTACAAGAAAGTAGAAGAAAACGTCACAAAATACACCCGCCATCCAAAAAGGCGGTTCGGAAATAGAAATAGGATATTTAGTTTCACTCATTTCTGAGCAGTTCCGGCATCGTCTCGATTGCAAATGCACATGACTGTTCAAACTTTCATCCCAATAAATCCATTTGTTTGATCCCTAGACGTGCTACACGATTTCCAGTACTCACTCTATTTCCACCTACCGTGGCCGAATCTGGTTTGGAATAAAAAAAAATCGACCACCTAAAGCATCTTCGTTTATAGCATCTACCAAGTTTCAATCGAATCTGAGCATTTTTGGAAAGTTCCGGTACCCCCCCCCCTTCCCACCAACGTTGTCGGAGCCGGTTCGGGCCCAATCTCTTAATTCCCTCATCAAGTTTGACAGAAATTGGAGCACAGCCTATCTGCAAGTTTCCAGTACCCCCCCCCCCCCCCCTACCTTGGCCGAATTCGGCCCAGACGCCAAATAACAAATCTAGGCCGCATAAACTCGGCACTGTCGAATTGCATCTCATTCGGTCCATCCGTTTGGTTTTTGTGCATGTCAAAAGTCCCCCCACCCCCAATTCCCCTAATCGTGGTCGCATATGGTTCGAACGCATGTTTTACATGTCGAGGCCATCGATTCGTATCACCCATGAAGTTTCACTCGAATCAGACCACTCGTTCGCAATTTATAGAAGTCCATATTTCTCTTCTCTTGCTCCCCCAAAAATGCTCGGATCTAGGAACGGAAGTTTCCGGGGGTATGTTGTCTCAGGTTTTTAAGTCAAGATAATTCGGGTCGCTAATATGCCTGCAAAGTTTCGTTGTCGTTTTACATCTGGAACTATTCTAACTCATGACTACCGGAATTCCAGGAAACCCCCTCCAACTCCCCCCACAGAGCCCCGAAACCATCTGGCTCCGTCAATTTAATCTAGGCCTAATGCTTGTTCCATCCATTAAGTTTCGTCCCAATCCCTCTACTTTTAGAGTTTCTTGAGTTTTCCACCCCCCCCCCCCATCCCCACAGGTATCGGACCCGACTCGGACGTGACACTGAACGGCCGAGGCGATAGCTCACCAGACAAGTTTCATTCAAATCCTATCACCCGTTCAAAAGTTATGCACGCCACTAGATTCCGGACTCCCCATCCACCCACTCCCCCCACGATGGTCGGGTCGGGGAAACGGCTGTTCTCAAGTCAATCTGTTCGGATCCCTGACATACCTGCCAAGTTTCATCGCCCTAGGACATCAGGAAGTATGCCGAACTCGCGGGATCGCTAGAAATCCGGACCCCCACCCCACAGTGCCCTGATCCGGTCCGGTTATGTCAATGACGTGTCTAGGACCTGTGCTTGTTTTTCCCACCAAGTTTCATCCCGATCCCTCCACTTTAAGCGTTTCTCAAAATTTCCGGTTACCTCCTCCAACTCCCCCCAGTGTCATCGGATCCGGCCCGGATTTAAAGTGAGGTGTCTGAGACACAAGGTCATCCTAAATATCAATTTTCATCAAGATCCGATCACCCGTTCAAAAGTTATGCACGCCACTAGATTCCGGACTCCCCATCCACCCACTCCCCCCACGATGGTCGGGTCGGGGAAACGGCTGTTCTCAAGTCAATCTGTTCGGATCCTTGACATACCTGCCAAGTTTCATCGCCCTAGGACACCAGGAAGTATGCCGAACTCGCGGGATCGCTAGAAATCCGGACCCCCATCCCAACTCCCCCACAGTGCCCTGATCCGGTCCGGTTATGTCAATGACGTGTCTAGGACCTGTGCTTGTTTTTCCCGCCAAGTTTCATCCCGATCCCTCCACTTTAAGCGTTTCTCAAAATTTCCGGTTCCCCACCCCAACTCCCCCACAGTGCCCTGATCCGGTCCGGGTATGTCAATGACGTTTCTAGGACCTGTGGTTGTTTTTCCCACCAAGTTTCATCCCGATCCCTCCACTTTAAGCGTTTCTCAAAATTTCCGGTTCACTCCTCCAACTCCCCCCAGTGTCATCGGATCCGGCCCGGATTTAAAGTGAGGTGTCTGAGACACGAGGTCATCCTAAATATCAATTTTCATCAAGATCCGATCACCCGTTCGCAAGCTAAAAATACCTCAAATTTTGGCTTCACCCTCCCTCCACCCCCCCCCCCCAGATGGTCGAATCGGGGAATTGATGATTTCCTATTTAAGCTGGTCGGGTCCCAGACATGCCTGTCAATTTCCATCGTCCCAGCACATCAGGAAGCACGGAACTCGGGGGATCACTACAAATTCGGACTTCTCCCCCCCCCCAACTCCCCCAAAGTGAGCGGATCCGTTCCGGTTATATCAGTCACGTATCTAGGACTTTTGCTTGTACTTTCCACCAAGTTTCCTTCGGATCCCTCCACTCTAAGTGTTTTCCAAGATTTCCGGTTTCCCCCTCTAACTCCCCCCAGTGTCACCGGATCCGGTCTGGATTTAAAATGGAGGGTCTGAGACACGAAGTCCTTCCATGTATTAAGTTTCATTAAGATCCGATCACCCGTTCGTAAGCTAAAAATATCTCATTTTTCCTATTTTTTCCGGATTCCCCCTCCCTCCACTCCCCTCCAGATGGTCGGATCGAGGAAGCGACAATTTCTAATTTAATCTGGTCCAGTTCCTGATATGCTTGCCAAGTTTCATCGTCCTAGCTTATCTGGAAGTGCCCGAACTAGCAAAACCGGGACCGACAGACCGACAGACCGACTGACGGACAGAAATAACAATCGCTATATGGCACTTGAGTAAGCTCAAGTGCCATAAAAACAGATGGAGCACAACAAAAGACGAAGCAATAAAAGAAGAAACAGAAAACAATAATTCCTCTGACAACAACAAAAAAGAACGATCGGAACAACCAACTACTGTTGCAGAATCATAGCCCAGGGGTGGGACTCAACTGACAAATTATAGCGAGCAATCTGCGCTACGATTGCTTCTTCCGGATTCGTAACGCCGCACCGACGCGAAACATATCTGTTACTTGTCCATGGTGGCAAACGCAACAGAAACTTTGCATATTTGTAGTAGACTGAGCACAATTTCAGTCTATCTGTCGCCGTACAAATACGCCAAAATGGGCTAAGGTACAAATAATGGGGCAAAACCATAGCATTGTACAAATGGGCCAACAGACGACGGTCAAATTTCCGCTTATTTGCAACTATCCGGCTATACGTAAACGAAGCCCTCTTCTGGAAGTGAGAAAGTAGTAACCTCCGCGTCTCAAGTATCGACGGTCCGATAGGAAGGCCCAAATATACAATACTATCCGCAAGCTCAACAATAGAAGCAACAGTTGTGATGCTTCGACCAGTATCGGCTTTCGAGTTAAACAGTAGTACTTCAGATTTTTCCACGTTAATCTGAAGTCCAATGTGAGCATATTCTTGTTGTAGTTGGACACAATTACCTTCTAGCCCCCGCAGCAACCGCTCAGGTTAAGCATATCGTCGGCATAACCAATCAAAGACAAATGAACATGCTGTACGCACAAAAAAGCTTCTAGGTTCAATATTGCCTTAAAACCATCTCTACGACTGTTTTTATGTGGTGAGCTATCGAATGATATGTTACTCGTCCTAAAAATAAAATAAAACTGACAAACCACCCACCCTATTTATCAAGGTAAAAATCCCGAATTTTGTAACTTTGAAGGGACCCACCCCGGATTAAATCCACAATTTTCTGACCAAACCACCCACCCTCACCCGGCTAGATGTCATAGATTTTAATACATATGCCTCCCTGTGGGAACTCATTAATAGGTATAATTTTTTATACTGCGGGAAAGGGATCGACTAAAAGCAGGAAAGGAAAGGCAAGAGAAAAGCAGGAAAGGATACTAAAACCAGGAAGGGCAAACTAAAACGAGGAAAGAATGACCAAGAATCGAGGATTCGAAAAACTGGCAAGCCTTTCCTCTGTTTAGTATCCCGTGAGGGGTCGGGAACTTCCATTTGTTAAAGTTCACCTTTTCCTCCTTTTAGTATTCGAAAAAACTGGCAAGCCTTTCCTCTGTTTAGTATCCCGTGAGGTCGGCAACTTCCATTTGTTAAAGTTCACCTTTTCCTCCTTTTAGTATTCGAAAAAACTGGCAAGCCTTTCCTCTGTTTAGTATCCCGTGAGGGTCGGCAACTTCCATTTGTTAAAGTTCACCTTTTCCTCCTTTTAGTATTCGAAAAAACTGGCAAGCCTTTCCTAGTATCCCGTGAGGGACTAAAAGGAGGAAAAGGTGAACTTTTACAAGCGGAAGTTGCCCACACCTCACGAGATACTAAACATAGGAAAAGTACGGCAAAGCTTGCCAGTTTTTTCTAATACTAAAAGGCGAACTTTTACAAATGTTAGTTGCTGACCCCTCACGGGATACTAAACAGAGGAAAGGCTTGCCAGTTTTTTAGAATTCCTAATTTCTTTCCTTGTTTTGGTACTCTCCATGACAAGCTACTAAAACCAGGAAAGAAATGGTGGACTTGAATATCTTAGTTGCCGACCGCTCGCTGGACTCGTGATCGCCTACCGACAAGGTACTAAAATGATGAAAAGGTGAACTTTTACAAATGTAAGTTGCCGACCCCTCACGAGAAACATAACTGAGGAAAAGCACGGCACAGCGTGCCAGTTTTTTCGAATACTAAAAGGAGGAAAAGGTGAACTGTTACTAATATAAGTTTCCGACCCCTCACGGGAGACTAAACAGACTCGTTTTAGTTTGCCTTCCTGGTTTTAATATTCTTTCCAGCGTTTCTCTTGCCTTTCCTTTCCTGCTTTTAGTCGATCCCTGCGGGAAAGTAGAGTGGTCCACGGATTTTTTTGAACTTACGACTCGACAAGAACGGGTGGGTGTTTTCAGAGAACCATGACCATTTGCAGCAAGTGGAATAGCTTGCCTAGCTGCTAGCTTCCCACAATAATCTTCTTACTGATAAAATGTCAGACAATGTCCTTTTATTATGCCAGAAACTGCTCGATTTTAATTCAAGAGAGAAGCTTTGGTTGCAAACAGAAATGACGTGAATTCGAAAATGTAATATATGGGAAAATTAGGAGGAATTTGGCTGGTTCTAACTCCACAGAATAGTGTAAGAAGAAGGGAAGAAATTGAGAAGAGAGATTCCATTGAAGCTGGGCTCTAGTGGATTGTACAAACTCTGACTTTTAAAGTCTCCCTTAGAAATATCCAACGCGAGCTGAAAACTGACCAAGTGGATCAAAAAGAATTTCTAAAGGATTTCTTTGCCATCGCTTTTAAATGTCATTCCGGTACCGAGGAGAGTAAAGTTGGGCTTTACGAAAGCTGGATTCGATTGTTTTGCAAAGCAATAATCCTAAGTAGCTGCCGCGAAAAACGAGGAAAGGCAGGTTCCCTGTGCTGATGGTTTTCTCCTTCTTCCTTCAGACAGGAGCCCTGTTCTGAGGCAGGAGCCCTGTTTTGATTGACCATGATATTAAAGGGTATTGGCCCTGTTTCAGCAACGTTAGCCTCATTGACAAAAAGTCTCCGACTAGTAAAACTTGATTAATGCTGTTAAACTAAGCTCTATTTTTAACAAATATCCACGGCTTTGGTTGTTTTAATCCTTTTCCCTGACCGTTTGACTCCATCTTCGTATCCGGGCTTGACTGTGGAAGCGTCAAGGGATTATGGTGGCGTCATGGGGGGTGGGGGTGGCAAGGGAATGCGGAACATTCGTCAAGCATCCTATGGGACAACTGGCGTCGTCATCCACTAGCCACTGTGGCACGTTCCCGGTAACCTTGAAGGGGTGCTCACCCTGTGCCAACTCCCAGTGTCTTGGTCTTGGTTACGCATGCACACCAGCGTTTGGATAAGGTATGGATCATGTGCGGAAGTAAGAGTTTTTTTTAGTGATATTGTGCACTCAGAGACGTCGGGAGTTGTTTCTTCTTCTGTAAGCATCCATACAACCATATGGAAAACGCGAGGACCTTGTGCGGAAGTAACACTTAAAATGGTGGATTTGCAACATCAGTTCTTAGATCGTGCTTCTTTTTCCTTGTTGCACGAAAGACGTACTAGATGGACGTTTATGGATAATGCATGGACATCGTGTGGGTATAACCGTGATTTGGTATTTACGGTCAGAGACGCCGGGAGTTGCAGCATGCGAGTTCTTGAATTCTGTCTCTTTTTCCATGCTTCACAACAGACGACAGTACGTGGCCGGACGGAGGATGCAGGTTGAGGACCTGGTGTCGATCGAGAATGTTCTATCTCACAAACTCCGACCCAGGTATGTTCAAGCGAGAGATCTGCAACGAAAAAGTACGGAAAGACGCATAAGATATCTAAACACGAAAACAATTTCTTCGGATCTTTAACGATCCTCAATTTAATAACTGTACTAAAATGATTCTAGGTTTTGTTTCTATCTGCTTAACAAAATAGCTTATTTTATTTTTTGGACTTGAATCTGGCGCCAATTTTAAGCCACAAATCGGAAACCTCCTCGAGAGTTGTTTGTCAATTTGGTCAACAGATCGAGCAACAAAAGTAAGTCCCTTGTCACGTAAACGCTCGCGCCCTCTTTGTGAGATCACGGAAAAACGCGTCTTGCCTTTAAATTTATTGTCTGGTCGTCCTCATTCAACAATAGTCTCAACCCACTTAACTACTGAGAGAACAAGAACTGACCGTGAGAGAGAATAAAGGGTTTTATTAAAAAAAAAGAAAAAAAAAGCTAGAATCTTCCATGCCGAGAGGCAAACCTGTAAGGGACTAAATACGCAGATACGTAACGTGATTCAGTCCCAGAGAACTTCAGTATTCTACCCTGGAGCACGGCTATAAAACGGAAATGTACTAAACGCTGCGACGTAACTCGCAGAAGGAAAGGCTCTTGTCCTTCCTTCAGGCTTCTAGGGGTGATTTAATAGTTGGATGGAAGCAGTATACAAGCTTCTCGCCACTACAAATATCTCATAAAACTAAACTGAACATCAGCTAGATGACGGTTCACACCTGCTTTAAACTTATTTACGGTTTTTGCGTTCAGAACGCTTTCATGGAGAAGATCAGAACAGTTTCGATTTTCCGAGCTCCACCTTCCAATGTCTTTCCAAAATTTCTCACCAAAAAGTTTCCAACTGCGTGTCCTCTGACTTCTGAGACTGTTGCCGCTGAAGTTGAGGCCAGTGTGTTAAAGGGGTAGCACGGTACGGTACGGGGTAATGAAATTACGGGGCATGACGTGCTTTAGAGGTGTATGATCTTATATCGTCTTTACTCCCCAGGTTTGGAAAGAGATCGACCATGCTGCAGAAACTAAAGATTCCTTACAGCATGGTGAGTAAATGAAGTAATCTTTTCTTCCCAAACCCTCCCTGTTGGATGGTTTCGTAACACTTTCATTATATCTAGCCAAAACAAAATAAAAAATAAGCATTCACATTAGGTCGGTATGGCGATTAGTGATGGGCAATATTCAGTACCGATAAGTATCCATCAGACTGAACGTCGATATTGATACCTTACTGTCGACAAATAAAACGATTAAATTTCCTTTCATTTTCACAAACATAAATTCTTCATTATCTAATGTAACTGACTCTTGCATATCCAAAGTTGGTTAGTTTTAACAAGAGATGATGCAAAATGCTAATAACAAGAGATAATGCAAGATGCTGCTTGGCGACAACGAAACATATCTGATAGCGAAACATGGTCCCGAAAGATCGATATTGAAAGTAAAAACAAGACCAAAGGTTTCGATGGGATCCCAAAAATCTAATATTTGATCTAGACAGTTGCGAACGAACTACCACATACTTGTCCAGAACGAATTCAGCGTATCTCCTTATCCGTATAAAGAACATCTAATCAACTTCAAGTAAAACTTTAACTTATAAAAGAAATCCGGTTTCAACCGGGTTCCGAACGACCTATATCTCCCGGTAAAAAAAAAAAGAAGATTGTCATATACAGATTCAGCGTATCTTCTTACCCCTAAGTCTGTCATCTAATCAACTTCAAATAAAACTTTTGCTTTTAAGCAAATTTTCCGGTTTTGGCCTGACTCCGGGCGAACAAGTTGTCATGGTAGAAAATACTTTTCACATAAGTTTTCAGCATGACTTCTTACCCGTAAATACAACATCTAATCAACTTCGAATAAAACTTTTACTTTTAACAGACTTTCCTGTTTTTGGCCGGATTCCGGGCTAACTACTTGTCGGGCAAAAAACCTGGTGTTCACCATCGTGTTTAGCATGTCTTCTTACCCCTAGATTGAACATCTAATCAACTTCAAATAAAACTTTTACTTTTGACAAACTTTCCGGTTTCGGCCGGATTCCGGGCGAACTACTTGTCCGATGACAAAATGCTTTTCACCATCGTGTTCAGCATGTTTTCTTACTCCATAATCGACTATCACATTATATGTTTAAAAATATTTAATTTGCCCCTTAATTTAAACCCCCTCACCCCTAAATGTAGGGCTACAGAGCCCATCTAAGAACTCGACCTTACTCTTGACCCAAACAACCCTCATATCAAGTTTCATCAAAATATCTCATTCCCTTCGAGAGTTATAGTGCGCACAGACGGACAGACGGACAGATGGCAGTCAGCATCGTACTCATTCATTCAATTTTTCTCCACTCTTGGCGGCTGTATTCATAGGATCGCCTCGAGCGGCGCCGAGAGAGTCGATCATGACTCCCCCCCCCCCCCCCCCCAAAAAAAAAGAAGGCTAGGCGGCTCATTGAAGTGTGGCGATCTTGGCACTTAGGTGTTTTCGCCATGTGTGTGTCTCCGTGTGAAAAAGTTGAGACTTTTCAAACTTCATGAACGAATGAATATTGTTTTCAACATTTCAAACACAAAAGTTTGGCCAACGGAGCATAAAGACCAAAGAGAAAAGATAAAGGATCAACTACTAAGAACAAATACCCGAGTTCAGAAAGTTTTCCCTTCGGACGTTAATAACATCGAATGGATGGAGAAAGTGTAGAAAATCCGGCAGGAAACTCTGGTCGTGTACACCGTAAGCTGAATGGCGGGATATACTGATCTGGATGAAGGTGTTAGGATGGTAGAAACTTGGATTAGATGGTAAGAAACTTGGACCAGATGGTAGAAATTTGGAGCACACCATTTTCGTTTTTGGGATCCCAAAACGTAAGTGGAGGGATACCTATGACATCGCAAAAGTTGTCCGTCTGTCCGCCCGTCCGTCCGTCTGTCCGTCCGTCTGTAAGCACGATAACTCTCGAAGGGAATTAGATATTTTGATGAAACTTGGTGTGAGGGTTCGTTGGATCGTCGGACCAGTCAAGTTTGTAGATGGGCTTTGTAGCTCTACATTTAGGGGTGGGGGAGGGGATTCAAATTAAGGGACAAACAAAATATTTTGAAACAGCTAATGTGATAGTCGATTATGGGGTAAGAAGAAATGCTGAAAACGATGGTGAAAACCATTTTGTCATCGGACAAGTAGTTCGCCCGGAATCCGGCCAAAACCGGAAAGTTTGTTGAAAGTAAAAGTTTTATTTGAAGTTGATTAGATGTTCGATTTAGGGTAGGAAGACATGCTGAAGACGATGGTGAAAATTATTTTCTCGACGGACAAGCATTTCGCCCGGAATCCGGCCCAAACCGGAAAGTTTGTTGAAAGTAAAAGTTTTATTTGAAATTGATTAGATGTTCGATTTAGGGGTAGGAAGACATGCTGAAGACGATGGTGAAAACTATTTTCTCGACGGACAAGTATTTCGCCCGGAATCCGGCCCAAACCGGAAAGTTTGTTGAAAGTAAAAGTTTTATTTGAAGTTGATTAAATGTTCGATTTAGAGGTAAGAAGACATGCCGAAGACGATGGTGAAAACTATTTTCTCGACGGACAAGTAGTTCGCCCGGAATCCGGCCAAAACCGGAAAGTTTGTCGAAAGTAAAAGTTTTATTTGGAGTTGATTAGATGTTCGATTTAGGGCAAAAAGACATGCTGAACACTTACGTGAAAACAAGTTTCTACCCGGACATGTAGTTCGTCCTGAATCCGGCCAAAACCGGAAATTTGTTGGAAGTCAAAGTTTTATTTCTAGTTGATTAGATAAGCGATTTAGGGGTAAGAAGAGATGCTGAGTCCCTGTATGACAATTGTATTTTACCCGGACATATAGTTCGACCGGAATCCGGCTGGAATCGGAAAATTTGTTCTAAGCTAAATTTCTATTTGAAGTTGATTAGATGTTCATTACTAGGGAAAGAAGATACCCTGATTTCGTCTTTGAGCTTTCTTTTTTCGCCGGACAAGTAGTTCTGGAGTTCGGCCGGAACCGGGAAATTGGCAGAAGTGGCAGGAAGTTTTTGTCAAAACAGATATGACTTATAGGGGTAAACACACATGCTGAATCCAAATCGGAACTTGGTTTTCTCAGGTGATTAGCTATTTGGCCTTAATCTGTTTCTGAATTTCAATTGTAAAAATGTTCAAGGAGTCTGGCGAAGACTGTATCTGGCTAAGACAAGACCCAGTTGTCTGGATCAGATATTGAATTTTTGGGATCCCATCGAAACCTTTGGTCTTGTTGTTGTGAAAGAGGAACCTGCGCTAGTACAGCTGACCAGCGCCTGCTCGCTTTTCTACTAAACATACCAGTTGGCTCCAAACTAACAGATAACCCACATTTCTCGCAATAGTTTTAAATTAGGCTAACTAATATATTTTTGTTAATTATATAATTAATCCTATTATTTTCAGATAGACGACGACGCGCCATGGAGTTGATCAAATTTAGAATTGCAGCTATTTTGTTATTTTCTGAAGGCGTAAAATACAACAACTTATGTGAAGCATGGGATAGAACGGGCCAAGTAAATGATCTGGCTTATAGGACCCGTCGTATTAATCCCCTCTACTCCCCGAACCCTTCCATCCAACTTCCCGTACGGAAAATCTACACCTCGAATCTAGGTCAAAACGGCCTCGTACGTTTGAAACACAAACTAGGTCGTTTTCGCTGCCTATTCGCTCTCGTTTCCACCTCAAATCTGGGTCAAAACGACCTCGTACATTTGAAACACAGACTAGGCCGTTTTCGCTCTCGTTTTTCACCTCAAATTTGGGTCAAAACGACCTCGTACATTTGAAACAGAAACTACCTCGTTTTCTCTCTCGCCTCATTTGGTTTGGTAGCGAATCCACCTCTACCTCGTACATTTGATACAAAAAGACCCTGTTTTCTCAGTAAGCATCACGAGGTCGTACCGAAAGAATGTTGGTAGTAATCGACCAGCGCAGCGTCCTTGTCAAGTAACAAAAATTTGTATCCATTGATCAGTGAATTCTTACAAAACTGTGTCAGAGATTCAGTATTTACGATAGGTTCAAAATTATACTCAATATAGAAGACAAAACTAGTTTCGCCAAATGATCGATTTAGGACAAGTAACTCGCGAAATTTGTTGGGTGATGCTTTTGCACCATCGAACAAGGTTCAAACTCGGAAGCTGCTTCTGAAATTTTTTGAACTTCCCAGTACAGCAATATTTTTAAAACTATAGACGGCAAGGCTTAAATTAAAGCATTTCCGTGGCTCTTACAATTAATAGTTTTTTTTTTCGTCTCGAAATAAGCAATTAGGGAATAAGGTACCATATACTGGGTAGATTGGATTTGATTAATATAGTGATGCATAAATCGGACTGGATTGCTCTTTGCTCCTAGGTTTCTGGCAAACGTAAAGCTCGAAAGTAGTTTCTCTCTCATGATAGATATTCCTTCAGCCCGAGCTGACTGCGAATCATATTTGACGGTGCAAAACGGATAAGTCTGCTATATATTATTAGAGCTATAGTTCGGCCCTTCTAGGCAAGGGTCCTCTTCAGGCTCAAGCCGCTCAAGCTGGAAAATGGACTTCCTGGGAAATGGAAAATTATGAAAAATGAGCTAGAAAATGACTGGTCAGTTTCCAGCTTGTGCGGCTTAACCCTGAAGGGGACGCTTGCCAAGAAGGAAATATAGCTCTAATAAAATGTAACTGATTTATCCGTTTTGCACAGTCAAATATTCTTTCTTATTGATCACCAAATACAACTGCCTCTGCCTCTGCATCTCGTCAATTACCTTGCCAGTGGAACTAAAGTCGAAGTATAATAGGAAAAGTCTTTCACCATCCCCCGATGGCAACTTCGTAGTGAAACTATAAGGTCGCCCTCGCACTTCACCAAAAACGAGGTGGACATGAAATCTCCCTGATATTTCGCTACCATCTTCGCAGCGAAAACAAGGCCGAAGTTGAATACACCCTCGCCCTTCGCCAAATATGAGGCGGAGGTAGACTCGCCCTGTCTTTCGCCATCTTTTTCGCAGCGAAAACTAAGGTCGAAGGGAAATCCGCCTTCGACCTTTACTAAACACGATAGCGAACGCGAGATCTCCCTCTCCTTCGCCTTCATATTCGCCATCAATATTCGTCCTCGCTATACTCCCGCCCGCATTTCGCCACCGAAAATACCGTTTCGTCCTCGATTCGAGGTGTAAAATGGCATTCCACGTGGAGATTTTCCGTACGGGTTATTCCCGAGATACTTCATTCCCTAGACATATCCCCCCCCCACTAAACTGATTTCCACGCTGACCGTGTTCGGCTCTCGTCGAAGCGTCTCAGGCTCTCGATTACTTGTTTTCGGGAAGCTCATTGGTCGGAAAGACGGGCTGACGGGCCTGAAGAGAGGCTAATAACAGCAAAAGCCTTGTGTGAACTGTCAAAAGCAGAACTGAGAATTCAGCTCCGGTTGGGTGCCCTTGTCCCGAGGTTAGGCAAAATGCTGGTATCTAACCCTGCTCACCGTGAAATTTTACCACCAGAAGCCCCGACAGCCAGCCGCACGAGACAGAAACGTTTCCAATCGTCAACAATTGTTTACAGGTGTTAACAATTGTTTCCAGTTGTTAACAATTGTTTCCAGTTGTTAACGATCGTAAACAATTGTTAACAATTGTTTCCAGTTGTTAACGATTGTAAACAATTGTTAACAGTTGTTTACGACTTAATTATTTCCACACGGGGAGCTGAAATACCTTGTTATTTCGTCAGGTCATACAAGTTCTAGAAAAGTAAACATTGTTGTGAATCGCTTGTATTCAGATGCCCACACTAACTATTCCCGATACTTTGGTTAGGTGTCTACGAAAGTCTGTTGCGTGAGATAACTGCCTTACGCAAGAAAAAGTTTGCATTGATAGCTGATACAGTCTTAGGGTGCAGAGGACTATGTTTCAAGAGATATATGATCTTTACCCAGGGACCCTTACCTAATATGAGATCCTACTCATGAGACTGGAAAAAAGCTAAGTTTACCACCAATCCTGATAAGTAGCTTATTAACTTTAGTCCGAGGCCGGTTGGGGGCCCCTGCCCATGTTTATCACATTTTATATACAAACAGCTTTAGAACCAAGACATTTCTCTTCCCAAGTAACCCATCAAGTATTGAAATAACCTTGTAATCATCCCCCTTTAAAAGCTTGAAATGTAAACAAACCGCCAGTATATATTCAAAGAAATGTTGAAGATCTTGAAAGAATAGCATTTGTTCGAACACTGAATGACCTGCTTGCCAGTCCCACCCTTTATACCTCTTTTCCATTACCAAGGTAATAACAAGTGCAATAAACCAATTCGTAGCAGACTAATGCCCCCTTTGCCACAATTCATTAAGATCGGCATATGATCGATCATATGACAAAACAGTCCAGTTTCCAACTGTTCATTAAAGATTAAAGTACGTCGCGTCGTCTTATTTGTTGATGTCACAGCAAATCCTCATCCATAGATATATCTCCCCAAATATACAAGAGTTGGACTTGAGACCTGTCATAGGCCCCCTTTGTCACAATTCATTGAGAACGGCATATCATCGATCATATGACAGAAGAGTCTAGTTTTCAACTGTTGATTAAAGAAGTACGTCGCGTCGTCTTGTTTGCTGCTGTTAAACAAAAATCCTCATCCATAGATATAACTCCCCAAATATGCAAAAGTTGAACTTGATACCTGTCACAGACGAACTTAACTCATCGGAAATCTGGGCCCAGCTGCCCATGAACGGAAGGGAGGGGGGAGGGTCGGGACCGATCAAAATGCGTATTCACTCATTACTTCTGGCGTGAATCTGTCTGTTGTCAGTCTGTTAAAATTTTGGTATGATCATTCCTCAGTAAGGTTTAAATGGCAAGGTAGCTTGTCAGAGATTATTCCTGTCCGAACTGGTGTTCGCCAAGGGGGAGTCTTATCCCCTACATTTTCAAGTCGGCATATCTTCTTGTCTCAATTCTTTACCCTGCTTATTTTTGTAAAGACCGGCATGGTCTTCAGCTACATAGCTTACGCGGACGACTTGCTCTTAGTAAGCCGTACCCGATCCACACTCACCAAAAATGTGTGTAAGCTGTCGCCGGAACTTCTCAAAATCAGTCTTGAAGTTAACCTCTCAAAATGTGAGTACCTGCATTTCAACCCTTCGTCAAATCGTTTGAATGTTAAAGCTTCTATCTCTCTTGGATCGTTCGTCGTCAGATCAACAGAATCTCTACGATGGCTTGGCATAACATTCAAACCCTCGTTGTCAAAATTTTGCTCTTCGGTTGTTCAAGAAGTTTCTAGATCAATCCGTACGTCCTATGGGCGCATAGTCCTCAACCGGGGGCGCTATAATCGTAAAGCTTTGGGAAAATTGTACAGCACCTTCTACGCTCCTTCTATACTATTTCGTTCTGGTGTCACTCATGTTCTGCGAAAGAAGGAGATAAAAAAGATGATATCATGTTATTTTAAATATGCAAAGCACCTGCTCCACTTGTCGAAATTATGCAATAACCATACATTGACGGAGAAGTTCAAAATTCAAGATGCAAGTGTTACCCTTTTGGATGTTTCTTCGTTGCTATCAAAAATCATTGACAACAGAACCCAACCAGCGCACGATCTTCTACACTGCTTCCTGGCCGACGATTGAAATTAAGTGTCTTTTTGTGTATGTTTATGTGTTTTATTTACTTTCTTCATTTACTCTGCTTTCTGAAAACGGCGGGTTATAAATAAATTACTTACTTACTTACTTACTCCTCTTTTTCTTCCAGTATACCTCCACGGTTTATCCCCAACCACTATGATCCAAAAGCACAAAGGAATGTCATTGTCTAAAAACACTCAAAACGAGATGCGTTAGGTGTAAGAGTGCTTACTTCGTATAACTACAGTTCTTTTCTCTTGCGATTCGTTGACACGCCAACCCTGTTGAGTAAACTACTTCTTTGTTGGGAAGTCATAATCTTGTCTGATTCGCTTCACATCTGTGGTTCTTTTTGTCAGTGTACGTCGCTTCCGAGCAACAGACAACAGAGTTAGGCCTTCGCGTGACTTATTCGTGAACAGCTCTAGTTTATCCACAGACTTCTCTAAGGACTCCTTAACTTCTTTTGTAGTCTGCTCCTCGCGAGCAAGGCAAGTGAGATCTTCCAGTCTTTTTAATAGGACCCTATTAAAAAGATTGTCGCGCTGACCGGCTTTCACACTTTCTTCCGGATGGTGTGTCCCTATGCGGTTGTAGAAGTAAACCTCAGCAGATATTTCATGTGTTAGCTCAGCCGGTTCAATACAAGCGCCTGCAAACTTAACCGAAGCTCTAACCCCTCTTATTTCTAGATCGAGACTGATGATTGGTGAATTTCGAAATAGAGGACTTAGATCGTGCCACGCAGCGTTCTCGCTTGCGATTACTGCAAAGAAATGTTTGCATAAGCGTCGGTAGTGACGCCAGTCATAGCACTCACAGGTACGGTACACCAACTCACGTCCAAATTTCCCTCTGTACACTTTTCCAAACTCATTTTCACTCTTAACTGTGAAAGTAGATTCATCAATCCGTTGCACACTGCTTATTTGACTTGGTGACAAGCATTCGAGCTTTCTAAGCGAGTCGGTCACAAATTTATTTGGTCGATTCCTTAGGTACGAAGGAACAGCTTGGTGCCTTTTATAGGCGCTGGACTGCAGCAGATTGCTGTTCTTGTCTCATGAAATTATCTCAAATTTTTTCTCGCGAAGCTGTCTACGAATAAGCGCATGGACGGTAGACATTAAGAGCGTGTTCCACTCTTCCAACAATAGTAACTATTAGATATTATTTTCGTTCCAGCCTGTTGCTTTGACCCTTAATTTGAAATCCCCTCCCCAACCCTTAAATTTAGGGCTCCAGAGCCCATCTAAGAACTTGACCTTGCTCTTGACTTTTGTAGTATTTTTCTAGTATTTTTGTCATATTTGTTGGTTCCTTTTTAAGCCAGATAGATTATTCAGAAGAAAGACCCCCTTGTACCTCTTCTAATCCATTCTAGTGTACAGGTACAGGTAAAAACGAGATGCGTTAGGTACGAGAGTACTTACTTCGTTTAACTGGCGTTCTTTCCTCTTGCGATCCACTGACACGCCAACCCTGTTGAGCAAACTATCTTCCTCCCTTCGACAGAATGTGGTGTAAACATGACATTCACGTTATGATCTTCCACTATTTCGTCAAGTATCTTCACTACGTTCTCCTGGTCTACGCTAGACTGTGCAGTGTTGGTGAGGTAACTCGTCACGATATTATAGATGTTTGAACCTCCGCCGATCGAAATCTACACTTCCATGTTGAGTGGAAAACTCATTTAGGACTCCTGAATCTGGGTTGCACTTCCTTCTACATCTGAGGCTAGAAACTGGATGAATTTAACGATTTTGGGGTTCTCTCGCATTCTCTCGCGTGTGGTTTTCCTAGAAAGACATTATTACTTTGACTTTACGGCAAGCTTACATGAGCAACGGTGTTTACTCTCTTGATCCTGACCGGCTGCCAATTGAGCCACCACGGGCGCAGCCGATGAACCTCCTGCCAAAGCAATAATGAGAGGATACAATTTGGCTAAAGCGATAGAGGAGACAGGGTAGACACCCTTACGAGCATCGCCGAGTCAGCTTACGATGTGTCAACCTTGGATGTCACGAAATTTAAAAGGTCACTTCTTTGGACGTCAACCACTGACATTCCTTGCAAGGCTTCGTACTCAAAAGTATTTCCCCAATGGTGCGAACACACAATCAATATCGTTAGCTCCAGGACTTTTGGCACCATCATCTCTCCCATATGGAGAAGTTGAAGTTTGTTCAACTTGATGATGAAGTGCAGGAGATCCGGGCGGGAATCGTGTTTTTGCACATTACATTCATTTTTTTTCTATCTACAAATTGATGACTGCCCTTGAAAATGTATTTAGAGGTAAAACAAATTTTAACTGCTCGATTGACTCCTCGCCTAAGCTTGCACGGTTAATGACGTTGTTGTCCTGGCACCAGCTAGAACAAGCCAAAAGGTTTCGATGGGATCCCAAAAATTTAATATTTGATCCAGACAATTTGGTCTTGTCTTAGCCAGATCCAGTCTTCACCAGAATCCTTGAACATTTTTACTATTGAAATTCAGAAACAGATTATTTTAGCAAATAGCTAGTCATCTGAGAAAACCAAATCCTCTATAAGCCATATCTATTTTGATGATACTTCCTGCTTTACTTCTTCAAAATATCCGGTTTCGGCCGAATTTTAAGACAAATACTTGTCCAGCAAATAAAGAAAGTTCAGAAACGAATTCAGCGTATCTCCTTATACCCCATACGACAGAAAGTTCTACCACTACACAAAGGTGGAAACAAAGAAGAACTAAACAACTGGAGACCGATTTCTCTTCTACCAATTTTCTCGAAAATAATAGAAAAGGTGGTGCATAAGAGACTGAGTGCATATCTGGACAAACTTGGTATGTTAAATGAGTGCCAATTCGGTTTTCGAAAAAAACATTCAACTTCACATGCGATGCACCATCTGATAGACATTGTCAACTCGTCGTTTGAAAAAGGACTTATACCCCTTACGGTCTTTATTGATCTTAAAAAAGCGTTCGATACTGTCGACTTTGAACTGCTTATGAAGAGACTATTGGCTCTAGGAGTACGCGGCAAGCCACTTGAGTGGTTCCACTCATACCTACATGGTAGATCCATCAGAGTTGTTGTTGACAGTGTAATGGGAAAGGCTCATGATGTCAAGTGTGGAGTGCCCCAAGGCTCAGTGCTTGGTCCGCTTCTATTTCTAGTGTACGTGGACACACTCCGTTTCTACTTACCAGATACGTTAGTCACAGCATTTGCTGATGACACAGCACTTACTGTAGCCGCTAGTTCATTGAGTGAGCTAATTTGTAAAGCTAATGCAGCACTTGTGAACCTATCAATTTTTATGAAGTCGAGTTTTATTGCAGTGAATCCGTCGAAAACCAATTATATGATATTTTATAGACTTGAACGAATTATAAATGATCAACAGCACATTTTACTTGGAAATTCCCCGGTTAACCAAGTTTATGCTTGTAAATATCTTGGTTTCAATCTTGATGTAAATTTTAATTGGAAAAAACACAGTGACATTATTGCAACAAAAATGGCGAGAGGCGTGGGTGTAATGCGTCGATTCAAAAATATTTTACCGGTAATAGCATTAAGAGACATTTATTTTTCAATTGTTCATCCATATTTAATATATGGATGTTCTGTGTATGCCAGTAACTTTAACTTTAATTTTAAACGTGTTGAAATTCTGCAAAATAAAGCTCTCCATGTTTTGGGTGAGTTAAAAAATTGTCGCCATACAGAAGATTGTTATAGAGATTTTAATGTGTTGAAAGTTAAACATGTAAGAGATCAGCAAATTGGTAATTTTGTGTACAGTGTATTAAATAAATTTTCTCCTTCGTATTTTAGTAATTTTTTTAGTGTGAATTCAGATTACCATGATTATGATACGAGGAATAATGATAGGCTTGTTAGTGAGTCGCGTAAGAGTAGTAGAGCGTCATTTATAATTAGAAATAGTGGTGTGAACGTTTGGAATAATCTACCGGCAAGCATTAGGGAGTCTGATAATCATTTATTGTTTAAGAATAGATTAAAAAAATATTTGTTGGGTAATTGAGTTGGTTGTTTAATGAAGGTTGGGGCAGGATTCCTTGAGGGGAATGGGAATTGGGTAGGATAGGGGTGTTTGAGTGAGGAAAGCTGATTTGGAGTGAGTTAAAGTCTCACTAAGTGTATAGAAAAAAAAAAAAAAATTGATCAATAGATTTTGATAATTTGATGTCCGTCTTGCACAGGTGACCTGTTGTCACATATTGAGACGGGCTATTGGTTTAAGAATATGTTCAATATGTTGTAGAAATGTTGAAGAAATAAATTCCTTCCTCCTTTAAAAAAAAAAAAAAAAAAAAAAAAAAAAAAAGAACTTCCAATCAACTTCAAAGAAAACTTTTGCTTCTAACAAACTTTCGCGTTTTCTCCGTATTCCAGACGAACTACTTGTTCGGCGAGATAATGGTTTTCATCATCGTTTTCAGCATGTCTTCTTACCCCATAATCAACTATCACATTAGCTGTTTATAAATATTTGTTAGCCCCTTGACTTTAACCCCCTCCACTACCCCTAAATGTAGGGCTACAGAGCCCATCTATGAATTTGACCTTATCCTTGACCCAAAGAATCCTCACCAAGTTTCATCAAAATATCTGATTCCCTTCGAGGGTTATCGTGCTCAGTCGGACGGACGGACAACTTTTGCGATGTCGTAGGTATGTCATATAGTTTTGGGATCCCAAAAATAGTCTTGCGTACCAGCAATGTATTTTAACAGTCAGAAATTTGTGACGAGAACTAGCATGAACTGAAAGGAAAGTTCTGACGGTATGTACTAAGAACAGATCTAAGCGAATAAAATAAGCTTGCGACCGATGACAATATAGAGGAAATTAGAAAAATTAGAGAATCCTATTACGAACAGCAGTTTAGATCGCGAGCACTTAAGGATTTTCCGGCACGCGAGGTAAATATAAACGCATCACGGCAGCTCGCTGACCGCTCGACTACATAATTATATATTTTTCATAAAAGTACACTGCATTTTATTATCGCTGTATGGAGGGGGGGGGGGGGGGGGGTGGAACACAGACAAAACATCGATGCGTGAACTACCCAGGCACTTCTCCGACTCTTAAGAAAAGTTCTTGCGGTTTAGCACCGGACAGCCATATTCGTCATCTTGGATATTCCAAAGCGTGGCCAAAATCTTGCAAGTTGAGTCGCGTCGGCTGAGTCGGCTTTTGACTAAAAGCGGATGCATTTTGCTTTGGTAACAAAATAAAACGATTCGATTGTGCAGTATGAATATTGTCCAAAAGTATAGCCTGAAATGATTTCTCTTGTAAGGTATTCGGATCTTCCTATGTGACTTCCATCGAGATGACTTCCATCACAGATGGATCGTAGAAAACGTCAAAGATCTTGAGGCAGAATCAAAGAAGAGCCTACGTACCATCGCCCATTGCATCAATACTGATGACTGTCAGAAAGCCGTTGAAGAGTTTCAACTCTGGGCTGGGGATGTCGCTCCTTCTTTGTTGGAGTACTTCATTACATACTGGCATCCGCACCTATAGGTAGCCTACGTGTTTGCGTGTAAGATAGTGGGCCGGAAGAACCTCTGTTGCCTTCACTGCACTATGTTTAGGCCGCATACGCCTCTTGTTAAAAAGGACCTTGTAGCTTACTATACAAGACAAACTAGAGGCCACTGCAAAAACAGTGTTGCTTCGCAAGAAAACTTATGTTAATATTATTTCTGTTCTATTTTCAAGAGCAACGTAGTCGGCGTCAAAACACCTTCGACTGAGGGTTTGAAAATTCGAATTCGACCCCGAAAATTTCGACCTTGCGAACTGGTAATTTATCACAAACATTATGAGTTGTTACCTTGGCTTTTTGTGGCTGTTTTCGCTCTTGCCAAATATTTTCAGGAATGGTTATGTAATATTGAAAGTTATTCTTCTTTTCTTTTTGGTTGATCTTTCGCGTACTTGGTTTACATTTTTAATGTGGTTTTTACCTGTATTGAATATTGTGGATGGAAGTGAGTTTCTTTTATTTGCTCATTTGAATAGACTTTTCGGGCAAACCTTATAGCAACGAGTAGTTTTCGCGGTGCTGGTTATATCTTTATTCTAGTCGAATCAAAGCAGAATTGATATAAATTCTCGGTAAATAAAAGGACCTAAATTTTGGATGGTTCGCTCGTTTTCACGCTAGATTGGTGAGCAGGTAGTATTGCAAATGCAACCGGGAAACATTTTCTTCGTACGAAAATGTGTACTGAGATGTAAAGTCGCACATGCGGCATACACATTGGATACTGTGTATCTACTGCTTTTTCCTAAGGGAAATTGGTACTCCTGCTTTCGTTGATACTGATCTTCATTTTATAGAAAGGATCTTTGGCTCTGCGCCCCAATTATTTCTACTCCATACACACCAACAATGGAACGGAGAAAATCAACCGCGATCTGAAAGCGTGCCTGAATAGCAAGAATGGGCGAATGTCCGATGCCATAACGCTTTCGTCAACACGCGCTTTTTGACAGGGAAATGAGTAAGTAAGTTACGCTACATGTATTGCTCGAGATGGGTAGTAATCTGCGAGAGCATCCTCGCTTATAGTCTCCTTAGAAACTGAGTATGCTACTCTACTTTTGATATTTGAAAGGCTCTTTTAGTCACAACTGGGCTTCAGCCACTTTTACCTTTTTCAATACCATCTTCAGTAACTAGAATTTTGTTGTTCCATTTTCTTTCGGTTTTCCAAGTATTTGCCCCCCCCCCCCCCCTCCTCGGTCAAGAAACAGCCACACTAAAGAAAAGTTCCGTATAGCTGGTCTCTTTGCGGCTGTCCTGGAAACCATCAGTGGAATAAAACAGTTTTTAATCTTTATTCCATGATCTTTATTTCTTTTTTCTACCACACTCCGTCTGTCCCTAGATGGTTCATAAATAAAATTTAATCTAAGTGGGGAAGCAGCCAGTCCTTTTTATCCCATGCGAAAGCATCGAAGACCTATGATAATAGTAATAATAATAATGTAAAGCAAGAGAGAAGAGAGAAGAGCAAAAGTAAATAACTCTAATAAATTTTGTGTAGTCGAACTGATGAGAGTTAAAAATCCCATAAACAATGCACTTGAAACTATTGAGCGATTCAGCATTAACCGCATCTTCGGTGAGGCTGTTCCAAGGATCAACAATTCTGTTGCCGAAACCCCAGTTAAAAATGTCATTGTGGAATCTTGATTTTGCAAGCTTGTACGCGTGCCCCCGATGATGACGGTTAATGCTGAATCTTACTAAATCAGTCACTTCAAAATTGTCATAACTTCCGTTGAATAATTTGAATGTTTCAATCAGGTCTCCCCTAAAGAATCTATATGCAATGGAGGGAAGGCAAAACTTGGCTAATCTCACTTGGTAGGGAAGATCGCGCACATCTGGTACGAACTTCGTAGCTCTCCGTTGAATTTTTTCATAAGCCTCAATATCACAATTGTAATATGACCTCACTGTGGTGTGGCCATATTCAACGATCTGGCGAACCATCGACTTGAAAAGAAGTGAGAACAAACCATCCTGCTTAAATGTAAAGTTTCTTCGAATTACACCAAGGATTCTAGTACACTTTTTCCTGGTAAGGTTGTAATGTTGAGAGAAACGCAGATCCCCATCAATCAGGACCCCTAGATCCCTTTGGGTCATGCATTCGGGGCCGATGAAAAATTTATCTCAAAATAGTACTATGAAGTAGTGCGAAAAAGTAGCATGTAGTACGAACGATACTACTACATGCTTCTACTTCAAGGCTACCGTGTTACTGCATAGTACTATATGCTTCTATTAGCAAGACCGGATGCTACTATGGGAAGACAGGATGCTACTGGATACTACTACATAAGATTAGACCAGTCTGAGGAACATTAAATGATAATATTCTTTGCTATTACATAGTAGTACATGCAACGTTTCGTACTACTACCATACTACTACGCAGGCTAAGAATTTTTCATCGGGGGTATCGTCTGGCTGTTGAAAGTATAGAAAGTTTTAAAGTGAGAGGGTCCCAGGCGAAGGTGATGACTTTTTCGACGTTGACTTCCATCAGCCACACTGACATCCAAAGTTCAATTTTGTGAAGATCATTTTGGAGTATCTGTGAATCTTGGGAACTCCTGATGACCTTGTACATCTTGGTGTCATCTGCATACAATGCAATATCGGAATCGATGCCGGACACTAAGTCATTAATGTAGATATTGAAAAGTAATGGTCCCAATACACTACCCTGGGGCACTCCACTTGTTACAGAGACGGAAGAACTACTTAGCTGCCCGTTTACTTTGACTCTCTGTGTCCGTTCGGAGAGGAAGCCGGAAATCCATCTATTCAAGCTCCCACGCATGCCTAGCTTCTCGAGTTTCACCAAGAGTCTCTTATGGGGAACTTAGTCGAAGGCTTTTCGAAGGTCAAGGTACAGGACATCTACTTGGAATCCGGAGTCGATGTACTTCCTCCACTGTTCGGTTCTCAGTAATAACTGGGATTCAGCAGACCTTCCTTTTATAAATCCAAACTGCTTCTTTGTTCTGAGCTTCCTATCCAGTAGATGAAAGAGAAGGTGATCAGAAGCGATTCTTTCAAAAAATTTGGATTTTACGCAAGTAAGGCTAATTGGCCGATAGTTGTTTGGATCTTCTTTCGAAGCACCACCTTTAAATAATGGGGTAACGACAGCTTGCTTCCACAGCTTTGCCAGTTGGCCAGATGACAAGCTTTTCTTAAAAATCACAGTCAAAGGCTCAGCGATAATCTCAGCAGTCTCCTTCAAAATTCGTGGGTGTAAACCATCTGGGCCCTCAGACTTGTTTGGGTCCAATTCCTCTAGCTTTTTGCAAACTAGCGCATGGTCAATTATGAGATCTGCAAAGTCTTGCTGAGAGGCTATATTTTAGAGCATGTTCCACCCTACTTACCGTACTGACTACGCATGCCGTCACGAATTCTAGCTTTTTGCCGTCAAGGTTGGAACGATTTTTCTAATTTCTAGCAGGATATCATGCCACGGGCGAACCCGACCAATCACGTTACAAAGCTTACTACCTACCGAGCATGGTAAGCAAATAGTTACTATTTATAAGGTTGGAACGGTCAGCGTAGAAACTTTTTACGAGGTTGGAACGAAAATACTAACTAATAGTTGCTATTGTTAGAAGAGTGGAACACGCTCTTAATGTCTACCGTCCATGTGCTTATTCGTACGCAGCTTTGCGAGAGCAAAGTTGAGATAATTTCATGAAACTTGGTAGATATTTTTAATCGCTATGTTTTTCTTTTTAAGGTACAAGAACAGCAATTTGCTGCAGTCCAGCGATGTGAAGCGTATCAGACTAGACTGTGACTTCCCAACAACGAAGGAAGATAGTTTGCTCAACAGGGTTGGCGTGTCAGCGGATCGCAAGAGGAAAGAACGCCAGTTAAACGAAGTAAGTACTCTCGTACCTAACGCATCTCGTTTTTACCTGTACCTGTACACTAGAATGGATTAGAAGAGGTACAAGGGGATCTTTTCTTCTGAATAATCTGTCTGGCTTAAAAAGGAACCAACAAATATGACAAAAATACTAGAAAAATACTACAAAAGTCAAGAGCAAGGTCTAGTTCTTAGATGGGCTCTGTAGCCCTAAATTTAAGGGTTGGGGAGGGGGTTTCAGATTAAGGGTCAAAGCAACAGGGGCGTCACTGTGGGGGGGGGGACTCCCCCCTCAAAGATCTTGAGAAAGTTCACCTTTTTGTCGGCGCGAAGATCCGGCAAACACAGAAGAAATAAAATTTTGTATGCTTTTGTCAGGCGTCGGTCGACTTGTCGGCACATCAGGTTCTTTTTATACTCTTTTTATAAGAAATGAAATCCTGCAAACATTTGTCGAGCAAAACGCTGAAGAATTCGAATTCTGCTTGCTTTTGTCATGCCTCGGTGGTCTCGTCGGCACATCGGGTTCTTTTTATACATAAGAAATCCAGAAGAAATAAATTCTTTATGTTTTTGTCGGCCGTCGGTTGACTCGTTGGCACACCGGGTTCTTTTTATACGCAAGAAATCAAATCTTTCAAATATTTGTCGAGCAAAGCACTGAAGAAATCGAATTCGTATGCTTTTGTCGCGCCTTGGTATTCTCGTCGGCACTCGGGCGTCGGTATTGTCGTCGGCACATCAGGTTCTTTTTACACAAACACGAAATTCTGGAAATAATGAATGCTTGAAATAATGCGAAAAGTTCAAATCTCGTCGGTACATCGCACAACGTAAAGATTAAAGTTCTTTACTGTCTTGTCTGGCAAAACACAAATGAAATCGAATTCTGAATGCTTCTTGGCGTCGGTATTCTTGTCGGCACGTCGGGCCTTCTTATACGTAAGAAATCAAATTCTACAAACATTTTTCGGGCGCAAAGTTTTCCGGAAATTTCGCCGGCGTTGCTTAGTTCAACTTGTTCTGGGTACAGTCGTTGGAAGCTTCGCTTTTTAGCGAAAGTTGAAACGAAAAGCCGAGTATGTGAATTTTAATACATGAATTTACATTAAAGGAACAATCTCAACTGATGCACTACACTTAGTTTTACCCAAAATTTCGCCTGTGGCGCATTTTGTAGTATTCTCTATTTCGAAGACCGGTGCATCATTGAGTTTTCGTTTTAGGACAGAAATTCTTGGGGTTTGAAACACGTTAAAAGCCGCAAATTGTACGGTCACTATAGCTAAAAATTTCCGGAAAAAAGGCAGATTAAAAAAAAATCGCCTGCGGCGCTTTGTTTAATTTGTCTTAGTACAGTTGTCGTAAGCTTCGCTTTTTGCCGAAAGCTAAAATAAAAATACACAAAAATATGACAAAAATACTAAAAAAAATACTACAAAAGTCAAGAGCAAGGTCAAGTTCTTAGATGGGCTCTGTAGCCCTAAATTTAAGGGTGGGGGAGGGGTTTTCAAATTAAGGGGCAAAGCAAAATATTTTTTAGAAGCTATTGAGATAGTTGATTTAAGGGCAAGGAGACATGCTGACTGCATGCTCATTCCGAATATGAAAGTTATTTTCTCGTCTGACAAGTAGGCACCCAGAATCCGGCGAAAACCGGACACATAATATGTCAAGCAATTTCCGGCTATCAATCAATCAATCGTTGTAATTTGCCAGAATATTTTTACAAAATAGCAGTGGCATTGAAGACATAGTTAAACAAAAACAGTTTGTCAACGTCTTGTAAAACGTCTTGTTTTTGCGTGTGTGCTCACACACGCAAAAACAAGACGCACATTATATGGCATTGTAGTGAGGAACAAAGTAGGGGACAGAAGATGAATTGAATCGCTCGCTGGAGTTTGCAGGTGGTTGCTTTAGGGAGACTTTTGAGACTGCTTTACTTCTTGTCCTGGGACCATCGACCGTAGGCGCCACAAAGTGGGTAGTATCTGCCTGTGCCTTTCGGAAGCCACCTCATTCCCAGACCTCATAACTGCTTCATGCCTTCGTTCAGATAGTGACTTGAGCCCGAGTGTGCGAAGACTGTTCTCGTACGAGGTGTGATTTTGTCCAAGAATGATCCGGCAAGCCCGTTTTTTGAATTTTATCAATCCTCTTTTCCTGTGCTTCAGATAGTCCGGATGCCAGACCTGGCACCCATATTCTAGGTAGCTAGGATGTAGGTCTGTAAAACGTTAGTCAGTACCTGGGTGGAAAAACCAAATCGCTTCAGGTGAGCGGATGATCTCAGCAATCCAGCTCCTTTAGTAACTATTTTTATCAACTTGGGAATCCCATTTCAGATTTTTATCGATGACGACTCCAAGAATCTTAGCAGACTAGACTGGTTTAAGGCCCACCTCCGCTTCAGTATCTTCAACATTTTTCTTGCGGAAATTTATCCGCAGGACGACGCCTTTTTTCCTCTCTGGTCTCCATCTTGGCAAGCTGGGACTCCCTTGTTAGCTCGACAAAGGCTAGCTTAAGGTCATCCTTTGCTGTGGCTATTTGACAGAAGACGGGTGAAGAGAGATCTTTTTGCGAGAGAATTTTGCCCTGTTTGGTCTTTTCTTCATAATTCGTCACTGCCATGACGAAAGAAATTGGACCCAAAATAGTTCCTTGTGGGGCACCGCACGTGATCTTAAGAAACTCAGAAAGTATGTCAGGGGAGAGTTGGACGCATTGGAGTCTCTCACTCAGAAAGCTAGCCAGTAGCCTAACAATGAATTTCCTTGCTCCCATGTTATTGGTTCAACTGACAACAGTGAGGTGGTCCAGAGTATCAAATGCGTTCACCATATCAGCAATCAGGAGGTCAACGACGGAGTCCGGGCATTCGAGGTGCTGCAGTATCTCGTCGAGGAGTGTGACCAGGTACTGTATTGTGCTGCACTCCGGCTGGAATCCGAACTGTCTTGGGTCTATTGAGTCCTTAATATCTTCATAAAGACATTTAGAGATAAGCCGCTCCAAAAGTTTGGAGAAAACAGAGGTCTCGGATATCGGGCGGAGATTTTTTATTTCGGTCGAATCTGCTACCTTTGTGATTGGTACTATATATGCCTTTTTGAAGCAGCGGGGGAAGATACATTCGATTAGACATCAATTGTAGACAGAGGCGTTACTAGCCAAAATGTTTGGGGGGGGGGACGAGGAATTTACCGACTGGCTGAAAACTTTACCGACTTTTTCTGCAGAAAAAACGACTGTTTCCAACAATAAAAATGACATTATTGAAAAAAAATCGACTGATTTTCAGAAACATCTACTGATTTTCATAAAAACCGACTATTTTGACGAAAAATCGACCAATTTTCAGAAAAACCGACTATCGCCGGTGAAAAAAATCAACTGTTTTGACGAAAAATCGCGGCGCTTCGCACCGACTCGGTTATTTTTACCGACTGGCCGACGGCATTGGGGGGGGCGTCCCCCCCCCTCCCCCCCCCAGTCGTGACGCCCCTGATTGTAGATCCCTGCCAGGAGAAAGCACAGTTCCTTGGAGCAGTGGACTAGGATATTTGGGGGAAACTCATTCGGGCAGGCTCCCTTTCGGGGCTCAGTTATTTTTCTTTCAACTTCTTCGGGCGTAGTGATCGGGATTGCAGGTACATCTTCTTCTTTGGGCGGGAGATCCTTTAGAGGGGGGTGCTTACTGAAGATGCTTGCAAAAAATGCATTTATTTGGTTTGAGTACAGCTTATTCCCACTTTCATCGAGGATTTCCGGTTTATCTTTTCTCGACCCATTAGTTCTTGCACATTGCTGTGGAAACGCTTGGGGTCGCCTTTCAAAAACTTCTCAACTGTTTTTGACCCGTGGGCTTTGCGGGGATCGTGACATCTCTTGACGACCAAGTTGCGTATGCGCTTCGCTTCGTCTAGGCGGTTCGTTTCGAACAAATTGTCTCTTTGTAAGATGAGATCTCGAATTTCGTCGGTCATCCACGGCTTATTAAGTGGTTTAATCGTTTTCTCTTTTCTAGGAAAACATTTTTCGAACCCCTTGAACGTGCGGACCATGAAGTTCTCTGCCATGGAGTTACCGTCGTCAAGTTTCAGGATGTCTGACCAGTTCTGAGACTGCAACCACAGCTTGTAGGCTGTTATGTTTTTCTCTGTGATGAGCTGGAAAGATATGACTTTTGTGTCATTTCCAGGCTTGAAGTTATTTGGTTGCAGCCGTACAATCAAATGGTCACTTCGGCCAAGAGGATGTTGTGTGAATGGGTTTTTAGTGGAGTGTTCCTTGGAACAATCCACTATTGCGAGCGCTGTAGCAGCTTTCGGTTTTCGGTTTGCGGTTTTCACCGTATAGTGGAGCTCATAACTCGTGAACCAGTGCAAGTATCAAGTTCGAACTTGGTATACTAGTGGGTATTGGGGTCTAGTTCTGCCCCCAGATTGCCCAGTGAATAATGTTCATAACTTGACCAGAACTGGAGACAGGAGGATGAAATTCCTTGTACATGTAGATCTTAGGGCTAGGAAGTTGCTTTGAAAGTTGCACCTCCCCCACCCACCACATTCATGGGCAACTAGGCCCAGATTACCCAGAAGTAAAGTTCGTTACCTGTGACAGAAATCAACAGGTAACAAGTTCACATTTGGTATACTAGTGGGGTACCCGTAGGGAAAAAAACGGCCTGGAATCCAGACAAAGCCTGGATTCCGGGCATTTTGCCTGGAGATCCAGGCATTTTGCCCGGATTTCCGGGCTGTAACTCGGGATTAAAAAACTTAACTGGATTTCCGGACAAGTTTTCTCTGGAAATCCAGGTAAGGATGTTTCTTTCCTGGAATTCCAGACACTTTGTTGAAATTCCAGACAGGCCCGAATTTACATTTGGTAAGAGCCTGGAATTCCGGGCAGTTGGTTGAAATTCCAGACAAACCTGGATTTCCACGCCACCTCTTCTGGAATTCCAGGGTAACAGTCATATTTTCCAGGAACTTGACCTACTTGAAATTCCAGACTGTCCTGGATTTTTGCTCTTCCTCGTCTGTAAATCTAGGGAATACATGCAGAAAGTCTGGTTTGACGACAAGAAAGCCTGGATTTCAGTATTAGTTGGTAGATGCTCCTTCAGCCCAAGCTGACTGTGAATCTTATTTGACGGTGCAAAACGGATAAATCAGCTACATTTTGAATAAGTCAGCTACATTTCATAAGTCAGCTCCATTTCTACATCAAAAATGTAGCTGACATCCGTTTTGCACCGTCAAATAGGATTAGTTGGATTATAAGGTGTAGCGGAAAAATATACACTGTTCAAAGATTCCGACGTTTTCGTGAAGAAAATACCCTGATCAACATTTTCAAAAATGTCTGGGGAAAATCATCCGAAGAAACTGTCTGCCGAACAACATTTTTATTAAAATCTCTCGCTTTCAGTACTTCTCTTATGAAAGTGTTCGGGTCTGAACAAAAACTTTGAAAATAAGAAAACATCGCGGTTAATTAATTACAGAAAGAGGAGTCGAATCTTGTTTACTACCTAATTTGTTAACAGTAAGACAGTGTTGCATAATTTATATATCTACGTCGGGTCAACATGAGTAAAACACTAAGAAAATATTGTGACAGTAAATTTGCCAACGTGAGATCTTGTTAGAAAGTGGTGACAGTTCAGAATTACACTGTTGTCTTCCGATGAAAGTGTGATAAACCCCATGATGAGCTGTCTTTTTCTTAGACAAATAAAGTAATAGGTAATCGTAGGGTAGTTGAAAATGAGAATTTGAGCGGCACGGCCTAGTTATGATATCACTGACGCACGGCTGTGATAGTTAAATTATTGTGCACTGCTACAAACAAGAAATCCAATGGATTCCAAGAGAGTATTTGCATTGTCTCGGGAAAATTTTACTATATTTAATGGACGATATTGAACTGGGTGAAAATGTGAGTTTGCACAGAAATTTCTCAAAAAATCTGGAGTCAAGTTGGACTTCCGGAACCTTGATACGATGTTTATCGCAAAAAAGCTATAAAGATCATGTGTAATATAGAATGCAGAAATGATCCGGCATTATTTGTCGAAATCTGAATTTCCGAATTATCTTTGACTTGCTTCTGCAAGGCTCCGAGTTCACATGAACATTCGAAAGGTTTATTACCGGAATAATTTAGCTTTGGTTTCATGTTCGAGGTCCGCTTTGAATCATATATAATTTAGAAGCATAGATTAAGGAAACTACAAAGGAGGGAAATGCCGCAACTTTTTTAGTCAATGCTGACCTTAGGCGTACTCTCGCCGTTCCCTGAGGACTCCAAATGAGGAGTCATCATCACCATCATAAAAAAGGACTCCCTTTCAGATTTGGAGGGGAATCAATTTTTGATGGTTTTGGTACAATATAAATTTAATTAAAAACAATCAATAAACAAATTGAACATAATCTATTTTGGAAGCATTCCCCGTATTCTCGCTGTTTCTGTACACCGAGTCCGCGTGGAGTGACTCCTTCTATACTCTATATGACTAAGTCCAAAACACGCCTGTGATTCTCAGGAAGAAATAGTAAACGTGTCCGTAACTACTTAAACTCAACGACTCAAATCATGACTCAGCGCAGCTTTGACACCGTTTCTTCCTTTGTTCCGCAGGTACGCCGGAGATTCTGCATCGGCAGGGAGAGATATAATCAAGAGTATTCTCACCGTTCCCTTCGATTCCCCGAGGAGTCCTCCGGGAACGGCTAGAATACGCCTCTGGTCTTTTATTTGTTCAACATTTGTGTGTATGCCTATTCGTACATTCTGTAACCAAAAATGATACGAATTATCAAAGAAAACAAATTTTCTCGTTTGTCCTAAAAGAATTTCCGTTTTAGAACATGGGTTTTAGGATTTTTCTGTTAATACTCTTGATGACTATCTCTCCTTACCGATACAAAATCTCCGGCCTCTCCGGGTACCTGGCGGAAGAAAGGCAGCTGCTCCCAAAGATCGCCGTGATTGTTTGACATAGGCTTTGAGTAATTGATTTTGGGTCGTTACGGACACGCTTACTCCTTCTTCCTGAGGATCACTGTCGTGTTTTGGACTTCGTCATACAGACTTGCAGAGTATAGAACGAGGTTATCAAGGATTTTAGAGATTCGATGTGAGGTTTTCAAGAAAGCCGGGTCGCAACATTCATGATAAATTCAAATGCGCTAGTCAAACGGTCAGTGTTGCCACATTGGCGGATTTTAAGCCAAACTAGCAGATTTTTTCGACCGACTTGCTGATTTTTTTTTGCTGGCGTGGGAGATTTCTTGGGATTTATGGTGAAAAAGAAACTTTGGCGCATTTTTCAAAGACAGCTGCGTCAATCCTGGATCACGATCTGTCAACACTGGTCAAGGCTGAAGGAAGAGTTCAAGAATTGAATATTCTGTGGAGTGTTTACATCATCTGTCATGGATCTTCTTGTGATATATATGAAGATATTGTTCCTGCATGCAGGATGAATGACGTTCTTATATGTAAGTATAAAATGTACTGGTTAGGTCTGTGTACTTGTTTATGACAGGAGGGGTATCCAACCTCGAATTCATATCAACTCAAACTTGGCTTGAACAGTTGGGCACCAGATTTTTTGGAGAATTCCCCTGCTCAAGGGAATCTCCTACTGAGGTGAAAAAGATTCTCCTGTTATTATTAATTTTTGGCGTGAAGGAGACCAGTGAAGTTAGAATTATTTTTTTTTCATATTTCAAGTCTAGAGACACCAGGAAACTCTGTCTTGCTTCCCCACTCCCCACCCTCCACCCTAACTCTAGAAAGTCTATAAAATAGGGCAGAAAATAGAAAAGTTGCATTTTTTTTTCTTTACCTGGTATCCAAGAGTGGTTCTTGATGCCAGTGTGCATGACTGCCTTTACAGTGAAACTTTAGAATCCTGTTACTGACCTTATAATTCATTCCTTCGTTTCTTCTTGGAACTCATTAACTTTTGTCCAAGTGCTTTCACCTGCTGTGGAGAAAACACCAAAGCAGGGTAATTCACTTTGCCAGTAGGTGTCACCTGAGGAGAAGATTTGTCTTGGGCAGGTGGAATCTCTTCTGGTGTTGGATTCACTTGTCCAGTAGGATTCACATAGGCTATTTGGTGTAGGGCCACAGCATGTGAACATCACTGCAGAAGTGTTTCATTTCACAGAAAAAAATGGAAATTGGCTTTTAAAAAAGATGACTGATATTTTTAATATTTTATGAATTATTATCCGTGTAATTTTTTATAGCAGAGATTATGTTTTTGGTGCAGCAAGGACAAGAAAGTCAGAAAAAACTAAGAAATGTCTGTTTGACAGGAGTGGGTGTGTCCCGTTTTAACAGAACAAAATGGAAGTTGATTGTTAAATCAAGAGGACTCTATGGCTGAAAATTTGATATTTAGGAATTTAATTTTTATTGTATAATTTTTATTTTATTTTATGGTAGCCTACCTATAACAGAAATCGTATTTTTTATGGCTGCCTGAACAGGACCCTTGCCAAGACTGTTGAATATTCACTATGAGCAACCGCCTCTGAATCTCGGAATAACGAGAACCGTTTTCTGTCAACGAATCAACTGCGTTGGTTGGGACCCTGTTCGGTATTAACTACGGCATTTTATATCTTTAGAAATGCCGAACACTCTATATGACCAAGTCCAACACACGGCAGTGAATCTTGGAAAAAGGAGAAACGTCGCCGAAACGATGACTCAAATTTTTTGTCAACCAATCAACGGCATTGGTTGGGGTATGAACAAGTCCAACACACGGCAGTGAATCTCGGAAAAACGTGAAACGTCGCCGAAACGATGACTCAAATTTGTGTCAACCAATCAACGGCGTTGCTTGGGGAGAGCTCTGGACGCTATTTAAATGTGATTGATTGCCGTATTAACTAAACTTGGAAGTTTGTATCTTCAAATTCTAGGTCAACCAATCAACGGCGTTGGATGGTGAACGTAGCGGTGACGCTTCCGGCTATCCCTGTAGGTACACGGGCGGTTTTTCATCGACACATAGAGTCGGTTGTCAAAAGGATTAACTAATCTCGGATTTTTTTGGCTGCGAATTTTTGCACATGACAGCTTTTAAAACCAACACACGGCAGTGAACCTCGGACAAACGAGAAACTTCGCCGAAATGATGACTCATATTTTCTGTCAACCAATCAACGGCGTTGTTTGAGGTATTTCAAATAATCCGATATTAACTAATCTCGGAATTTTTTTGTTCGCTGGTGCTTTTTGCACACGGTAGCTTTTAAAACCAACACACGGCAGTGAACCTTGGATAAAGGTCAAACGTCGCCGAAACGATAACTCACATTTTCTGTCAACCAATCAACGGCGTTGTTTGGGGTATTTCAAATAATCCGATATTAACTAATCTCGGAATTTGTTTGTTCGCTGGTGCTTTTTGCACACGGCAGCTTTTAAAACCAACACACGGCAGTGAACCTTGGAAAAAGGTCAAACGTCGCCGAAACGATAACTCACATTTTTTTTGTAAACCAGTCAACGGCGTTGGTTGGGGAGATCTCTGGTGACGCTATTTAAATGTGATTGGTTGCCGTATTAACTAAACTCGGAAGTTCGTATCTGCAAGTTCTAGGTCAACCAATCAACGGCGATGGATGGTGAGAGCTGCGGTGACGCTTCCGGCTCTCCCTGTAGGTACATGGGCGGTTTTTCATCGACAAGTAGAGTTGGTTATCAACAGGATTATAACTAATCTCGGAATTTTTTTTCGATGTGGCTTTTTGCACACAGCAGTGAATCTCGGTAAAAACGAGAAACGTCCCCCAAACGATGACTAAATTTTGTTGTCAACCAATCAACGGCGTTGGTTGGGGTTAGCTATGGTGACGATATTTAAATGTGATTAATTGCCGTATTAGCTAGACTCGGAAGTTTGTATCTTCAAGTTCTGGTTCAACCAATCAACGGCGTTGGATGGTGAGAGCTGCGGTGATGCTTCCGGCTCCCCCTGTAGGTACACGGGCGGTTTTTGATCGACACGTAGAGTTGGTTATCAAGAGGATTATAACTAATCTCGGGGTTTTTTTTTGCTGTGGCTTTTTGGCAGTGAATCTCGGTAAAAACGAGAAACGTCGCCCAACGATGACTCAATTTTTGTGTCAACCAATCAACGCCGTTGGTTGGGGTTAGCTGTGGTGACGATATTTAAATGTGATTGATTGCCGTATTAGCTAGACTCGGAAGTTTGTATCTTGACGTTCTGGTTCAACCAATCAACGGCGTTATATGGTGAGAGCTGCGGTGATGCTTTCGGCTCTCCCTGTAGGTACACGGGCGGTTTTTCATCGGCACGTAAAGTTCGTTATCAAGAGGACTATAACTAATCTCGGAATTTTTTTCTGCGGCTTGATCAGCACTTTCGCTAATAAAGTAAAAAAAAAACACGTAAGTGAATCTCGGGAAGAACAAGAAACGTCGCCCAAACGATGACTCAAATTTGTGTCAACCAATCAACGGCGTTGGTTGGGGAGAGCTGTGGCGACGCTATTTAAATGTGTATTAAACTCTGAATTTTGTATCTCAGATCCTGGGTCAACCGGAGTTGGATGGGAGAGCTGCGGTGGCGCACCAGGCTATCCCGGTAGGTACACGGCGGTTCTTCGTCGACACGTAGAGGTGGTTATCAAGAGGACTAATTAAACTTGGAATTTTGTTTCTTTATAAGGTCCGAATTTATATGACCAATTCCAAAAACACGCCAGTGAATCTCCGGAAACGTTTTCAAAATTTTGTGTCAACCAATCAACGTCATTGTTTGGGGAGAGCTGTGGTGATCAGGAGGATTAACTAAACTTGTAATTTTATGTCTTCAGAAAGGGCGAATACGCCACTGAACATCGAGAACGAGAAACGTCGGCCAACAGAATCGGAACTTTTTGTACGGCTGCCCGGACAGGAACCCTTCCAAGAAGGGCCGAAATAAACAAAATGTTTTTTTATTCGAGCGACGACTCAAATTGTGTGTCAACCAATTAAGGGTGTTCGCTGGTGACAGCTGGGGTGACCCAGTGACACTTATACTTCTGGTGAAGCACTTCATCGGAGTGGCCGGCCATCACCGGAGCTATGCAATAAGTTTTTATTTTTTATGTAGTGTTTCTGATCCATTTTGTTCAGAATAAAACAAAATCCAGTTGTGCTCACGATTTTTTAAGGGCTTTCTGCAGCGGACAAAATCCTAGGGTCGTTATTAACTCCGCCAGATTAGCTAATCCGGGAAACACTAACCGTTTCTGCTACCTTCACTGCCGGAAATTTGTATAAAAGATAACCCAGGGATGCGCAATTTCAACAGACAACACCTGGGATGTAATCTGTTGTAAGTTGTAAATGTTAGGAATTATAGCTAGCAAGCATTGCCAGGAAGAGAGAAAAACCCGCCAAAAAGCATCTGCTGAATTTTTCCTATAACGATGCATACGTTAACCATCATGCACAACGTCTTCTAAATCACAACAGATTATTCGCAAATTTCAAATTGCTCAACGTTGTGACTTGTATCCTAATGCAGGAATTCTTGGTTTATGGTAACTGCTGAAAGCCAACAATCTAAAATCCGGGAATTCTTGGTTTATGGTAAAGGACTCAAAGCAAGCTATCCAAAACATGAATTCCTGGTTTGTGTTAATCAGCCAGAAACTGGGAATTCCTGGTTTATAATAAACTGCCGAGGACGGAAAGGACAAGCAAGATGCAAAATTCTGATTGTTTCGCGGACTGCTTGTGTTAATCAGCCAGAAACTGGGAATTCTTGGTTTATAATAAACTGCCGAGAGCGGAAAGGACAAGCAAGATGCAAAATACTGATTGTTTCGCGGATTGCTTATAGCTTGTTCACGCGTGACCGAAATAAGCGCGTAGACAGCGGCTGATGTGGTCAGACGACGGATCAACTGTTTGGGGTTGACGGGAGGATAAAAAAAAAAAACCTAATTCCGAATAGTCTTTTTGTTAGTAACAAAATATAGAAATTAACAAAACATCTTGTGAGTTATTCAAAGTCAAATATAGTTGAGTTAGAATAACCCAAAGTCACAACTTGAATATTGACCGATTATAGGCTACTCGACAAGTTTATGTTCAAAATCAAATAAAATTCATTTATATATTTTTGTTTTTAAATGAGAACATAAAATATTTATAATAATAAATATAAAGTATGCGAGAACAAAATGCAATTATTTCAGTGTTATTCAGTAATTTTTCTGTGAACGTTGAATGGAAAAATTCTTTAAATTATTTTTTAAAAAGAAAACAACGAAAACAGATATTAGACATAAACAGAACAGACGTGTGTTAGGAATTATAGCATAGCAAGCATTGCCAGGAAGTGACGAAAAACCCGCCAAAAGCATCTGCTGAATTTTTCCTATAACCTTCATGCATAACGTTAACGATTCATGCATAACTTCTTCTAAATCACAACAGATTATTCGCAAATTGCCGTAGCTGATTTCAACGGTATGTCTCATCAAACTGGAAGTACTGGGCCGACCAGTGAAACTTGTGACTTGTATCCTGTCCTGATGCAGGAATTTTTGGATTATGGTAACTGCTGAAAGCCAACAATCCAAAATCTGGGAATTCTTGGTTGATGGTAAACGACTCAAAGCAAGCTATCCTAAACATGAATTCCTGGTGTGTGTTAATCCGCCAGAAACTGGGAATTCTTGGTTTGTGATAAACTGCCCAGAGCGGAAAAGACAACGAAAGATGCAAAATTCACATGGGACCGAAATGAGCGCGTAAACAGCGGCTGATGTATTCAGACGATGCATCAACTGTTTGTGGTTGACGGGAGTATTAAAAAGAAAAAACCTAATTCCGAATATTCTTTTTGTTTGTAACAAAATCTAGAAATTAACAAAAACATCTTGTGAGTTATTCAAAGTCAAATATAGTTGACTTGTAGTCTTTGGATTTTATGTTCAAAAGCAAATAAAATTCATTTATATATTTTTGTTTTTAAATGAGAACAGAAAATATTAATAATAATTAATATAAAGAATGCGAGACTAAAATGTAATTATTTTAGTGTTATTCAGTCATTTTCCAATGAATGTTGAATGGAAAAATTCTTTAAATTATTTTTTTAAAACAAAAACAACGAAAAGAAATATTAGACAGAAACTGAACAGACGTTGTTGTAATTAGAAAATTATTCTACCTTTTCCTTGAGATCAATTAAGTAATCCTATGTTCACATTGGTCTTACAGAATTTGAACTGGATTGACCTAAAATTCGCCAAGTTTGACCTAATTCCCCTAATTACTGTCTCTAGAGTCATCATAGGTCACATTCCAAAGGATTTAGTTTATCCCGAAGGGTGACTGCGATGAAAATACGCGCCTATTTGGAAGTTCGGCGTCTGATTTTTTTATATTTGTCAATCGCTATTTACGCTCGTAAATCAGCCGCTGATCGAGAATCGGCCGCTGTTTCAGCCCCGTGTGAACAAGCTATTAAGTCAGTGTCAGCGTTCCCGCTTTGACGGATTTTTCCGTCAAAAACGGATTTCTCGGGTCCTTGACGGATGAGAATTTGACCCGACGGATTTTCAGATTTTTGACGGATTTCTGAAAATCTTGCTTAAAACCTTATATTCTATATAGTTTTTCTGGATCTCTCGTCATTTCTGTAATAGTGAATTTCATGAGCATTTTATCATCGAACACTAATGTTTGCTTAATAAGCTTAGTTACCTTATCATTCAGACAGCGCGGATTCGTGCGCATAAAACAGATAGACTCAACCAGATTATAGATTTCACCTGTGGCTCGCAGTTTGTACGTAGCTGGTTTTGTGCAAATCTCTGTATTTTTACGGAAAATAGACTCTGGACATTTTTGCATGCGTTGCCGAGTTTTTCATTACCGTACTTTAGTATAAAAGAGGTTGACCTTGATCAAATGTCTAGAAAAGAAATTGTAAGAGACAAGATAAAACGACGGACCTGGTGGTTGGATATGTAAGTTCAAAACAAATTCTACTTTATTCTGGACTACCTTTTTTTTCAATAAAAAACCACTACTAGGCTACAGCTACCACTACTATTCTTTCAAAAATGATGGAGTGAAAGCACCGCAACATATTAACTTCAGTCAAAATCCAAACTAAGTTAAAAAGTAATCGTGTTCACAGACAGACGGACAGGCCTATGACATAATGTAGACCTTGCTTTCATCTGGATTCCTAAAAAACGCTTGACCACTAATGTTCCCAAAAATTTCGCTTTCGGCGCTGTTTTTTGTTTAGTGTTCTATTTTGCAAGAAATATCGTGGATATTAGAAGCTTTTACCGGGGCTTCAGTCTCTCCAGCAAAAGCTGAAATGAAGGGGATGTTGCAATACCTCTCATCGCGAATGACATTTTGCTAAATCTTACTTACTTAAAGGACCCCTCTTACTTATTCTGCCTTTTATAATATACCTAGCTCCCATGTACAATCACAAGCTTCTAAAATCCGCACCTTTCTCCATTGTTTCGTTTTGTGCCCACGAACTTTTAGCGTTTTTTCGGATGTGCCGAGTTTTGCCCGTCACACAACGCAAAGTTTGCCAGAATCTTCAATGTCCGCTGACGACTCTTTCACATATAAGGATATGAGAATCGTCTGTTTTTTACTTCTTTTATTTGCTTAGTTTTCCTACTTTTTAACCACGGTGCGTTCAGTTTTCAAATGTTTCGTGACCAGCCGCCGCGTTGGAGAGCAGGAGGGCTGGATAGAGTCGACAAGCTCTAACAAGGAAATCGCTAATTTCAGATGGAAAGTAATGGTATTTTCGGAAAACATTTTTTCTGATCCGTTTCACAGGTAAATGACCATTTCTAGTAAGAGTTGTGCTTTAAGAATCAGTTGCAATATTTCTTGAAATTCGTACAAAAAGTCGCCCGTGGAGATGCGTTTATTTTCTATTGTTTCTAACCGGTGGTAACTGTCCCTATCAAAAGAGAACGTTCACGATTCTGCATGAATGAATGAATGAATGAATGATTTATTTGCATATTAAAGCCATCCGGCCATCATGCAACAAAACGAAACAAAAAGTAAACAATCTTACATGCGCATATACACGCTAACACACTCTTAATATTTTTTTTTTTAATTTACACTGAATACTTTCTTAGCACTAAAAACACAACTTCCCCATCAGAAGAAATCTTTCCGGTGTTTAAAAGCTAACCTGAGGAACTTCCCAATAATTCTTATTTCTTTAAAATCTTTACTCCCCATCATTTTAATAATCCATTTCTTATCAGTTCCCCCCACCCCAAAAATCTCCTCCCTTAGCCCCCGTAACTCTCTACAATCACACAAAAGGTGGCATATATCCTCGTTCATTTCTCCACACATAGGACAAAAGTAGTAAGGACCCGATCTTTCCTCTTTTTTCCCCATATACTTTCTTCTTAACAACTTCCATGTGCTACTGCTAAACGTAGGATTTTTTAACGGTTTTCGACGGGTTTTTGGACGAAAAGTTGACGGATCTTTGAATGATTTTTCATTCTCAACTGTCGGAATTTTACTGATTTTGTGTCTATCAGAACGGAAAACTTTTTATCATGAAGTGGATACACTGGACTCATTGCCCAGACAACTTGCACACAACAGACATCCATAATGTCCAAGGTAATTGTATTTATACTTTGGTGCGACAGCCAGGTTACAAAGCTAACAAGTATAATAACTGATTTGCATAATCTACATATAATGCCTATATATAATTCCAAACGAACAGAACCAGACGTGCTTTTTTTCGATCAAATCAAGGATGAAAATACTTAAACAAAAATTATCATAATTATAAAGGAAATCTATACCAAACTGAAGCAGGAAAAGATGTAACGTTAATTACGCTGCTATCTTGCTTTTTACTGATTTTATTTTGTTTAATTTCATTTTAACCAAACAAGCAGAAAAAATAGACAATTCAGACTCAAGAGTATAAGATGTAATTGAAACCAATTCATAAAGGCAACAACGAACAAGGTGGCCGGTTGTGATACCCTAAGAATACCCTGTCTTTTG
Organism: Branchinecta lynchi; assembly: GCA_023053575.1. Classification (NCBI taxonomy): domain Eukaryota; kingdom Metazoa; phylum Arthropoda; class Branchiopoda; order Anostraca; family Branchinectidae; genus Branchinecta; species Branchinecta lynchi. The sequence continues at coordinate 8,590,274 of JAKZAP010000011.1, read as the reverse complement.
ACTAGTGAATATCGCCTGTCAAAGTACGGGGGGGGGGGACTTGGAGCTAGAATTCTGTATAGCTTATGTTTCTAGAATTATATAGTTCGAAACGGGTACATTGATATGCTCACTAATTTTTGCATTTGAGATTATGCAATATATTTGTTTACGTTTATTTTCTACCTGAAATTTTTGGGAAGCGAGACGCGAAACATATCGGTTATCGAAAACAACAAGACCAAAGGTTTCGATGGGATCCCAAAAATTCAATATCTGATCCAGACAACTGGGTCTTGTCTTAGCCAGATCCAGTCTTCGCCAGACTCCTTGTACATTTCTACAATTAAAATTCAGAAACAGATAGGCCAAATAGCTAATCACCTGAGAAAACCAAGTTCAGATTTGGATGCAGCATGCGTGTTTACCCCTATAAGTCATATCTGTTTTGCCGAAAACTTCCTGCCACTTCTGCCAATTTCCCGGTTCCGGCCGAACTCCAGAACTACTTGTCCGGTGAAAAAAGAAAGCTCAAAGACGAAATCAGGGTATCTTCTTCCCCCAGTAATTAACATCTAATCAACTTCAAATAGAAATTTAGCTTAAAACAAATTTTCCGATTCAAGCCGGATTCCGGTCGAACTATATGTCCGGGTAAAATATGATTGTCATACAGGGACTCAGCATCTCTTCTTACCCCTAAATCGGTTATCTAATCAACTAGAAATAAAACTTTGACTTCCAACAGATTTCCGGTTTTGGCGTGTTCAGTATGTCTTCTTGCCCTAAACTGAACATCTAATCAACTCCAAATAAAACTTTTTATTTTGACAAACTTTCCGGTTTGGGCCGGATTCCGGTCGAAATACTTGTCCGTCGAGAAAATAGTTTTCACCATCGTCTTCAGCATGTCTTTCTACCTCTAATTCGAACATCTAATCAACTTCAAATAAAACTTTCACTTTCAACAAACTTTCCGGTTTGGGCCGGATTCCGGGCGAAATACTTGTCCGTCGAGAAAATTGTTTTCACCATCATCTTCAGCATGTCTTCCTACCCCTAAACCGAACATCTAATCAATTTCAAATAAAACTTTTACTTTTAACAAACTTTCCGGTTTGGGCCGGATTCCGGGCGAAATACTTGTCTGTCAAGAAAATAATTTTCACCATCGTCTTCAGCATGTCTTCCTACCCCTAAATCGAACATCTAATCAACTTCAAATAAAACTTTTACTTTCAACAAACTTTCCGGTTTTGGCCGGATTCCGGGCGAACTACTTGTCCGATGACAAAATAGTTTTCACCATCGTGTTCAGCATGTCTTCTTACCATAATCGACTATCACATTAGCTGTTTGAAAATATTTTGTTTGTCCCTTAATTTGAATCCCCTCCCCCACCCCTAAATGTAGAGCTACAAAGCCCATCTACGAACTTGACTGGTCCGACGACCCAACGAACCCTCACACCAAGTTTCATCAAAATATCTCGTTCCCTTCGAGAGTTATCGTGCTTACAGACGGACGGACGGAGAGACGGACGGACAGACGGACAACTTTTGCGATGTCATAGGTATCCCTCCACTTACGTTTTGGGATCCCAAAAACTGCTATATCGGCAATCCCAACATCACCCATCACTACAGCAATGCCTTTCTTGCTGTATAATATATAACCAGAAGCTTGCCAAATTTCCCGGTCAGCCCAGACTTCCCAGTATAGAAGCCAGACGGTTGATCTCAGACTCAAGGGGCTTGCGACTTCTCCTAAACTATCTATACGTCGATAAAATGGGCACACTGTGGACACATGCTAGATATGTATGAACATTGTCGTCTCCCAGCTTCACCACCAAGCTTGGGGTGACATTATAAAGTCTCGTCTCTTAGTTTTTCTTCCTTTCCTGAAAAAGCGTGTATCCCCTCCCTTGTCAACTTTTCACCCTGTGCACGATGAGTCATCGACAGTATACTGAAGTCGTGTCAGCTCAGTTTATTATAAATACGAAATTTCTAGAGGGATTTCGGGAATCGGGGTAGTTGAGAGAGTCAGTTCAGAGAGTCAAGGACGGAGAATAAAATGGAACGTATTAAAAGCGCAGTAGAGTCTATGCGGAATGGGAGTACGTTAATGCAAGCAGGTCGGGAGATTGCCTGCACACCTTTGCAAGTTTCTTCGTTAGCTTCTTAATGAGCGTCGGGCCTCGATTTACTGTGTTTATGCAGGGTCAGTGGGGCATTCTATTGACCAGCACATGTACCGAAAATTTTCTCGGTACTATAGGATGAGGGACACAGTTGGAGGCGGACCTGTATTATCAGTCAAATGCAAAATCATGTTAGAAGACCTTCATGTTAGAAGATGCATCGTTAGAAGACGCATCGAGGATATGACGAATAAACTGAGGGATTTCGCTGGAGAATCCTTCCGTATCTTCTAGTAGAGCTCGTCAGAGGATAAACATTTACCATTGCTCTAGTTAATTGTGCTATCAGTTTTTTGGGGGGTTTTCAATAGGTTAGTTGTCAGGTTGAAAAATCTCTAAGGCATGAATTGGTTGACACAGAATTTCAGTCATTGTTTTGGTGACGTTTCTCGTTCTTCACGAGATTCACTGGCGTGTTGTTTTTACTTTATTGGCGAAAGTGCTGTTCAAGCCGCATCTGAAAAATTCCGAGTTCAATTAATCTTTTTGAAAACCAAGTCTACGTGCCGATGAAACAGCCATGTACCTACAGGAAAAGCCGGAAGTGTCACCGCAGCTCTCCCCATTTAACGCCGTTAATTGACTGACCCGGAATTTGACGATACAAAATTCCGAGTTTATTTAATACGGCAATCACAATATCTAAGTTGCGCCACCACAGCTACCCATCCAACGCCGTTGTTTGATTGACAAAAAAATGAGTCATCGTTTGGACGACGTTTCTCGTTTTTCCCAAGATTCACTGGCCTGTGATTCACCCAGAATTTGAAGTACGGCAATCACTCACATTTAAATAGCATCAGCATAGCTCTCCCCAACCAACGCCGTTGATTGGTTGGAAAAAAAAAAAATTAGTCATCGTCTGGGCGAGGTTTCTCGTTTTTCCCGAGATTCACTGCCGTGTGTTGGACTTGGTCATATAGAGTATACGGCCTTTTTAAAGATACAAAATTCCGTAGTTAATACGGAACAGCGTCCCAACCAACGCCGTTGATTGGTTGACAGAAAATTTGAGTTATCGTTTGCCTACGTGTCGATGAAAAACCGCCTGTGTGCCTACAGGAAGAGCCGGAAGCGTCACTGCACCTCTCACCATCCAACGCCGTTGATTGGTTGAACCAGAATTTGAAAATACAAACTTCCGAGTTTAGTTAATACGGCAATCAATCACATTTAAATAGCGCCACCACAGCTCTCCCCAACCAACGCCGTTGACTGGTTGACACAAAATTTGAGTCATCGTTTGGGCGACGTTTCTTGTTCTTCCCGTGATTCACTTACGTGCTTTTGTGTTACTTTATTAGCGAAAGTGCTGATCAAGCCGCAGAAAAAAAAATCCGAGATTAGTTATAATCCTCTTGATGACAAACTCTATGTGTCGATGAAAAACCGCCCGTATACCTACAGGGAGAGCCGGAAGCGTCACCATCCAACGCCGTTGATTGGTTGACCCTTGAAGATACAAACTTCAGAGTTTAGTTAATACGGCAATAATCACATTCAAATACCGTTACCAGAGCTCTCCCCAACAAACGCCGTTGATTGGTTGACAAAAAAATTGAGTCATCGTTTCGGCGACGTTTCTCGTTTTTCCGAGATTCACTGCCGTGTGTTTCACGGTCATATAGAGTATTTGGCCTTTCTAAAGATATAAAATTCCGTAGTTAATACGGAACAGGGTCTCAACTAAACGCCGTTGATTCGTTGACAGAAAACGTTTCTCCTTATTCCGAGATTCAGAGGCAGTTGGTCATAGTGAGTATTCGGCCATCTTGTCAAGGGTCCTGTTCAGGCAGCCGTAGAAAAATACGATTTCTGTTGTAGGTAGTCTAACATAAAAAAATTATAATTTTTTTTTATACAAAAAAAAAATCAAATTCCTAAATATCAAATTTTCAGCCATAGAGTCCTCTTGATTTAACAATCAACTTCCATTTTGTTCTGTTAAAACGGGACACACCCACTCCTGTCAAACAGACATTTCTTAGTTTTTTCTGACTTTCTTGTCCTTGCTGCACCAAAAACATAATCTCTGCTATAAAAAATTACACGGATAATAATTCATAAAATATTAAAAATATCAGTCATCTTTTTTAAAAACCAATTTCCATTTTTTTCTGTGAAATGAAACACTTCTGCAGTGATGTTCACATGCTGTGGCCCTACACCAAATAGCCTATGTGAATCCTACTGGACAAGTGAATCCAACACCAGAAGAGATTCCACCTGCCCAAGACAAATCTTCTCCTCAGGTGACACCTACTGGCAAAGTGAATTACCCTGCTTTGGTTTTTTCTCCACAGCAGGTGAAAGCACTTGGACAAAAGTTAATGAGTTCCAAGAAGAAACGAAGGAATGAATTATAAGGTCAGTAACAGGATTCTAAAGTTTCACTGTAAAGGCAGTCATGCACACTGGCATCAAGAACCACTCTTGGATACCAGGTAAAGAAAAAAAAATGCAACTTTTCTATTTTCTGCCCTATTTTATAGAATTTCTAGAGTTAGGGTGGAGGGTGGGGAGTGGGGAAGCAAGACAGAGTTTCCTGGTGTCTCTAGACTTGAAATATGAAAAAAAAATAATTCTAACTTCACTGGTCTCCTTCACGCCAAAAATTAATAATAACAGGAGAATCTTTTTCACCTCAGTAGGAGATTCCCTTGAGCAGGGGAATTCTCCAAAAAATCTGGTGCCCAACTGTTGAAAACCTTACAAGGAGATTTCTGTGCAGTCCTAAACATTTCCTGCACTGGTCTTGCATTACTCAGAACTCAGGGTTTCCTTCATGACAGTTAGGACTTTTATAGGACTGGACTGAAATTTCCTCCCAACCTTTTTAGGCCAAGTTCGAGGTTGTGTAAATTCAAGGTTGGATACCTCTCCTGTTGTATGCTTACTTAATAATTAGTAACTTTCTACAATCTGAATATTTCACTAATTTGTTTGTTTCAAGTCAAATGGAAAGAGGTATAACAAAGATGATATCAGCTAGCAGCCGACTGTTTCAGTTTACATTTGGCATAGACATTTTTTTTCCTTGTTCTAGATTTTTGCTGACGTTAATAATCCTATGCTTCTTTTTCCATTGGTGATCTCTTTAATTGTTTACATTGAATGACATCTACTTGTAACTACTTCGCAAAACTGCAGGTAACAAGTCTACCAGAAACAATAGCCACATTTTTTGCAGTCATCCAGTTATCGGCCTAAAAGATTTCCCACTACTAGTCATTTTCTTCCTTTGGTTAATCAACCTAAGTTTTTATAAGATATTTTTTATTCCATTTGCTGGTCGGTTAACCGACCTGTGGACTGAGGTGGGAGCTCCATCCAGCCGACCTACGCTCTTGGCATGGCGCGAAATTCAAAATTCGCATTGGAGAGATAGGTGCTGGCCATGGGAAGATGCCATTTGTTCTTATAAGCTGTTTTTTAGAGCTCAGTTGAAAAGACCGGCAAGACGAAAAAACTGTCAATTGTGGCAAATAGGTAGGTTAACAGACCTATGGAGAAAAGGCAAAAATGCAGCCAATTGTTTTCATACATTAAAGCCAAATATATAGGTTCCGACTCAAGCTGCAACCTACTCAAACTCAATTGTAAACTAGAAGCAGTAGAGGTATGCTTATTTTTTCGCATCTCTAGAAACCTTTCCAGACCTCTGTTTTGTTTGTTGTCCTTATAGAACAGTCAAAAGAGTAAAATAACAAAATTGATACCAGTTAAGAGCTATATATTTAAGTAATTTTTCTGCACCAATTTAATGTTGGATTAACATAAACTTCTCAAATTTGAACTTCCTTCTTTTCCATTTGATGGGTTGGAAAAGCTAGCAGCAAGGTAATGAAATTGGGATAATCAACTTGTTTCAGCGCTATCTATCAGGGATGGCAAATATGCCAACCAGTTTTCTGCATTGCATCAGCGACAGTAGGATTTTCTTATTTTTTATGGGTAGGTGTGGCTGATAGAATGTTTGTAACCCCAAAAGAAGAAACTGCAGAGACAATGGAAATTGTTCTATAATTGTTGACATACAGGAAATCACTATATGAATTAAACATTTTCAGCAAATATTTTGCAGTTCAAGTTGCCTGGCATGGTATTTAATTTTTCAGTGGTAATAAGATTAAATAAGCATAGGTTTTATGTGCTAACGAGTTCTGAATTGGTGGTGTTCGAGCTTGTCTTTGTATTGTCAGCTGAGCTCAAATGGTCAATATTTTATTTGGTCATAGTACCATACTCAGCGTTTAGCATAATGTATTCGAGATCCAAACATACCCAGGAGTTATCATAGGTTGTCCAAAAATCAGGGGTTTGTGGTAGGCTAAGTCAGGGGCGTCAGGACTGGGGGGGGGGGGGGGGGGGGGGGGGGGGACGCCCCCAGTCAACTGACCAAACAGTCAGTTTTTCTGAAAACCAGTTGATTTTTTTTTCAAAACTGTTGTTTTTTTGTTGAAAACAGTCAGTAAAAATTACCATCCGGTCAGTAAATGCCTCGTCCCCCACACCAAACATTTTGGCTAGTAACGCCTTTGGACTAAGTGACACTGAGTAAAATCTGCAAAACTTGACACAATAAACAGAAGGAAATTAAGAGAAAACATTCCAAAATAAGGCTGAGCGTAGGCTACTATATAGGGTAAACTAGAAATAGAACAAAAGATTTTAGAACGAATCTTGCAGAGAAGTCGCCTGCCTGGTATGTGTCTTAGTGTTTCTTTGATGAATAAATAAGCATGCCTCTACTTATTTCTGGATGTGATTCAGAACCTGCAGACTCATATTCTGGATAACTACTTAAGCGTGGTCACACAGTCGACAGACAAGTTGGTTACTGCAAGTAGGCTTTAGCCTACTATATCAGTATTAATACGAAGTATAGGTTAAAAGATTAAGTTTAGGCTGGAGTGAATTGGAGTGTATTTAAGCCTTTAGACCAAATGCTCCAATCTGCTGAACTGAATTCAGAGTCTGTGAAGCCTCTAGAGAAGAGGAGGGTCAGGAAAAAGATCAATCCTAGAGATTTTAGTAAATCTGTAATGGTTTTTGTTCAGCAAAATGATGGTTATTTTAGGTACGGTAAACAGTTCTAGAATATAGGGTCTTGTTATGCAGATTGGGGTTTCACCATTCTAACACGAATGAGAAATTATATTTGTCTCTGCTTTCTGATAAACTCTCCCATTGTAGAGATCCTTAACCAACTGCTATAGCACCCTCTTAACGTTGGGGGAGGAGGGGGGGGGGGGCTGCCCAATTTCCTTGAAATTTCATATTTTGCCAGTGTGTTGAATTTTGGGAAAAATTTATTGTAGTTTCAAGAAAATTCGAATTTTTTTTTTACATTAATATTTGACTTCTAATTTGCCACATGCCAGCAAATCTGGCAGTAGCACCATACGCGAGAGTACCAATTTTAGCAATGCATAAGCCAAAAGTCGCACATATGAAATAGTGAATACATTTTTAGTCGAGTGTTCCTCGAACAATCCACTATTGCGAGCGCCAAAACAGATTTCGGTGTTCACTGTTTTTTTTAGAGCTCATAACTGGTGAACACCCACACCTACCCGGTTCAGGGGCAAATGGGCCCAGATTGCTCAGTGAATAATGTTCATAACTTGACCAGAGCTGGACATACGACGATGCAATTCATGTGGCTGGGAATTACTTTCAAAGTTTCACCTCCCCCACCCATCCTGTTCATGGGCAACTTTGCCCAGATTGACCAAGAGTAAAGTTCATGACCAGTGACAGGAACCAACAGGTATCAAATTTACATTTGGTAGGCTTTTGAGCATCGGGGTCTAATTTTGCTTTTTGGGGACCCCAAAACCCCACCCCCACTTGGTTCATAGGCAGTTGCGCCCATTGTTTAACTTTTAATGTTTTTAACTTGACAATAACTAGAGATAGGGCGATGAAATTTCTTGTGCTTTTAGATCTTAGGGTTGGGAATATACATGTGGAGTTCAACCACCCTCAACGCTCATGGGAAAGTTGTCCCAAATTGCGCATGAGATACTTGTGGAAATATAGGCCTAGACACACATTTTGATGGGTCACGACCCCCCCCCCCCCCCCCCCCCCACCCTCCCGTTAATGGGCAGCTGGGCCTAGATTTCCCATGAGTCAAGTTCGTCTATGGAAGGTCTCATGTTCAACTCTTGTGTACTTGGCAAAATATATGTAGCCTATAGATGTGGATTTTAGTCTAACAGTAACAAATACCACTGCGCGACGTGCATCAATCCTTCATGAAAAGTTGGAAACTGAACGGCTTTGTCATATGATCTAGGAATTGCCGTCTTTCATGCAGTTATATCGAAGGGGGTATTAGGCTGCTACGGTTTGGTATTGCACTTATTATAACCATGCTAATGGAAAAGAGGCTTAATGGCTCAGACTGGCTAGAAATACAATCAGTATTGAAATTGAAAGAAAGATTTTCAGGATCTCGAATTCTGCATACCGTTTGTTTCGATTAAAAGCTTTTAAAGTGGGATGGTTTCAAATTTGGCTGTTAAAATACTTGTTTAATTATTGGGGATATGAAATGTCTTGGTTCTAACGCTGTTTGTAAACATTTTACTTTCACACTCTACGTTTGAGCACTTGCTCACTAGTCACCGTTTGGGAACAAGGAATCTTTGGTCGATCACTGAAGTATGGGTGTTTTATTTAGGTAACCCAGCTCAATAAGAAGGCAGCTTTGGTGTAAGGGATCCAGCGTTTTGCAGATACTTCCATGCAGCACGTGAAGAGAACACAATTTCAGGCTTTATGACCGACTGAGATTCAAGACCAAAGGCTTTATCACCATTGTTTGGTATCTATCGTTTTACCTTGTAAATAAAACTATTCAAGATGCAACGTTTTCTGCTGACTGCCTTTTTATTGTTGTTTGTTTGATCTAAATCATTAAATCAACATTAATTATCACATGTGTACAAGGATTCATTCCTGCTTGGTTGAATACGAAGAAAGTAGTTTCTCAGAAAAATAATGGTTTTCTTAGATATTAGAAAGAGTTGAAACCAAGGAATGCGGAAATTTATGCCACGGAAGTAAATTGTTTGTTGTGACTTTCGAAAGTCGTAAGATGAGAAAACGTCGGGGAACAAATTAGTTATGTTTATATTATTTTTATCAGAGCGAAATCCTAGATATATATCCTTCCAGTCAAAGCAAGGTATCAACATATCAGTTATGTTTCTGGACAGTTGTGGAACAAATGAAGTCTGGAATCCAGAACAGACGGAGCCGTCTGGAATCCAGAACAGACTAGCCGTCTGGAATCCAGAATATACAGGTAGTCTGGAATCCCGGAACTGGAAATTTGGAACCTGGAATCCAGACGAAGCCTGGAATTCAGCACGGAGTCCTAATCTGGAAATTTGGAACCTGGAATCCGGACAAAGCCTGGAATTCAGTCAAGAATTCTAGTCTGGAAATTTGGAACCTGGAATCCGGACAAAGCCTGGAATCCAGCCCAGAATTCTAGTCTGGAAATTTGGAACCTGGAATCCAGACGAAGCCTGGAATCCAGCCCAGAATTCTAGTCTGGAAATTTGGAACCTGGAATCCGGACGAAGCCTGGAATTCAGTCCGGAATTCTAGTCTGGAAATTTGGAACCTGGAATCCAGACAAAGCCTGGAATTCAGCCCGGAATCCTAGTCTGGAAATTTGGAACCTGGAATCCGGGATGAAGTCTGGAATTCCAGAATCAGCCTGGAATCCAGGTTCCAAATTTCCAGATGCCTGGATTCCAGGCCGATTTTTTCCCTACGGGTACTGGGGTCTAGTTGTGCTTTTTGGGTCCCATCCCCCACCTCAACCCGGTTCAGGGGCAAATGGGCTCAGATTGCCCAGTGAATAATGTTCATAACTTGACCGGAACTGCACCTAGGACGATGAAATTACTTGTACATGTAGATCCTAGGGCTCAGAAATTGCTTTGAAAGTTACCTTCCCCACTCACCACGTTCTGGGTAACTGGGCCCAGATTGCCCAGGAGTAAAGTTTGTTACCCGTGACAGGAATAAAATAGGTATTAAGTTGAAACTTGGTAGGATTTGTGAGCATTGGGTCTCTTTTTACTTTTTGCGGATCACAAACCACACCCCCACTTGGTTTAGGGGCAATTGGGCCCAGATGGTCCGTTTTTAAAGGTTTTTTAACTTGACAATAAATGGAAATAAGGCAATGAAATTCCTTTATGCTTTTGGATCATAGGCGTTGGAGAGAGCTGAACCACCCCCACCCTCCCCGTTCATGGGCAACTGGGCCCAAACTGCCCATGAAAAAAATGTTTGACCCATGACTGGAATCAAACACTAAGCTGGCATACTTGAGGAAAAAGAGGTGTAAATACGCATTTGATGGGTCACGACCCGCCCCCCCCCCCTTTGGTGTAACAGCAACAGATAAGACGACGCGGCGCACTTTAATCTTTAATTACCAGTTGGAAACTGGACTGTTTTGTCATATAATCGATGACATGCCGTTCTTAATGAATTGTGAAAAAAGGGGAATTAGGCTGCTACGGTTTGGTTTACTGCAGTTGTTATTACCTTGCTAATGGAAAACAGGTTCAAATAGTGGGGCTGGCTAACAGACTCTTCAGTGTTCGTAGTCAAGCTATTCGTGCAAGATCTTCAAAATTTCTATGGTTTAATGGCGGTTTGTTTACTTTTAAAGTGGGATGATTACAAATTAGGTTCTTTCAGTACCTGTTTGGTTACTGGGGATGAGAAAATGTCTTGGTTCTAAAGCTATTTGTATTAAAATGTGATAAACATTTTACTTTTAAACTCCACGTCTGAGCTCTTGCGCACTTGTTATAGTATTCACTGCAGTTGGTGAATACTAGGTCGAGTGTTTTACTAAGTCATGTTGGACACTTAACCAGTTGCTTAAGGGACAGGGTATCAGCGACCCACCTCGGTTTGGTGTCGTTGAAATCGCCAGCGACGAACAATGCAGCACATGAATATTTGCATCTAATCCAGTCTACAGATTTCTGTAGGTATGAAATCAGCTGCTTCCTGTAGGGTCTTTGGGAAGGATACCAACGACTCCTTCCCAAAGACTCTATAGATTACTGAACCGAATGTTTTGGGCAATTTCTTAGGACGAGTCCATACCCATAGAACTTTAAACTGGTGGTCGCGTGTGACTAGTATATCAAGTACCCTGCTTTTAATAGACTTTTTGCAAATGAAACCGACACCACCCCCTTGCTCAACAGGCTGGCTGTCTTGTCTTCTCCGTATCTAGGTAATAAGTGGGTTCTGTAGCCGTCAATTTGAATCAATTCTGCTGCTGGAATCCATGTCTCGATTATGGCCAAGACGTCAATGCTGTCACGGTGTAGTAAGTAGTCTAGCTCATCGATCTTATTACCGATGGACTGCGCATTTATCAGTAGTAGGAGGGGTAGTTGAATAGGTGACACAGTAGATTTTGTTTTAGCCTTAACTCTGTTCTTCCCTCTTTGCAGGTCATTGAAGCGTTTCTCATCATCACTCTGCAGGCTACAAGGCATTGAGCTGGTAGTTTGTTCACTTTGAGTATCACTCAGTACAATGGGTAGTGACAGGCTCCAATGCGGTGGCTGAACAGACGGCGGTAGGCTTAGGATTTCTAGTCCTATCTTCGTTTCAGTTTGTAGATTTGACGGTGGTGGTGTTAGGCGGTAGAAGTCAAGGAAAGTAATGTTTGTTCGGTTTTTGGTTTGGAGATGGTGGTACCAAGCGGTGGATGTCGAGTAATACTGGTGGGTCGTTAGTTCTTGAAGAAAATGTCTGGGTTGAGTTTGGTTGTGGTAGTTGAGGATGGAGTTTAGTGCATCTTTGTGCTTAAGCATTTCGTGAATTTGGAACTGACGAAGACTCTCACCGCTATCTGTTGGCCACAACCAGGGATTCGCGTGCCACCAGATACCCGGTTGCAGGTGGGTTTGATGTGTGGCTGTAGCTGAATCTACAGTTATCGTAAACTTGCAACTCCCTAGCAGGTGGAAGTGGCAACCCTAGGTCCGTTCATTCGATGTTTTTGGACTCGCGCTTGGCGATGAGTTGTCCCATGGGCGCCAGTAATAATTCGTGGGTCTCTTTTTGTGGTGGTGATTGTCCATTCTGTATTTGAGTGGAAAAAGTTAAATTTTACACCAGAGTCGGATTTTCCTAAGGCATACCTTTTGCATTGTTCAGGTAAAGTAGACAAGATGATTCGAGCGAGCAACCAGTCGATGAGTAGTGTTTGTCGCATATTCCTGGACGATCTAGAACGTGTACGAATTTGCAGTTGTTCCCTCGCTTGCAATGCCCTTATTTATAATAAATGCATTCGGGCTTGTCTTTGGTACGGACGGGTACGAACGTGGCGGATAGTATAGGCTTGCTTGACCCCGTGCTGTCCGAGGTTCGCTGTTGCGAGCCGCAATGGTTTTGCTGTTGCGAGCCTCAATGGGTTCCGAAGAAACAAATCGAGGATGTCCGATGGGTCAGGGTTGGCCATATTCAGGGGCCTATAATAAGACCTTGGAATGGAATTGCCTGATGCACTTGTATTTAGGTTTGTCCAAGAAGATCTGTCTTCGATCAGATGCCCACAGAGGCGCATATACGACTCAGCGGCCTTCTGACGAGTCCAGGGAACTATAAGTCTGTCAGCCGGGTTGATTTTGCAGGGAGTACGCAAGACAGTTGGATTTTCCGTCTGAGTTCCGACAGACCCTGTCAGTTTGCTAGAGAGCAGAGATTAATGAGGGTCGTCAATGTCAGTTTGTGTAGAACTCTTACTGTCCTTCAAGCTTTCCTTCATAAGCTCGTCGCGACGAACGACGTCACGCAGGAGTAGTTTTGACTCGGCTAAGACCGTGGAGAGGTGCGTGATAACTTTTTGTTGTTCACCGATAATTGACTCGCGCTCCTCTATCCTTACTGTCATTCTCGAGATTTCCATTAGGAACTCACTAGACGGGATATCCCAAGCAAGAGAGAAGCTTCCTAAACGAGAATTATTAAACTCGCAATCTTCGGCAGTCTGAACACCAGCTACACATCTTAATTTAGCCTGTTGGGTGCTAGAGCGGCATCTACCGGGATCCTTCATAGGTAAGTGATTTTATTTTCGACAGCTGATGGCATTGCCTTGCAGGCTTGTGCATTTCTAGGCGTCAGCATTATTTTCCGGTTTGGATCGGCAGATGGCGCCGGAATCGTTACTTGTTCATCGTCGGTACAAGCCGTCTCCGCGGAGTCTGCGCCAGTAGTGGTACTGGAACTGGGGACAGGTGTGTAACTAAAGCTCGGGATCCCTTTTCCCTTGGGTTTACTCTTAACGTTCAATTTCCACATTGACACTTCTAGTATAACTGCAGTAAAAAGGATTTTGCCTCTATTAATTTCTCGAGACACTTTGTACACTAAATTGCATTTCAGCCAGGTGACGATCCACACCTGCTTTAAACTGATTCATATTTTCGGCATTTACGACATTTTTAGGGAGATTATTCCAGTGTTCCATAATTCGGGTTTTGAAGCCCCACTCGCCAATGTCTTTTCGGAATTTCTCACCACGAATTTTCAAGCTGTGTCCTCTCTGACCGTTGTGATTGAAGTGAGGACATTATCAGGCCTTATGTTACCATAGTAACTATGACAAATCTTAAAAGTTTCGATCAAATCACCTCAGAGAAATCTGTAAGATAAACTGGGTAATCGTAGTTTTGAGTTGATGTTCATAAGGCAGATGCCGAATGGCTGGCACTGTTTTGTTGCTCTTCCCTGAACTTGCTCAATGGCGATAATGTCCTTGTTAGAAGGGCCTTGTTGTTGCGTGGCCATATTCAATTAGTGGACGAGCTAGGGCCTTAAATAAAATAGGAAACAGGGAATTGTCCTTGAATGTAAAAGTCCTTCTCATAAGATTCACAATTCTGGTAGTTTTCTTGATGATAGTTTCGCAATGTGTTGAAAATTTTAGACCTGTGTCCATAACTACATCGTGGTCACGCTCAGAGGTGGTTATCGAAATCGTCCTTCCGTCCAAGGTGTAATGATGGTCAATGGTAGTAGGGCCAAGACGAAGGTGGTGACATTTATCGGTATTGACCTCCATGGCCCATTTGGTCATCCACTGGCAGATCTTGTTAAGGTCTTTTTGAAGAGACTCGGCATCGTTAAATCCCTGTATGCCTCTGTATAGCGTAGTGTCAATAGCGTGTAGCATAACTGGAGAACTGATATCTTCAGTTAGTTCATTTATATAAATGTTAAAGAGAAGGGGGGACCGAGAACACTTCCTTGTGGTACGCCGCTAAGAAAATTCAACTCCGTGGTGCTAAGCTGGCCATCCACTCGTACTCGCTGTGTTCTGGAGGTTAAGAAATCCTCTATCCAAGGTAAATTTTGTCCGATCACACCCAAGCGTTTCAGTTTCAAAAGTAGCCTTTTGTGCGGTAATTTATCAATGGCTTTTCGTAAGTCAATATAGAGAACATTCACCTTTATACCCGTGTCGATCATTGCTCTCCAGGCTTCACTGGCCAGTAGAAGCTGAGCTTCTGCAGATCTCCTGCGCATGAATCCAAACTGGCTTTTGGAAATGTCAGTCAGATGTCGGCAGAGGTGATCAGCAAGGAGGGACTCAAAAATTGTGCAAGGGATGCTTGTCAAAATAACTGGTCTATAGTTTGATGAGATTTGTCTGGAACCGTTTTTTAATATGGGAGAAACGATGGCTTTTTGGGATCCCAAAACGTAAGTGGAGGGATACCTATAACATCGCAAAAGTTGTCCGTCTGTCCGTCCGTCTGTTAGCACGATAGCTCTCGAAGGGGTTGAGATATTTTGTTCAAATTTGGCACGATGACTCTCTGGGTCAACATACAGGTCAAGTTCGAAGATGGGCTCTGTGGCTTTATATTTAGGGGTGGGGGAGCGGTTTCAAATTAAGGGACAAAAAAAATATTTTTTAAAAGTTATTGAGATAGTTGATTTTGGGGTAAGAAGACATGGTGAATCCGAATATGAAAGTTATTTTTTGCCGGACAAGTAGTTCACCCGGAATCCGGGGAAAACCCAACGCAAAATTTGTCGACCAGTTTTCGGCTTTAGCAGTCCTATCCCTTTATTCACAAACTAGTATAGCTCTGCGCCTGGATGCCGGCATTCATGTGTTTATTGTGTGTAATGTCGGCGAGAGATATTCAAACGAGTAAGTATCAAGCGAGGATGTTCTTCAAGGCAGGGGTGGCCCAAAGGGGTGGGGGTGATTCACCCCCCCCCCTCCCCTGCATTTTGCTCAGTCGTATTAGTCGTTTATTTTGGCCTCGCCGAGTTCCCGGGCACTTGTTATATTTTTTTTGCACTACCCAGCTTTAGTCGTAAAAATCCTACTCGTTTAAACGAGGTTTCGTAACCCCTTTAGGTCGGAGACATGATTCGTCATGGCAGCATTCGTCTTTGTTTTAAAACCTGTTTCATTCCCTTGTGATTTGTATCTATGTCTAACTTGGGTCTTTGAGATTTTAGCCGGTCAAGCTATAATAAGTTAGCTGTTAAAGTGAAGTCTAGCTGGACGGGACGATATGAATAAACCACCTTATAGACCAAAATCGATAGACAAGGTTATGTGCATGGATTGTGGGTATAACATGATGGAAAAGCCATCATAATTCGAGAGACAGGAGACCCGCGTAGCAAGTGTACCCAGGACAGTGAAAAAATTTCGATTATAAAGCGAGGTTGAGCTGGGTACCTGGAATATCAGGGTGGGAATGTGGTCCACCAGTCTCTTTCGCGGAACACACCAGTCTCACTGTTTTGAACCATCAGTCTCAGAAAAATGGCGCCGGGAACCACCAGTCTCGGAAACGAGACCAACAGTCTCAAATTCAGACCAACAGTCTCATCTAATTTCCAATTTTTTTAGAGTAAAAAAGTGTTTTCTTTGTTTTTCTCTGTCAGTCCCTTGAATTACGTGCTTGTGTCAGCACGACAGGTAGAGTGTGCTTGAGCTTTCCATACATGTATTTATCTTTGCTATTGGCTTGGTACTTCTCAGTGAGTAGGGCTCTGAAAAAGCAAACAAATTTATTTTTTTGTTTTCTGTGTTGTTTAATAGAATTCTGCTACTCTGCCAACTACTGCAGGTAAAGTGAAGCTCTGGGCTTTCAAACGATATATTATTCACTGTTACTGGATTACCAAGTGTCATATTGTGTTGCTCTGAAAAATTGTTTTGGTGAGCAAATGTAATTTCTGGTTTGTCTCTGCGATTTCTTGGGATTTTCTAACTTTACAACCAGTTTTGGTAGATTTAAGCATGGACTTTCCACAGATACGCGTATCTCTGATATTGGCTTATTCAGTTTCTTGCTGGTGTCCTCTGATAAACTCATTAGTTGTGTTTTTTTAACTGACCAGCTTGACCCTGTTGAATGTTTTGTTGTCTCACTATTCAGTTCACCTGACTGCCTGGTCCGGTACTAGTTCGTTCCATGCATTTTCCATGCTTAAAATACTATTCTGGGGCTGTCTCTACACAACAACAGTAAGCGGTCAAGTAACACTCAATGGAACCTATTATCGCTCACCAGAGCTGCGTTTGATTCGCATTTCCAGTTGACTGATAGCGGTCAATTTATCCAATCTATTGAGATTGTCGACTGAAAGTTGACTTTTGACAAACGAGAAGAAATGGTCTTCCATGGTTAACCGGTTAACCTACAGTAAGCGGTCAAGTAACACTCAATGGAACCTATTATCGCTCACCAGAAATGCGTTCGATTCGCATTTCCAGTTGACTCAAATCATCACTTTGCAGTTTTATTTGGTATTCTCAGTTGACTGACAGCGTTCGATTTATCCAGTCGACTGAAGTTGTCGATGAAAAGTTGACTTTTGACAACCAAGAAGAAATGGTCATTCGTTCCATGGTTAACCGGTTAAGCTACAGTAAGCGGTCAAGTAACGCTCAATGGAACTTGTTATCGCCCAACAGAGATGGGTTCGATTTGCATTTCCAGTTGACTTAAATCATCTTTTTCCTGTTTTATTTGCTATTCTCAGTTGACTGACAGCGTTCGATATATCCAGTCGACTGAAACTGTTGATTAAAAGTTTACTTTTGACAACCGAGAACAAATGGTCATTCATTCCATGGTTAACCGGTTAAGCTACAGTAAGCGGTCAAGTAACGCTCAATGGAACTTATTATCGCTCACCAGAGCCGTGTTCAATTCGCATTTCCAGTTAACTTAAATCATCATTTTGCAGTTTTATTTGCTATTCTCAGTTGACTGACAGCATTCTACATATCCAGTTGACTGAGATTGTCGAGTAAAAGTTGACTTTTGACAACTGAGAACAAATGGTCATTCATTCCATGGTTAACCGGTTAAGCTACAGTAAGCGGTCAAGTAACGCTCAATGGAACTTGTTATCGCCCAACAGAGATGGGTTCGATTTGCATTTCCAGTTGACTTAAATCATCTTCTTCCTGTTTTATTTGCTATTCTCAGTTGACTGACAGCGTTCGATATATCCAGTCGACTGAAATTGTTGATTAAAAGTTTACTTTTGACAACCGAGAACAAATGGTCATTCATTCCATGGTTAACCGGTTAAGCTACAGTAAGCGGTCAAGTAACGCTCAATGGAACTTATTATCGCTCACCAGAGCCGTGTTCAATTCGTATTTTCAGTTAACTTAAATCATCATTTTGCAGTTTTATTTGCTATTCTCAGTTGACAGACAGCATTCTATATAGCCAGTTGACTGAGATTGTCGAGTAAAAGTTGACTTTTGACAACTGAGAACAAATGGTCATTCATTCCACGGTTAACCAAGAATATAAGTGTAGGTTGAGAAAAAGATTGCGGATTCCAACCCACCGGGCACCTTTTACTGGTCATCTTAAATTGCGGCCATGAGGCCGACATTTTTTCATGTTCTAACAAATCTGGTGCTACAGAGTACGCTACCTACCCAATGATGGTAAAAAAAATTAAAAAAATAAGCTTATTCTTAATGTTTTACACTGGCTATAGAAGTCCTAGCTAAAAGTGTTAAAGTTAACCTACATGAACTAATGTAATGTCACCCACTCTGGTAATTTTTGTTTTGTTGGTTTTGGTGATTCTTTTTTCACATACCACATGTTCTTTACTAGTCCTCCATGAATATTCCTCTCACTCTTTTTCTAATTGTTGAAGTACTATCTCCTCTATAGATGTTGCTCTTGTTATAGGAACATACTGTTGTATCTTACAAACATACTGTTGTTTGTATGTTGAAGTACTATAGATGGGTGCATGTAAGAGGTCTCTTCATGAGACCTTCAAATTGAAGCGGCTACGTACAGCATCATCAAGGAGACAAGCAAAGGGTAATTTTAGTAATTGTCTAAATGTTATAGAACATGATTAGGTCGCTTTGTCATATTGTTTTAGTGATGTTCCCTTACCTTCTCCAGTTTCCACACCCTTTCCAAGAGCTAAATCGAACAATATAGATCAACTGAGAACAGCAAATAAAACAGTAAAATGATGATTTAAGTTAGTTGGAAATGCGAATAGAATGCAGCTCTGGGGAGTGATAATAGGTTCCATTGAGCGATACTTGACTGCTTACTGTAGGTTAACCGGTTAACCATGGAATGATTTACCATTTTATCTCGATCGTCAAATTTTAACTTTTGGTGATTCTTTTTCACATACCATATGTTCTTTACTAGTCCTCCATGAATATTCCTCTCACTCTTTTCCTAATTATTGATCTCCTCTACAGATGTTGCTCTTGATATAGGAACGTACTATTGTATGTTACAAACATACTATTGTTTTGTTTGTTGAAGTACTATAGATGGGTGCACGTAAGAGGTCTCTTCATGAGACCCTCAAATTGAAGCGGCTAGGTACAGCATCATCAAGGAGACAAGCAAAGGGTAATTTTAGTAATTGTCTAAATGTTATAGAACATGATTAGGTCGCTTTGTCATATTAATTTAGTGATATTCCCTTACCTTCTTGAGTTTCCACACCCTTGCCAAGAGCTAAATCGAACAATATGAATCAACTGAGAACAGCAAATAAAACAGTAAAATGATGATTTAAGTTAGCTGGAAATGCGAATAGAATGCAGCTCTGGTGAGTGATAATAGGTTCCATTGAGCGATACTTAACTGCTTACTGTAGGTTAACCGGTTAACCATGGAAGGACTTACCATTTTATCTCGAACGTCAAAAGTCAACTTTTTGGTGATACTTTTTTCACATACCATATGTTTTACTAGTCCTCCATGAATATTCCTCTCACTCTTTTTCTAATTGTTGAAGTACTATCTCCTCTACAGATGTTGCTCTTGTTATAGGAACATACTGTTGTATCTTACAAACATACTGTTGTTTGTATGTTGAAGTACTATAGATGGGTGCATGTAAGAGGTCTCTTCATGAGACCTTCAAATTGAAGCGGCTACGTACAGCATCATCAAGGAGACAAGCAAAGGGTAATTTTAGTAATTGTCTAAATGTTATAGAACATGATTAGGTCGCTTTGTCATATTGTTTTAGTGATGTTCCCTTACCTTCTTGAGTTTCCACACCCTTGCCAAGAGCTAAATCGAACAATATGAATCAACTGAGAACAGCAAATAACAGAGTAAAATGATGATTAAAGTTAGCTGGACATGCGAATAGAATGCAGCTCTGGTGAGTGCTAATAGGTTCATTGAGCGATACTTGACTGCTTACTGTAGGCTAACCGGTTAACCATGGAATGAATTACCATTTTATCTCGATCGGCAAAGGTCAACTTTTTGTTGACAATCTGAGTCGACTGGATAAATTGAATGCTAACTGAGAATAGCAAATAAAACAGCAAAAAGATTATTTCAGTCAACTGGAAATGCAAATCAAACGCAGCTCTGGTGAGCGATAAAATGTTCCATTGAGCAATACTTGACCGCTTACTGTTGGTTAACCGGTTATCCATGGAACGAATGACCGTTTGTTGTCAGTCGTCCAAAGTCAACTTTTAGTGGACAATCTCAATAGATTGGATAAATTGAACGCTATCAGTCAACTGAGAATAGCAAACAAAACGGCAAAATAATAACTTAAGTCAACTGGAAATGCGAATTAAACGCAGCTCTGGTGGGCGATAATAGGTTCCATTGAGTGTTACTGACCGCTTACTGTAGTTGTGTAGAGACAGCCCAAAATAGTATTTTAAGCATGGAAAATGCATGGAACGAACTAGTACCGGACCAGGCAGTCAGGTGAACTGAATGGCGAGACAACAAAAGATTCAACAGGGTCTAGCAGGTCAGTTAAAAAAAACACAGCTAATGAGTTTATCAAAGGACACCAGCAAGAAACTGACTAAGCCAATATCAGAGATACACGTATCTGTGGAAAGTCCATGCTTAAATCTACCAAAACTGGTTGTAAAGTTAGAAAATCCCAAGAAAGACAATGTTCCATTGAGCGATACTTGACCGCTTACTTTAAGCGGTTATCCATGGAACAAATGACCGTTTGTTCTCTGTTGTCAAAAGTCACCTTTAGTCGACAATGTCAGTCGACTGGATAAATTGAACGCTATCAGTCAACTGAGAATAGCAAATGAAACAGCGAAATGATGATGTACCTATCATCGCTCGCCAGAGCTGGGTTCGGTCCGCATTCCCAGTCGGCTGAAATGAAACAAATGAAACAAAACATTCAACAGTATCAAGCAGGGCAGTTAAAAAAAAACAGCTAATGAGCTTACCATATGAACCCAGCAACAAACTGACTAAGGGTTCGTTCCAGCTTCTCTACGTAGTTACTTCGGAGTAACTACGCGTGACGTCACAAATTAGCTACAACCTGGAACGGTCGAAGTAACTACGGGACGAGGTAACGCGTGTTGAATGCAAGAAGAGATGCCGACTGCCATGGGGAGGGATGCATAAAAAAAATTGGTTGTTTTTGCTGCATAAGAACGGCTTGATTATTTTGAAACATATTCTTCAAGTGAAGTAGAAGAGGAGCTAGTGCTTCACGCTTGTAAATGGAGCTATGCCATTGACTATGCCCGTTAATTCTTTGTCTCTATTCCGGTTGCGTCTTTTTGGTTGCTAAATCGTTATTTTCCGACATAATTGTTTCCTAGCCGGATTCACAACAGTCTTTCTTATTCCCTTATTTAGCACAATGTTTGGCCCTTATCAGGAATGGAACGCCCAAGATTCTAGAATCTAGAACCCAATGATGTCAAAGGGGGTTAAGAAGGTTCATTAAATAAATTTTTAGCCTCTTCTCTTACAGTATATACAGTAATAATAAAAAATAATAATAATACAAAGCAACGGAAAGGCTTTCGCCTCTCAATAACTCTGAGAAATAAATATATGTTATTATTATAGTTTCATTCGAAACTTAATAAATTATAGTGCAAAAATTGCCATCTGAAATTGCCAATCTGAAATTCATTCCTGTCACAGTCCCATTCAAGTTACCAGACCGACCGGTAAACCATCAACGAGGTTACTAGAATTTTTTTTTTTTTTTTTTTGTTAATCAGCGAATCGTATTTGACCAGCAAAAAGTTCAGCTGACTATCACACAATAATGTCCTGTTTACTTTAGCAATTATACCTTGTCTCACTTTGCTGCCCCGAGTTCACCTCTCGAGACGGCTCTTTGAAAGTGAAAGTGCTAAAGACGGTCGGGTACTATCTTTACAAAAAGTTACTTCGAAGTAACACTCTTCCTTGCGCTCCCCGTAATTTTTCGACAAGCTGGAACGATGAAAGTGACTGAAAAGTAACTATTTAATAACTTTCGGGCCGAGCTGGAACGAACCCTAAGCCAGTATCAGAGAGACATGGATCTGTGGAAAACTCATGCTTAAATCTACCAAAACTGGTCGCAAAGTTGGAAAATTCCAAGAAATCGCATAGACAGACTAGATATTACATTTGTTTACCAAAACAGTTTTTTCAAAGCCACCCAATGTAACACTTGGTAATCCAGTAACAGTGAATCATATATCGTTTGAAAGCCCAGGCTTCACTTTACCTGTTGTAGTTGGCAGAGTAGCAGAATTCTATTAAACAACACAGAAAACAAAAAAATAAATTTGATTGCTTTTTGAGAGCCCTACTCACTGAAAAGTGCCAAGCCAATAGCAGAGATGAATACATGTATTGAAAGCCGAAGCTTCACTCTACCTGTAGTGCTGACACAAGCGCGTAATTCAAGGGACTGACAGAGAAAAACAAAGAAAACACTTTTTTACTCTAAAAAAATTGGAAATTAGATGAGACTGTTGATCTGAATTTGAGACTGTTGGTCGCGTTTCCGAGACTGCTGGATCCCGGCGCCATTTTTATGAGACTGGTGGTTCGAAACAGTGAGACTGGTGTGTTCGATTTTCAAAACGTCCGTGAGACTGGTGGACCACATTCCCCACCCTGCAGGGTGGGGAATGTGGTCCACCAGTCTCTTTCGCGGAACACACCAGTCTCACTGTTTTGAACCATTAGTCTCAGAAAAATGGCGCCGGGAACCACCAGTCTTGGAAACGAGACCAACAGTCTCAAATTCAGACCAACAGTCTCATCTAATTTCCAATTTTTTTAGAGTAAAAAAGTGTTTTCTTTGTTTTTCTCTGTCAGTCCCTTGAATTACGTGCTTGTGTCAGCACGACAGGTAGAGTGAAGCTTGAGCTTTCCATACATGTATTTATCTTTGCTATTGGCTTGGTACTTCTCAGTGAGTAGGGCTCTGAAAAAGCAAACAAATTTTTTTTTTTTTCTGTGTTGTTTAATAGAATTCTGCTACTCTGCCAACTACTGCAGGTAAAGTGAAGCTCTGGGCTTTCAAACGATATATTATTCACTGTTACTGGATTACCAAGTGTCATATTGTGTTGCTCTGAAAAATTGTTTTGGTGAGCAAATGTAATTTCTGGTTTGTCTCTGCGATTTCTTGGGATTTTCTAAATTTACAACCAGTTTTGGTAGATTTAAGCATGGACTTTCCACAGATACGCGTATCTCTGATATTGGCTTTCCATACATGTATTTATCTTTGCTATTGGCTTGGTACTTCTCAGTGAGTAGGGCTCTGAAAAAGCAAACAAATTTATTTTTTTGTTTTCTGTGTTGTTTAATAGAATTCTGCTACTCTGCCAACTACTGCAGGTAAAGTGAAGCTCTGGGCTTTCAAACGATATATTATTCACTGTTACTGGATTACCAAGTGTCATATTGTGTTGCTCTGAAAAATTGTTTTGGTGAGCAAATGTAATTTCTGGTTTGTCTCTGCGATTTCTTGGGATTTTCTAAATTTACAACCAGTTTTGGTAGATTTAAGCATGGACTTTCCACAGATACGCGTATCTCTGATATTGGCTTAGTCAGTTTCTTGCTGGTGTCCTCTGATAAACTCATTAGTTGTGTTTTTTTAACTGACCAGCTTTACCCTGTTGAATGTTTTGTTGTCTCACTATTCAGTTCACCTGACTGCCTGGTCCGGTACTAGTTCGTTCCATGCATTTTCCATGCTTAAAATACTATTCTGGGGCTGTCTCTACACAACAACAGTAAGCGGTCAAGTAACACTCAATGCAACCTATTATCGCTCACCAGAGCTGCGTTTGATTCGCATTTCCAGTTGACTGATAGCGGTCAATTTATCCAATCTATTGAGATTGTCGACTGAAAGTTGACTTTTGACAAACGAGAAGAAATGGTCTTCCATGGTTAACCGGTTAACCTACAGTAAGCGGTCAAGTAACACTCAATGGAACCTATTATCGCTCACCAGAAATGCGTTCGATTCGCATTTCCAGTTGACTCAAATCATCACTTTGCAGTTTTATTTGGTATTCTCAGTTGACTGACAGCGTTCGATTTATCCAGTCGACTGAAGTTGTCGATGAAAAGTTGACTTTTGACAACCAAGAAGAAATGGTCATTCGTTCCATGGTTAACCGGTTAAGCTACAGTAAGCGGTCAAGTAACGCTCAATGGAACTTGTTATCGCCCAACAGAGATGGGTTCGATTTGCATTTCCAGTTGACTTAAATCATCTTTTTCCTGTTTTATTTGCTATTCTCAGTTGACTGACAGCGTTCGATATATCCAGTCGACTGAAATTGTTGATTAAAAGTTTACTTTTGACAACCGAGAACAAATGGTCATTCATTCCATGGTTAACCGGTTAAGCTACAGTAAGCGGTCATGTAACGCTCAATGGAACTTATTATCGCTCACCAGAGCCGTGTTCAATTCGCATTTCCAGTTAACTTAAATCATCATTTTGCAGTTTTATTTGCTATTCTCAGTTGACTGACAGCATTCTACATATCCAGTTGACTGAGATTGTCGAGTAAAAGTTGACTTTTGACAACTGAGAACAAATGGTCATTCATTCCATGGTTAACCGGTTAAGCTACAGTAAGCGGTCAAGTAACGCTCAATGGAACTTGTTATCGCCCAACAGAGATGGGTTCGATTTGCATTTCCAGTTGACTTAAATCATCTTCTTCCTGTTTTATTTGCTATTCTCAGTTGACAGACAGCATTCTATATAGCCAGTTGACTGAGATTGTCGAGTAAAAGTTGACTTTTGACAACTGAGAACAAATGGTCATTCATTCCACGGTTAACCAAGAATATAAGTGTAGGTTGAGAAAAAGATTGCGGATTCCAACCCACCGGGCACCTTTTACTGGTCATCTTAAATTGCGGCCATGAGGCCGACATTTTTTCATGTTCTAAAAAATCTGGTGCTACAGAGTACGCTACCTACCCAATGATGGTAAAAAAAAATAAAAAAATAAGCTTATTCTTAATGTTTTACACTGGCTATAGAAGTCCTAGCTAAAAGTGTTAAAGTTAACCTACATGAACTAACGTAATGTCACCCACTCTGGTAATTTTTGTTTTGTTGGTTTTGGTGATTCTTTTTTCACATACCACATGTTCTTTACTAGTCCTCCATGAATATTCCTCTCACTCTTTTTCTAATTGTTGAAGTACTATCTCCTCTATAGATGTTGCTCTTGTTATAGGAACATACTGTTGTATCTTACAAACATACTGTTGTTTGTATGTTGAAGTACTATAGATGGGTGCATGTAAGAGGTCTCTTCATGAGACCTTCAAATTGAAGCGGCTACGTACAGCATCATCAAGGAGACAAGCAAAGGGTAATTTTAGTAATTGTCTAAATGTTATAGAACATGATTAGGTCGCTTTGTCATATTGTTTTAGTGATGTTCCCTTACCTTCTCCAGTTTCCACACCCTTGCCAAGAGCTAAATCGAACAATATAGATCAACTGAGAACAGCAAATAAAACAGTAAAATGATGATTTAAGTTAGTTGGAAATGCGAATAGAATGCAGCTCTGGGGAGTGATAATAGGTTCCATTGAGCGATACTTGACTGCTTACTGTAGGTTAACCGGTTAACCATGGAATGATTTACCATTTTATCTCGATCGTCAAATTTTAACTTTTGGTGATTCTTTTTCACATACCATATGTTCTTTACTAGTCCTCCATGAATATTCCTCTCACTCTTTTCCCAATTGTTGATCTCCTCTACAGATGTTGCTCTTGATATAGGAACGTACTATTGTATGTTACAAACATACTATTGTTTTGTTTGTTGAAGTACTATAGATGGGTGCACGTAAGAGGTCTCTTCATGAGACCCTCAAATTGAAGCGGCTAGGTACAGCATCATCAAGGAGACAAGCAAAGGGTAATTTTAGTAATTGTCTAAATGTTATAGAACATGATTAGGTCGCTTTGTCATATTAATTTAGTGATATTCCCTTACCTTCTTGAGTTTCCACACCCTTGCCAAGAGCTAAATCGAACAATATGAATCAACTGAGAACAGCAAATAAAACAGTAAAATGATGATTTAAGTTAGCTGGAAATGCGAATAGAATGCAGCTCTGTTGAGTGATAATAGGTTCCATTGAGCGATACTTAACTGCTTACTGTAGGTTAACCGGTTAACCATGGAAGGACTTACCATTTTATCTCGAACGTCAAAAGTCAACTTTTTGGTGATACTTTTTTCACATACCATATGTTTTACTAGTCCTCCATGAATATTCCTCTCACTCTTTTTCTAATTGTTGAAGTACTATCTCCTCTACAGATGTTGCTCTTGTTATAGGAACATACTGTTGTATCTTACAAACATACTGTTGTTTGTATGTTGAAGTACTATAGATGGGTGCATGTAAGAGGTCTCTTCATGAGACCTTCAAATTGAAGCGGCTACGTACAGCATCATCAAGGAGACAAGCAAAGGGTAATTTTAGTAATTGTCTAAATGTTATAGAACATGATTAGGTCGCTTTGTCATATTGTTTTAGTGATGTTCCCTTACCTTCTTGAGTTTCCACACCCTTGCCAAGAGCTAAATCGAACAATATGAACCAACTGAGAACAGCAAATAACAGAGTAAAATGATGATTAAAGTTAGCTGGACATGCGAATAGAATGCAGCTCTGGTGAGTGCTAATAGGTTCATTGAGCGATGCTTGACTGCTTACTGTAGGCTAACCGGTTAACCATGGAATGAATTACCATTTTATCTCGATCGGCAAAGGTCAACTTTTTGTTAACAATCTGAGTCGACTGGATAAATTGAATGCTAACTGAGAATAGCAAATAAAACAGCAAAAAGATTATTTCAGTCAACTGGAAATGCAAATCAAACGCAGCTCTGGTGAGCGATAAAATGTTCCATTGAGCAATACTTGACCGCTTACTGTTGGTTAACCGGTTATCCATGGAACGAATGACCGTTTGTTGTCAGTCGTCCAAAGTCAACTTTTAGTGGACAATCTCAATAGATTGGATAAATTGAACGCTATCAGTCAACTGAGAATAGCAAACAAAACGGCAAAATAATAACTTAAGTCAACTGGAAATGCGAATTAAACGCAGCTCTGGTGGGCGATAATAGGTTCCATTGAGTGTTACTGACCGCTTACTGTAGTTGTGTAGAGACAGCCCCAAAATAGTATTTTAAGCATGGAAAATGCATGGAACGAACTAGTACCGGACCAGGCAGTCAGGTGAACTGAATGGCAAGACAACAAAAGATTCAACAGGGTCTAGCAGGTCAGTTAAAAAAAACACAGCTAATGAGTTTATCAAAGGACACCAGCAAGAAACTGACTAAGCCAATATCAGAGATACACGTATCTGTGGAAAGTCCATGCTTAAATCTACCAAAACTGGTTGTAAAGTTAGAAAATCCCAAGAAAGACAATCTGAGTTGACTGGATAAATTGAATGGTAACTGAGAATAGCAAATAAAACAGCAAAAAGGTTATTTCAGTCAACTGGAAATGCAAATCAAACGCAGCTCTGGTGAGCGATAAAATGTTCCATTGAGCGATACTTGACCACTTACTGTTGGTTAACCGGTTATCCATGGAACGAATGACCATTTGTTGTCGGTCGTCCAAAGTCAACTTTTAGTGGACAATGTCAGTCGACTGGATAAATAGAACCTATCAGTCAACTGAGAATAGGAAATAAAACTGCAAAATGACGATTTAAGTTAACTGGAAACGAGAATCAAATACAGCTTTAGTGAGAGATAAAATGTTCCATTGAGCGATACTTGACCGCTTACTTTAAGCGGTTATCCATGGAACAAATGACCGTTTGTTCTCTGTTGTCAAAAGTCACCTTTAGTCGACAATGTCAGTCGACTGGATAAATTGAACGCTATCAGTCAACTGAGAATAGCAAATGAAACAGCGAAATGATGATGTACCTATCATCGCTCGCCAGAGCTGGGTTCGGTCCGCATTTCCAGTCGGCTGAAATGAAACAAATGAAACAAAACATTCAACAGTGTCAAGCAGGGCAGTTAAAAAAAAACAGCTAATGAGCTTACCATAGGAACCCAGCAACAAACTGACTAAGGGTTCGTTCCAGCTTCTCTACGTAGTTACTTCGGAGTAGTAACTACACGTGACGTCACAAATTAGCTACAACCTGGAACGGTCGAAGTAACTACGGGACGAGGTAACGCGTGTTGAATGCAAGAAGAGATGCCGACTGCCATGGGGAGGGATGCATAAAAAAAATTGGTTGTTTTTGCTGCATAAGAACGGCTTGATTATTTTGAAACATATTCTTCAAGTGAAGTAGAAGAGGAGCTAGTGCTTCACGCTTGTAAATGGAGCTATGCCATTGACTATGCCCGTTAATTCTTTGTCTCTATTCCGGTTGCGTCTTTTTGGTTGCTAAATCGTTATTTTCCGACATAATTGTTTCCTAGCCGGATTCACAACAGTCTTTCTTATTCCCTTATTTAGCACAATGTTTGGCCCTTATCAGGAATGGAACGCCCAAGATTCTAGAATCTAGAACCCAATGATGTCAAAGGGGGTTAAGAAGGTTCATTAAATAAATTTTTAGCCTCTTCTCTTACAGTATATACAGTAATAATAAAAAATAATAATAATACAAAGCAACGGAAAGGCTTTCGCCTCTCAATAACTCTGAGAAATAAATATATGTTATTATTATAGTTTCATTCGAAACTTAATAAATTATAGTGCAAAAATTGCCATCTGAAATTGCCAATCTGAAATTCATTCCTGTCACAGTCCCATTCAAGTTACCAGACCGACCGGTAAACCATCAACGAGGTTACTAGAATTTTTTTTTTTTGTTTTTTGTTAATCAGCGAATCGTATTTGACCAGTAAAAAGTTCAGCTGACTATCACACAATAATGTCCTGTTTACTTTAGCAATTATACCTTGTCTCACTTTGCTGCCCCGAGTTCACCTCTCGAGACGGCTCTTTGAAAGTGAAAGTGCTAAAGACGGTCGGGTACTATCTTTACAAAAAGTTACTTCGAAGTAACACTCTTCCTTGCGCTCCCCGTAATTTTTCGACAAGCTGGAACGATGAAAGTGACTGAAAAGTAACTATTTAATAACTTTCGGGCCGAGCTGGAACGAACCCTAAGCCAGTATCAGAGAGACATGGATCTGTGGAAAACTCATGCTTAAATCTACCAAAACTGGTCGCAAAGTTGGAAAATTCCAAGAAATCGCATAGACAGACTAGATATTACATTTGTTTACCAAAACAGTTTTTTCAAAGCCACCCAATGTGACACTTGGTAATCCAGTAACAGTGAATCATATATCGTTTGAAAGCCCAGGCTTCACTTTACCTGTTGTAGTTGGCAGAGTAGCAGAATTCTATTAAACAACACAGAAAACAAAAAAATAAATTTGATTGCTTTTTGAGAGCCCTACTCACTGAAAAGTGCCAAGCCAATAGCAGAGATGAATACATGTATTGAAAGCCGAAGCTTCACTCTACCTGTAGTGCTGACACAAGCGCGTAATTCAAGGGACTGACAGAGAAAAACAAAGAAAACACTTTTTTACCCTAAAAAAATTGGAAATTAGATGAGACTGTTGGTCGGAATTTGAGACTGTTGGTCGCGTTTCCGAGACTGCTGGTTCCCGGCGCCATTTTTATGAGACTGGTGGTTCGAAACAGTGAGACTTTCCAGTTGACTGATAGCGGTCAATTTATCCAATCTATTGAGATTGTCGACTGAAAGTTGACTTTTGACAAACGAGAAGAAATGGTCTTCCATGGTTAACCGGTTAACCTACAGTAAGCGGTCAAGTAACACTCAATGGAACCTATTATCGCTCACCAGAAATGCGTTCGATTCGCATTTCCAGTTGACTCAAATCATCACTTTGCAGTTTTATTTGGTATTCTCAGTTGACTGACAGCGTTCGATTTATCCAGTCGACTGAAGTTGTCGATGAAAAGTTGACTTTTGACAACCAAGAAGAAATGGTCATTCGTTCCATGGTTAACCGGTTAAGCTACAGTAAGCGGTCAAGTAACGCTCAATGGAACTTGTTATCGCCCAACAGAGATGGGTTCGATTTGCATTTCCAGTTGACTTAAATCATCTTTTTCCTGTTTTATTTGCTATTCTCAGTTGACTGACAGCATTCGATATATCCAGTCGACTGAAATTGTTGATTAAAAGTTTACTTTTGACAACCGAGAACAAATGGTCATTCATTCCATGGTTAACCGGTTAAGCTACAGTAAGCGGTCATGTAACGCTCAATGGAACTTATTATCGCTCACCAGAGCCGTGTTCAATTCGCATTTCCAGTTAACTTAAATCATCATTTTGCAGTTTTATTTGCTATTCTCAGTTGACTGACAGCATTCTACATATCCAGTTGACTGAGATTGTCGAGTAAAAGTTGACTTTTGACAACTGAGAACAAATGGTCATTCATTCCATGGTTAACCGGTTAAGCTACAGTAAGCGGTCAAGTAACGCTCAATGGAACTTGTTATCGCCCAACAGAGATGGGTTCGATTTGCATTTCCAGTTGACTTAAATCATCTTCTTCCTGTTTTATTTGCTATTCTCAGTTGACTGACAGCGTTCGATATATCCAGGCGACTGAAATTGTTGATTAAAAGTTTACTTTTGACAACCGAGAACAAATGGTCATTCATTCCATGGTTAACCGGTTAAGCTACAGTAAGCGGTCAAGTAACGCTCAATGGAACTTATTATCGCTCACCAGAGCCGTGTTCAATTCGCATTTTCAGTTAACTTAAATCATCATTTTGCAGTTTTATTTGCTATTCTCAGTTGACAGACAGCATTCTATATAGCCAGTTGACTGAGATTGTCGAGTAAAAGTTGACTTTTGACAACTGAGAACAAATGGTCATTCATTCCACGGTTAACCAAGAATATAAGTGTAGGTTGAGAAAAAGATTGCGGATTCCAACCCACCGGGCACCTTTTACTGGTCATCTTAAATTGCGGCCATGAGGCCGACATTTTTTCATGTTCTAACAAATCTGGTGCTACAGAGTACGCTACCTACCCAATGATGGTAAAAAAAAATAAAAAAATAAGCTTATTCTTAATGTTTTACACTGGCTATAGAAGTCCTAGCTAAAAGTGTTAAAGTTAACCTACATGAACTAACGTAATGTCACCCACTCTGGTAATTTTTGTTTTGTTGGTTTTGGTGATTCTTTTTTCACATACCACATGTTCTTTACTAGTCCTCCATGAATATTCCTCTCACTCTTTTTCTAATTGTTGAAGTACTATCTCCTCTATAGATGTTGCTCTTGTTATAGGAACATACTGTTGTATCTTACAAACATACTGTTGTTTGTATGTTGAAGTACTATAGATGGGTGCATGTAAGAGGTCTCTTCATGAGACCTTCAAATTGAAGCGGCTACGTACAGCATCATCAAGGAGACAAGCAAAGGGTAATTTTAGTAATTGTCTAAATGTTATAGAACATGATTAGGTCGCTTTGTCATATTGTTTTAGTGATGTTCCCTTACCTTCTCCAGTTTCCACACCCTTGCCAAGAGCTAAATCGAACAATATAGATCAACTGAGAACAGCAAATAAAACAGTAAAATGATGATTTAAGTTAGTTGGAAATGCGGATAGAATGCAGCTCTGGGGAGTGATAATAGGTTCCATTGAGCGATACTTGACTGCTTACTGTAGGTTAACCGGTTAACCATGGAATGATTTACCATTTTATCTCGATCGTCAAATTTTAACTTTTGGTGATTCTTTTTCACATACCATATGTTCTTTACTAGTCCTCCATGAATATTCCTCTCACTCTTTTCCCAATTGTTGATCTCCTCTACAGATGTTGCTCTTGATATAGGAACGTACTATTGTATGTTACAAACATACTATTGTTTTGTTTGTTGAAGTACTATAGATGGGTGCACGTAAGAGGTCTCTTCATGAGACCCTCAAATTGAAGCGGCTAGGTACAGCATCATCAAGGAGACAAGCAAAGGGTAATTTTAGTAATTGTCTAAATGTTATAGAACATGATTAGGTCGCTTTGTCATATTAATTTAGTGATATTCCCTTACCTTCTTGAGTTTCCACACCCTTGCCAAGAGCTAAATCGAACAATATGAATCAACTGAGAACAGCAAATAAAACAGTAAAATGATGATTTAAGTTAGCTGGAAATGCGAATAGAATGCAGCTCTGGTGAGTGATAATAGGTTCCATTGAGCGATACTTAACTGCTTACTGTAGGTTAACCGGTTAACCATGGAAGGACTTACCATTTTATCTCGAACGTCAAAAGTCAACTTTTTGGTGATACTTTTTTCACATACCATATGTTTTACTAGTCCTCCATGAATATTCCTCTCACTCTTTTTCTAATTGTTGAAGTACTATCTCCTCTACAGATGTTGCTCTTGTTATAGGAACATACTGTTGTATCTTACAAACATACTGTTGTTTGTATGTTGAAGTACTATAGATGGGTGCATGTAAGAGGTCTCTTCATGAGACCTTCAAATTGAAGCGGCTACGTACAGCATCATCAAGGAGACAAGCAAAGGGTAATTTTAGTAATTGTCTAAATGTTATAGAACATGATTAGGTCGCTTTGTCATATTGTTTTAGTGATGTTCCCTTACCTTCTTGAGTTTCCACACCCTTGCCAAGAGCTAAATCGAACAATATGAATCAACTGAGAACAGCAAATAACAGAGTAAAATGATGATTAAAGTTAGCTGGACATGCGAATAGAATGCAGCTCTGGTGAGTGCTAATAGGTTCATTGAGCGATACTTGACTGCTTACTGTAGGCTAACCGGTTAACCATGGAATGAATTACCATTTTATCTCGATCGGCAAAGGTCAACTTTTTGTTGACAATCTGAGTCGACTGGATAAATTGAATGCTAACTGAGAATAGCAAATAAAACAGCAAAAAGATTATTTCAGTCAACTGGAAATGCAAATCAAACGCAGCTCTGGTGAGCGATAAAATGTTCCATTGAGCAATACTTGACCGCTTACTGTTGGTTAACCGGTTATCCATGGAACGAATGACCGTTTGTTGTCAGTCGTCCAAAGTCAACTTTTAGTGGACAATCTCAATAGATTGGATAAATTGAACGCTATCAGTCAACTGAGAATAGCAAACAAAACGGCAAAATAATAACTTAAGTCAACTGGTAATGCGAATTAAACGCAGCTCTGGTGGGCGATAATAGGTTCCATTGAGTGTTACTGACCGCTTACTGTAGTTGTGTAGAGACAGCCCCAAAATAGTATTTTAAGCATGGAAAATGCATGGAACGAACTAGTACCGGACCAGGCAGTCAGGTGAACTGAATGGCAAGACAACAAAAGATTCAACAGGGTCTAGCAGGTCAGTTAAAAAAAACACAGCTAATGAGTTTATCAAAGGACACCAGCAAGAAACTGACTAAGCCAATATCAGAGATACACGTATCTGTGGAAAGTCCATGCTTAAATCTACCAAAACTGGTTGTAAAGTTAGAAAATCCCAAGAAAGACAATCTGAGTTGACTGGATAAATTGAATGGTAACTGAGAATAGCAAATAAAAGAGCAAAAAGGTTATTTCAGTCAACTGGAAATGCAAATCAAACGCAGCTCTGGTGAGCGATAAAATGTTCCATTGAGCGATACTTGACCACTTACTGTTGGTTAACCGGTTATCCATGGAACGAATGACCATTTGTTGTCGGTCGTCCAAAGTCAACTTTTAGTGGACAATGTCAGTCGACTGGATAAATAGAACCTATCAGTCAACTGAGAATAGGAAATAAAACTGCAAAATGACGATTTAAGTTAACTGGAAACGAGAATCAAATACAGCTTTAGTGAGAGATAAAATGTTCCATTGAGCGATACTTGACCGCTTACTTTAAGCGGTTATCCATGGAACAAATGACCGTTTGTTCTCTGTTGTCAAAAGTCACCTTTAGTCGACAATGTCAGTCGACTGGATAAATTGAACGCTATCAGTCAACTGAGAATAGCAAATGAAACAGCGAAATGATGATGTACCTATCATCGCTCGCCAGAGCTGGGTTCGGTCCGCATTTCCAGTCGGCTGAAATGAAACAAATGAAACAAAACATTCAACAGTATCAAGCAGGGCAGTTAAAAAAAAACAGCTAATGAGCTTACCATAGGAACCCAGCAACAAACTGACTAAGGGTTCGTTCCAGCTTCTCTACGTAGTTACTTCGGAGTAGTAACTACGCGTGACGTCACAAATTAGCTACAACCTGGAACGGTCGAAGTAACTACGGGACGAGGTAACGCGTGTTGAATGCAAGAAGAGATGCCGACTGCCATGGGGAGGGATGCATAAAAAAAATTGGTTGTTTTTGCTGCATAAGAACGGCTTGATTATTTTGAAACATATTCTTCAAGTGAAGTAGAAGAGGAGCTAGTGCTTCACGCTTGTAAATGGAGCTATGCCATTGACTATGCCCGTTAATTCTTTGTCTCTATTCCGGTTGCGTCTTTTTGGTTGCTAAATCGTTATTTTCCGACATAATTGTTTCCTAGCCGGATTCACAACAGTCTTTCTTATTCCCTTATTTAGCACAATGTTTGGCCCTTATCAGGAATGGAACGCCCAAGATTCTAGAATCTAGAATCCAATGATGTCAAAGGGGGTTAAGAAGGTTCATTAAATAAATTTTTAGCCTCTTCTCTTACAGTATATACAGTAATAATAAAAAATAATAATAATACAAAGCAACGGAAAGGCTTTCGCCTCTCAATAACTCTGAGAAATAAATATATGTTATTATTATAGTTTCATTCGAAACTTAATAAATTATAGTGCAAAAATTGCCATCTGAAATTGCCAATCTGAAATTCATTCCTGTCACAGTCCCATTCAAGTTACCAGACCGACCGGTAAACCATCAACGAGGTTACTAGAATTTTTTTTTTTTTTTTTTTGTTAATCAGCGAATCGTATTTGACCAGTAAAAAGTTCAGCTGACTATCACACAATAATGTCCTGTTTACTTTAGCAATTATACCTTGTCTCACTTTGCTGCCCCGAGTTCACCTCTCGAGACGGCTCTTTGAAAGTGAAAGTGCTAAAGACGGTCGGGTACTATCTTTACAAAAAGTTACTTCGAAGTAACACTCTTCCTTGCGCTCCCCGTAATTTTTCGACAAGCTGGAACGATGAAAGTGACTGAAAAGTAACTATTTAATAACTTTCGGGCCGAGCTGGAACGAACCCTAAGCCAGTATCAGAGAGACATGGATCTGTGGAAAACTCATGCTTAAATCTACCAAAACTGGTCGCAAAGTTGGAAAATTCCAAGAAATCGCATAGACAGACTAGATATTACATTTGTTTACCAAAACAGTTTTTTCAAAGCCACCCAATGTGACACTTGGTAATCCAGTAACAGTGAATCATATATCGTTTGAAAGCCCAGGCTTCACTTTACCTGTTGTAGTTGGCAGAGTAGCAGAATTCTATTAAACAACACAGAAAACAAAAAAATAAATTTGATTGCTTTTTGAGAGCCCTACTCACTGAAAAGTGCCAAGCCAATAGCAGAGATGAATACATGTATTGAAAGCCGAAGCTTCACTCTACCTGTAGTGCTGACACAAGCGCGTAATTCAAGGGACTGACAGAGAAAAACAAAGAAAACACTTTTTTACCCTAAAAAAATTGGAAATTAGATGAGACTGTTGGTCGGAATTTGAGACTGTTGGTCGCGTTTCCGAGACTGCTGGTTCCCGGCGCGATTTTTATGAGACTGGTGGTTCGAAACAGTGAGACTGGTGTGTTCGATTTTCAAAACGTCCGTGAGACTGGTGGACCACATTCCCCACCCTGCAGGGTGGGGAATGTGGTCCACCAGTCTCTTTCGCGGAACACACCAGTCTCACTGTTTTGAACCATCAGTCTCAGAAAAATGGCGCCGGGAACCACCAGTCTTGGAAACGATACCAACAGTCTCAAATTCAGACCAACAGTCTCATCTAATTTCCAATTTTTTTAGAGTAAAAAAGTGTTTTCTTTGTTTTTCTCTGTCAGTCCCTTGAATTACGTGCTTGTGTCAGCACGACAGGTAGAGTGAAGCTTGAGCTTTCCATACATGTATTTATCTTTGCTATTGGCTTGGTACTTCTCAGTGAGTAGGGCTCTGAAAAAGCAAACAAATTTATTTTTTTGTTTTCTGTGTTGTTTAATAGAATTCTGCTACTCTGCCAACTACTGCAGGTAAAGTGAAGCTCTGGGCTTTCAAACGATATATTATTCACTGTTACTGGATTACCAAGTGTCATATTGTGTTGCTCTGAAAAATTGTTTTGGTGAGCAAATGTAATTTCTGGTTTGTCTCTGCGATTTCTTGGGATTTTCTAAATTTACAACCAGTTTTGGTAGATTTAAGCATGGACTTTCCACAGATACGCGTATCTCTGATATTGGCTTAGTCAGTTTCTTGCTGGTGTCCTCTGATAAACTCATTAGTTGTGTTTTTTTAACTGACCAGCTTGACCCTGTTGAATGTTTTGTTGTCTCACTATTCAGTTCACCTGACTGCCTGGTCCGGTACTAGTTCGTTCCATGCATTTTCCATGCTTAAAATACTATTCTGGGGCTGTCTCTACACAACAACAGTAAGCGGTCAAGTAACACTCAATGCAACCTATTATCGCTCACCAGAGCTGCGTTTGATTCGCATTTCCAGTTGACTGATAGCGGTCAATGTATCCAATCTATTGAGATTGTCGACTGAAAGTTGACTTTTGACAAACGAGAAGAAATGGTCTTCCATGGTTAACCGGTTAACCTACAGTAAGCGGTCAAGTAACACTCAATGGAACCTATTATCGCTCACCAGAAATGCGTTCGATTCGCATTTCCAGTTGACTCAAATCATCACTTTGCAGTTTTATTTGGTATTCTCAGTTGACTGACAGCGTTCGATTTATCCAGTCGACTGAAGTTGTCGATGAAAAGTTGACTTTTGACAACCAAGAAGAAATGGTCATTCGTTCCATGGTTAACCGGTTAAGCTACAGTAAGCGGTCAAGTAACGCTCAATGGAACTTGTTATCGCCCAACTGAGATGGGTTCGATTTGCATTTCCAGTTGACTTAAATCATCTTTTTCCTGTTTTATTTGCTATTCTCAGTTGACTGACAGCGTTCTATATATCCAGTCGACTGAAATTGTTGATTAAAAGTTTACTTTTGACAACCGAGAACAAATGGTCATTCATTCCATGGTTAACCGGTTAAGCTACAGTAAGCGGTCATGTAACGCTCAATGGAACTTATTATCGCTCACCAGAGCCGTGTTCAATTCGCATTTCCAGTTAACTTAAATCATCATTTTGCAGTTTTATTTGCTATTCTCAGTTGACTGACAGCATTCTACATATCCAGTTGACTGAGATTGTCGAGTAAAAGTTGACTTTTGACAACTGAGAACAAATGGTCATTCATTCCATGGTTAACCGGTTAAGCTACAGTAAGCGGTCAAGTAACGCTCAATGGAACTTGTTATCGCCCAACAGAGATGGGTTCGATTTGCATTTCCAGTTGACTTAAATCATCTTCTTCCTGTTTTATTTGCTATTCTCAGTTGACTGACAGCGTTCGATATATCCAGTCGACTGAAATTGTTGATTAAAAGTTTACTTTTGACAACCGAGAACAAATGGTCATTCATTCCATGGTTAACCGGTTAAGCTACAGTAAGCGGTCAAGTAACGCTCAATGGAACTTATTATCGCTCACCAGAGCCGTGTTCAATTCGCATGTTCAGTTAACTTAAATCATCATTTTGCAGTTTTATTTGCTATTCTCAGTTGACAGACAGCATTCTATATAGCCAGTTGACTGAGATTGTCGAGTAAAAGTTGACTTTTGACAACTGAGAACAAATGGTCATTCATTCCACGGTTAACCAAGAATATAAGTGTAGGTTGAGAAAAAGATTGCGGATTCCAACCCACCGGGCACCTTTTACTGGTCATCTTAAATTGCGGCCATGAGGCCGACATTTTTTCATGTTCTAACAAATCTGGTGCTACAGAGTACGCTACCTACCCAATGATGGTAAAAAAAAATAAAAAAATAAGCTTATTCTTAATGTTTTACACTGGCTATAGAAGTCCTAGCTAAAAGTGTTAAAGTTAACCTACATGAACTAACGTAATGTCACCCACTCTGGTAATTTTTGTTTTGTTGGTTTTGGTGATTCTTTTTTCACATACCACATGTTCTTTACTAGTCCTCCATGAATATTCCTCTCACTCTTTTTCTAATTGTTGAAGTACTATCTCCTCTATAGATGTTGCTCTTGTTATAGGAACATACTGTTGTATCTTACAAACATACTGTTGTTTGTATGTTGAAGTACTATAGATGGGTGCATGTAAGAGGTCTCTTCATGAGACCTTCAAATTGAAGCGGCTACGTACAGCATCATCAAGGAGACAAGCAAAGGGTAATTTTAGTAATTGTCTAAATGTTATAGAACATGATTAGGTCGCTTTGTCATATTGTTTTAGTGATGTTCCCTTACCTTCTCCAGTTTCCACACCCTTGCCAAGAGCTAAATCGAACAATATAGATCAACTGAGAACAGCAAATAAAACAGTAAAATGATGATTTAAGTTAGTTGGAAATGCGAATAGAATGCAGCTCTGGGGAGTGATAATAGGTTCCATTGAGCGATACTTGACTGCTTACTGTAGGTTAACCGGTTAACCATGGAATGATTTACCATTTTATCTCGATCGTCAAATTTTAACTTTTGGTGATTCTTTTTCACATACCATATGTTCTTTACTAGTCCTCCATGAATATTCCTCTCACTCTTTTCCCAATTGTTGATCTCCTCTACAGATGTTGCTCTTGATATAGGAACGTACTATTGTATGTTACAAACATACTATTGTTTTGTTTGTTGAAGTACTATAGATGGGTGCACGTAAGAGGTCTCTTCATGAGACCCTCAAATTGAAGCGGCTAGGTACAGCATCATCAAGGAGACAAGCAAAGGGTAATTTTAGTAATTGTCTAAATGTTATAGAACATGATTAGGTCGCTTTGTCATATTAATTTAGTGATATTCCCTTACCTTCTTGAGTTTCCACACCCTTGCCAAGAGCTAAATCGAACAATATGAATCAACTGAGAACAGCAAATAAAACAGTAAAATGATGATTTAAGTTAGCTGGAAATGCGAATAGAATGCAGCTCTGGTGAGTGATAATAGGTTCCATTGAGCGATACTTAACTGCTTACTGTAGGTTAACCGGTTAACCATGGAAGGACTTACCATTTTATCTCGAACGTCAAAAGTCAACTTTTTGGTGATACTTTTTTCACATACCATATGTTTTACTAGTCCTCCATGAATATTCCTCTCACTCTTTTTCTAATTGTTGAAGTACTATCTCCTCTACAGATGTTGCTCTTGTTATAGGAACATACTGTTGTATCTTACAAACATACTGTTGTTTGTATGTTGAAGTACTATAGATGGGTGCATGTAAGAGGTCTCTTCATGAGACCTTCAAATTGAAGCGGCTACGTACAGCATCATCAAGGAGACAAGCAAAGGGTAATTTTAGTAATTGTCTAAATGTTATAGAACATGATTAGGTCGCTTTGTCATATTGTTTTAGTGATGTTCCCTTACCTTCTTGAGTTTCCACACCCTTGCCAAGAGCTAAATCGAACAATATGAATCAACTGAGAACAGCAAATAACAGAGTAAAATGATGATTAAAGTTAGCTGGACATGCGAATAGAATGCAGCTCTGGTGAGTGCTAATAGGTTCATTGAGCGATACTTGACTGCTTACTGTAGGCTAACCGGTTAACCATGGAATGAATTACCATTTTATCTCGATCGGCAAAGGTCAACTTTTTGTTGACAATCTGAGTCGACTGGATAAATTGAATGCTAACTGAGAATAGCAAATAAAACAGCAAAAAGATTATTTCAGTCAACTGGAAATGCAAATCAAACGCAGCTCTGGTGAGCGATAAAATGTTCCATTGAGCAATACTTGACCGCTTACTGTTGGTTAACCGGTTATCCATGGAACGAATGACCGTTTGTTGTCAGTCGTCCAAAGTCAACTTTTAGTGGACAATCTCAATAGATTGGATAAATTGAACGCTATCAGTCAACTGAGAATAGCAAACAAAACGGCAAAATAATAACTTAAGTCAACTAGAAATGCGAATTAAACGCAGCTCTGGTGGGCGATAATAGGTTCCATTGAGTGTTACTGACCGCTTACTGTAGTTGTGTAGAGACAGCCC
Source organism: Branchinecta lynchi (assembly GCA_023053575.1). Classification (NCBI taxonomy): domain Eukaryota; kingdom Metazoa; phylum Arthropoda; class Branchiopoda; order Anostraca; family Branchinectidae; genus Branchinecta; species Branchinecta lynchi. The sequence goes on along the minus strand of JAKZAP010000011.1, from coordinate 8,549,852 downwards.
CAAAATAGTATTTTAAGCATGGAAAATGCATGGAACGAACTAGTACCGGACCAGGCAGTCAGGTGAACTGAATGGCAAGACAACAAAAGATTCAACAGGGTCTAGCAGGTCAGTTAAAAAAAACACAGCTAATGAGTTTATCAAAGGACACCAGCAAGAAACTGACTAAGCCAATATCAGAGATACACGTATCTGTGGAAAGTCCATGCTTAAATCTACCAAAACTGGTTGTAAAGTTAGAAAATCCCAAGAAAGACAATCTGAGTTGACTGGATAAATTGAATGGTAACTGAGAATAGCAAATAAAAGAGCAAAAAGGTTATTTCAGTCAACTGGAAATGCAAATCAAACGCAGCTCTGGTGAGCGATAAAATGTTCCATTGAGCGATACTTGACCACTTACTGTTGGTTAACCGGTTATCCATGGAACGAATGACCATTTGTTGTCGGTCGTCCAAAGTCAACTTTTAGTGGACAATGTCAGTCGACTGGATAAATAGAACCTATCAGTCAACTGAGAATAGGAAATAAAACTGCAAAATGACGATTTAAGTTAACTGGAAACGAGAATCAAATACAGCTTTAGTGAGAGATAAAATGTTCCATTGAGCGATACTTGACCGCTTACTTTAAGCGGTTATCCATGGAACAAATGACCGTTTGTTCTCTGTTGTCAAAAGTCACCTTTAGTCGACAATGTCAGTCGACTGGATAAATTGAACGCTATCAGTCAACTGAGAATAGCAAATGAAACAGCGAAATGATGATGTACCTATCATCGCTCGCCAGAGCTGGGTTCGGTCCGCATTTCCAGTCGGCTGAAATGAAACAAATGAAACAAAACATTCAACAGTATCAAGCAGGGCAGTTAAAAAAAAACAGCTAATGAGCTTACCATAGGAACCCAGCAACAAACTGACTAAGGGTTCGTTCCAGCTTCTCTACGTAGTTACTTCGGAGTAGTAACTACGCGTGACGTCACAAATTAGCTACAACCTGGAACGGTCGAAGTAACTACGGGACGAGGTAACGCGTGTTGAATGCAAGAAGAGATGCCGACTGCCATGGGGAGGGATGCATAAAAAAAATTGGTTGTTTTTGCTGCATAAGAACGGCTTGATTATTTTGAAACATATTCTTCAAGTGAAGTAGAAGAGGAGCTAGTGCTTCACGCTTGTAAATGGAGCTATGCCATTGACCATGCCCGTTAATTCTTTGTCTCTATTCCGGTTGCGTCTTTTTGGTTGCTAAATCGTTATTTTCCGACATAATTGTTTCCTAGTCGGATTCACAACAGTCTTTCTTATTCCCTTATTTAGCACAATGTTTGGCCCTTATCAGGAATGGAACGCCCAAGATTCTAGAATCTAGAACCCAATGATGTCAAAGGGGGTTAAGAAGGTTCATTAAATAAATTTTTAGCCTCTTCTCTTACAGTATATACAGTAATAATAAAAAATAATAATAATACAAAGCAACGGAAAGGCTTTCGCCTCTCAATAACTCTGAGAAATAAATATATGTTATTATTATAGTTTCATTCGAAACTTAATAAATTATAGTGCAAAAATTGCCATCTGAAATTGCCAATCTGAAATTCATTCCTGTCACAGTCCCATTCAAGTTACCAGACCGACCGGTAAACCATCAACGAGGTTACTAGAATTTTTTTTTTTTTTTTTTGTTAATCAGCGAATCGTATTTGACCAGTAAAAAGTTCAGCTGACTATCACACAATAATGTCCTGTTTACTTTAGCAATTATACCTTGTCTCACTTTGCTGCCCCGAGTTCACCTCTCGAGACGGCTCTTTGAAAGTGAAAGTGCTAAAGACGGTCGGGTACTATCTTTACAAAAAGTTACTTCGAAGTAACACTCTTCCTTGCGCTCCCCGTAATTTTTCGACAAGCTGGAACGATGAAAGTGACTGAAAAGTAACTATTTAATAACTTTCGGGCCGAGCTGGAACGAACCCTAAGCCAGTATCAGAGAGACATGGATCTGTGGAAAACTCATGCTTAAATCTACCAAAACTGGTCGCAAAGTTGGAAAATTCCAAGAAATCGCATAGACAGACTAGATATTACATTTGTTTACCAAAACAGTTTTTTCAAAGCCACCCAATGTGACACTTGGTAATCCAGTAACAGTGAATCATATATCGTTTGAAAGCCCAGGCTTCACTTTACCTGTTGTAGTTGGCAGAGTAGCAGAATTCTATTAAACAACACAGAAAACAAAAAAATAAATTTGATTGCTTTTTGAGAGCCCTACTCACTGAAAAGTGCCAAGCCAATAGCAGAGATGAATACATGTATTGAAAGCCGAAGCTTCACTCTACCTGTAGTGCTGACACAAGCGCGTAATTCAAGGGACTGACAGAGAAAAACAAAGAAAACACTTTTTTACCCTAAAAAAATTGGAAATTAGATGAGACTGTTGGTCGGAATTTGAGACTGTTGGTCGCGTTTCCGAGACTGCTGGTTCCCGGCGCCATTTTTATGAGACTGGTGGTTCGAAACAGTGAGACTGGTGTGTTCGATTTTCAAAACGTCCTCTTTCGCGGAACACACCAGTCTCACTGTTTTGAACCATCAGTCTCAGAAAAATGGCGCCGGGAACCACCAGTCTTGGAAACGATACCAACAGTCTCAAATTCAGACCAACAGTCTCATCTAATTTCCAATTTTTTTAGAGTAAAAAAGTGTTTTCTTTGTTTTTCTCTGTCAGTCCCTTGAATTACGTGCTTGTGTCAGCACGACAGGTAGAGTGAAGCTTGAGCTTTCCATACATGTATTTATCTTTGCTATTGGCTTGGTACTTCTCAGTGAGTAGGGCTCTGAAAAAGCAAACAAATTTATTTTTTTGTTTTCTGTGTTGTTTAATAGAATTCTGCTACTCTGCCAACTACTGCAGGTAAAGTGAAGCTCTGGGCTTTCAAACGATATATTATTCACTGTTACTGGATTACCAAGTGTCATATTGTGTTGCTCTGAAAAATTGTTTTGGTGAGCAAATGTAATTTCTGGTTTGTCTCTGCGATTTCTTGGGATTTTCTAAATTTACAACCAGTTTTGGTAGATTTAAGCATGGACTTTCCACAGATACGCGTATCTCTGATATTGGCTTAGTCAGTTTCTTGCTGGTGTCCTCTGATAAACTCATTAGTTGTGTTTTTTTAACTGACCAGCTTGACCCTGTTGAATGTTTTGTTGTCTCACTATTCAGTTCACCTGACTGCCTGGTCCGGTACTAGTTCGTTCCATGCATTTTCCATGCTTAAAATACTATTCTGGGGCTGTCTCTACACAACAACAGTAAGCGGTCAAGTAACACTCAATGCAACCTATTATCGCTCACCAGAGCTGCGTTTGATTCGCATTTCCAGTTGACTGATAGCGGTCAATTTATCCAATCTATTGAGATTGTCGACTGAAAGTTGACTTTTGACAAACGAGAAGAAATGGTCTTCCATGGTTAACCGGTTAACCTACAGTAAGCGGTCAAGTAACACTCAATGGAACCTATTATCGCTCACCAGAAATGCGTTCGATTCGCATTTCCAGTTGACTCAAATCATCACTTTGCAGTTTTATTTGGTATTCTCAGTTGACTGACAGCGTTCGATTTATCCAGTCGACTGAAGTTGTCGATGAAAAGTTGACTTTTGACAACCAAGAAGAAATGGTCATTCGTTCCATGGTTAACCGGTTAAGCTACAGTAAGCGGTCAAGTAACGCTCAATGGAACTTGTTATCGCCCAACAGAGATGGGTTCGATTTGCATTTCCAGTTGACTTAAATCATCTTTTTCCTGTTTTATTTGCTATTCTCAGTTGACTGACAGCGTTCGATATATCCAGTCGACTGAAATTGTTGATTAAAAGTTTACTTTTGACAACCGAGAACAAATGGTCATTCATTCCATGGTTAACCGGTTAAGCTACAGTAAGCGGTCATGTAACGCTCAATGGAACTTATTATCGCTCACCAGAGCCGTGTTCAATTCGCATTTCCAGTTAACTTAAATCATCATTTTGCAGTTTTATTTGCTATTCTCAGTTGACTGACAGCATTCTACATATCCAGTTGACTGAGATTGTCGAGTAAAAGTTGACTTTTGACAACTGAGAACAAATGGTCATTCATTCCATGGTTAACCGGTTAAGCTACAGTAAGCGGTCAAGTAACGCTCAATGGAACTTGTTATCGCCCAACAGAGATGGGTTCGATTTGCATTTCCAGTTGACTTAAATCATCTTCTTCCTGTTTTATTTGCTATTCTCAGTTGACTGACAGCGTTCGATATATCCAGTCGACTGAAATTGTTGATTAAAAGTTTACTTTTGACAACCGAGAACAAATGGTCATTCATTCCATGGTTAACCGGTTAAGCTACAGTAAGCGGTCAAGTAACGCTCAATGGAACTTATTATCGCTCACCAGAGCCGTGTTCAATTCGCATTTTCAGTTAACTTAAATCATCATTTTGCAGTTTTATTTGCTATTCTCAGTTGACAGACAGCATTCTATATAGCCAGTTGACTGAGATTGTCGAGTAAAAGTTGACTTTTGACAACTGAGAACAAATGGTCATTCATTCCACGGTTAACCAAGAATATAAGTGTAGGTTGAGAAAAAGATTGCGGATTCCAACCCACCGGGCACCTTTTACTGGTCATCTTAAATTGCGGCCATGAGGCCGACATTTTTTCATGTTCTAACAAATCTGGTGCTACAGAGTACGCTACCTACCCAATGATGGTAAAAAAAAATAAAAAAATAAGCTTATTCTTAATGTTTTACACTGGCTATAGAAGTCCTAGCTAAAAGTGTTAAAGTTAACCTACATGAACTAACGTAATGTCACCCACTCTGGTAATTTTTGTTTTGTTGGTTTTGGTGATTCTTTTTTCACATACCACATGTTCTTTACTAGTCCTCCATGAATATTCCTCTCACTCTTTTTCTAATTGTTGAAGTACTATCTCCTCTATAGATGTTGCTCTTGTTATAGGAACATACTGTTGTATCTTACAAACATACTGTTGTTTGTATGTTGAAGTACTATAGATGGGTGCATGTAAGAGGTCTCTTCATGAGACCTTCAAATTGAAGCGGCTACGTACAGCATCATCAAGGAGACAAGCAAAGGGTAATTTTAGTAATTGTCTAAATGTTATAGAACATGATTAGGTCGCTTTGTCATATTGTTTTAGTGATGTTCCCTTACCTTCTCCAGTTTCCACACCCTTGCCAAGAGCTAAATCGAACAATATAGATCAACTGAGAACAGCAAATAAAACAGTAAAATGATGATTTAAGTTAGTTGGAAATGCGAATAGAATGCAGCTCTGGGGAGTGATAATAGGTTCCATTGAGCGATACTTGACTGCTTACTGCAGGTTAACCGGTTAACCATGGAATGATTTACCATTTTATCTCGATCGTCAAATTTTAACTTTTGGTGATTCTTTTTCACATACCATATGTTCTTTACTAGTCCTCCATGAATATTCCTCTCACTCTTTTCCTAATTGTTGATCTCCTCTACAGATGTTGCTCTTGATATAGGAACGTACTATTGTATGTTACAAACATACTATTGTTTTGTTTGTTGAAGTACTATAGATGGGTGCACGTAAGAGGTCTCTTCATGAGACCCTCAAATTGAAGCGGCTAGGTACAGCATCATCAAGGAGACAAGCAAAGGGTAATTTTAGTAATTGTCTAAATGTTATAGAACATGATTAGGTCGCTTTGTCATATTAATTTAGTGATATTCCCTTACCTTCTTGAGTTTCCACACCCTTGCCAAGAGCTAAATCGAACAATATGAATCAACTGAGAACAGCAAATAAAACAGTAAAATGATGATTTAAGTTAGCTGGAAATGCGAATAGAATGCAGCTCTGTTGAGTGATAATAGGTTCCATTGAGCGATACTTAACTGCTTACTGTAGGTTAACCGGTTAACCATGGAAGGACTTACCATTTTATCTCGAACGTCAAAAGTCAACTTTTTGGTGATACTTTTTTCACATACCATATGTTTTACTAGTCCTCCATGAATATTCCTCTCACTCTTTTTCTAATTGTTGAAGTACTATCTCTTCTACAGATGTTGCTCTTGTTATAGGAACATACTGTTGTATCTTACAAACATACTGTTGTTTGTATGTTGAAGTACTATAGATGGGTGCATGTAAGAGGTCTCTTCATGAGACCTTCAAATTGAAGCGGCTACGTACAGCATCATCAAGGAGACAAGCAAAGGGTAATTTTAGTAATTGTCTAAATGTTATAGAACATGATTAGGTCGCTTTGTCATATTGTTTTAGTGATGTTCCCTTACCTTCTCCAGTTTCCACACCCTTGCCAAGAGCTAAATCGAACAATATGAATCAACTGAGAACAGCAAATAACAGAGTAAAATGATGATTAAAGTTAGCTGGACATGCGAATAGAATGCAGCTCTGGTGAGTGCTAATAGGTTCATTGAGCGATACTTGACTGCTTACTGTAGGCTAACCGGTTAACCATGGAATGAATTACCATTTTATCTCGATCGGCAAAGGTCAACTTTTTGTTGACAATCTGAGTCGACTGGATAAATTGAATGCTAACTGAGAATAGCAAATAAAACAGCAAAAAGATTATTTCAGTCAACTGGAAATGCAAATCAAACGCAGCTCTGGTGAGCGATAAAATGTTCCACCTATCGACCAAGTAAACCTTGGTTACTCGAATTACGAAAAGCCATGGGGTGAAAGCGATGAGGAGGAGGAGACGACCAATAATGTGCCGCGTCGCCAGTCTACACCTACCGATCAAGTAAACCTCGGTTACTCGATGGACGAAGAGCCATGGGGTGAAATCGATGAGAAGGAGGAACCGTCAAGTCAAGACGTAATCTACATATCATCGGATGAAGAGACGGAGCCTCCTCCTAAGAGACCTCGAGTGTAAAGATTATTGATCAATAAATTAATAAAATGTATTCGTATTTCTTTCTTATAGATCTTCTTCCATGGTCCCCTAATCTTCCCCCCTCTGATTTTCCACAAGATCTTATCAACTCTTTTGTTTCCCCACCACTGTAGAAGTACATTGACCTCGTCACACCCCTATTCCTGTCATTCCATTTCCTGTATTCTATTTCCGATAGTGAAAGTCCAATAACACCACGAGCATTCTCATTATACAGTCAGTTGATATCCGGCATTCAAACTATGAACATCAACACTACCCGTGTCCCTTTCTTCAAGAAAAGATGGAGGGAGGGTTGGGGCACTTTCTACCCCTTCTCTACATATGCCCACTCCTTCTCCACACTCCACCTTCCCCTATAATGTTAGTTTAAGGTTTCGAGGTCCACTGATATTACATGATTGGTACTGGCCGGGCATATGGTACCTGCCGCTTCAATCTGACCATGAATTTGAAGCGGCATATACCATATGCCCGCCTGTATCAATTATGACCTATACTACTAACAGTCTACTGTTAGCTCATAATCATCTTCGGCAATGAGGGGTTTGCACCTTTTGCTAGTTGGTGTAACTGTTATTTGTTTCCGGTGTATTCAATGGTAAGAACAATTTCAAGATATGCAAAGGACTTGTAAGTAATGATCGGCTGTTATGCTACAATCATCTTCAGCGATGAGGGCTTTGCAGCTTTTGCTAGCTGGTGTAGGCCTACCTATTATTTGTTTTCTGTAAACTTGATGTCCATCACGGAAGAGGGACTTGTAAGTAGGAACCGGTTCACGAGGGTCTAGAAATTTTGCAAATGGGTGCACGTTGTCTTCGATTTCTATAAATCTGACGGTAAGAAAGTTTGTGTCGATGGTCTATCGCTCTAACTTAGGATTAACTGTTTACGCGACGGATGCAAATGAAATGTAAAACAATGAGGTAGTTTCATAATAATTTTTAGTGTCATCTATGGTATTTTAATCCTGGAAAGTTACGCATAGCTTTCTAATACCAACTAGATTATATAAGATATTGTTCCAAGTTTTCATCCGTCACGATGTCTACAATTGAAAAGGATAAAGTTCAACTGACTGCAAAGTCAATTTATTCCCTTCTTCCGATATTATTTTGTTGTTGTTTTTAACACGCTGAAGAATAGCTTTTGATCATGTGATTATCTTTTTTAGAACATCCCGTTTTAAAAGCATATTGGTGCGTATTTTCATTGTGTTGACCGATGAGGATTATAAGTCCTTGGGGATGTGACCCTTGGTGAATCTGGGGACAATCAGCAGACTGTGATTTACAGTTCACTTGACGATATTCAGGATCAAAAGATTTGATCAAAAGATTTTTTTTTTGTTGGGGGTGGGGGCAAGGTTTTACCAAATGGCGGTCATTTTTGTCGACTATTTTTGCCGGAGAAAACGAAAGTTTTGAAAAAAATCGACGGATTTCAAGAACAAGAGCTACGAGCTCATATGGCACTTGTACGAGTAGGCTGTACAAGAAAGTAGATGAGAACGTCACAAAATACACCCGCCATCCAAAAATGCTGTTCCAAAATAGAAATAGGATATATAGTTTCACTCATTTCTGAGCAGTTCCGGCATCGTCTCGATTGTCTGTAGCAAATGCACATGACTGTTCAAACTTTCATCCCAAGAAATCCATTTGTTTGATACCTAGACGTGCTACACGATTTCCGGTACCCACTCTATCTCGACTTACCGTGGCCGAATCTGGTTCGGAATATAAAAAATCGACCACCTAAAGCATCTTCTTTTATACCATCTATCAAGTTTCACTCGAATCTGAGCATTTTTGGAAAGTTCCGGTACCCCCCCCCCCCCCTCCCACCAACGTTGTCGGAGCCGGTTCGGGCCCAATCTCTTAATTCCCTGTTCCTGTCCATCAAGTTTTACTGAAATTGGAGCTTAGCCTATCTGCAAGTTTCCAGTACCCCCCCCCCCCCCCCTACCTTGGCGGAATTCGGCCCGGACGCCAAATAACAAATCTAGGCCGCATAAACTCGGCTCTGTCGAATTTGCATCTCATTCGGTCAATCCGTTTGGTTTTTGTGCATGTCAAAAGTCCCCCCAACCCCAACTCCCCTAATCGTGGTCGCATATGGTTCGAACGCATGTTTTACATGTCGAGGCCATCGATTCGTATCACCCATAAAGTTTCACTCGAATCAGACCACTCGTTTGCAATTTATAGAAGTCAATTTCCATATTTCTCTTCTCGTGCTCCCCCAAAAATGCTCGGATCTAGGAACGGAAGTTTCCGGGGGTATGTTGTGTCAGGTTCTTAAGTCAAGATAATTCGGGTCGCTAATATGCCTGCAAAGTTTCGTTGTCGTTTTACATCTGGAACTATTCTAACTCACGACTACCGGAATTCCAGGAAACCCCTCCAACTCCCCCCACAGAGCCCCGAAACCATCTGGCTCCTTCAATTTCATCTAGGCCTAATGCTTGTTCCATCCATTAAGTTTCGTCCCAATCCCTCTGCTTTTAGAGTTTCTCGAGTTCCCCCCCCCTCCATCCCCACAGATATCGGACCCGACCCGGACGTGACACTGAACGTCCGAGGCGATAGCTCACCAGACAAGTTTCATTCAAATCCGATCACCCGTTCAAAAGTTATGCACGCCACTAGATTCCGGAATCCCCATCCACCCACTCCCCCCACGATGGTCGGGTGGGGAAACGGCTGTTCTCAAGTCAATATGTTCGGATCCCTGACAAACCTGCCAAGTTTCATCGCCCTAGGACATCAGGAAGTATGCCGAACTCGCGGGATCGCTAGAAATCCGGACCCCGACCCCAACTCCCCCACAGTGCCCTGATCCGGTCCGGTTATGTCAATGACGTGTCTAGGACTTGTGCTTGTATTTCCCACCAAGTTTCATCCCGATCCCTCCACTCTAAGCGTTTCTCAAAATTTCCGGTTCCCTCCTCTAACTCCCCCCCAGTGTCATCGGATCCGGCCCGGATTTAAAGTGAGATGTCTGAGACACGAGGTCATCCTAAATATAAAATTTCATCAAGATCCGATCACCCGTTCAAAAGTTATACACGCCACTAGATTCCGGACTCCCCATCCATCCACTCCCCCCAGTATGGTTGGATTGGGGAAACGGCTATTCTCAAGTGAACCTGTTCGGGTCCCTGACATACCTGCCAAGTTTCATCGCCCTAGCACATCAGGAAGTATGCCGAACTCGCGGGATCGCTAGAAATCCGGACCCCCCCCCCCCCAACTCCCCCAGTGTGCCTGGATCTGGACCGCTTATATCAATGACGTATCTAGGACTTGTGCTTGTTCTTCCCACCAAGTTTCATCCCGATCCCTCCACTCTAAGCGTTTCTCAAGATTTCCGGTTCCCTCCTCCAACTCCCCCCAGTGTCATCGGATCCGGTCCGGATTTATAGTGGGACGTCTGAAACACGAGGTCATCCTAAATATAAAATTTCATCAAGATCCGATGACTTGTTCGCAAGATAAAAATACCTCAAAGTTTGGCTTCCCCCTCCCTCCACTCCCCCCCCCCCCCCCCCAGATGATCGAATCGGGGAATTGACGAGTTCCTATTTAATCTGGTCAGGTCCCAGAGATGCCTGTCAATTTCCATCGTCCCAGCACATCAGGAAGCACGGAACTCGCGGGATCACTACAAATTCGGACTTCTCCCCCCCCCCCCCCCCAACTCCCCCAAAGTGAGCGGATCCGTTCCGGTTATATCAGCCATGTATCTAGGACTTGTGCTTGTACTTTCCACCAAGTTTCATCGGATCCCTCCACTCTAAGTGTTTTTCAAGATTTCCGGTTTCCCCCTCCAACTCCCCCCAATGTCACCGGATCCGGTTTGAATTTAAAATGGAGGGTCTGAGACACGAGTTCCTTCCATATATCAAGTTTCATTAAGATCCGATAACCCGTTCGTAAGCTAAAAATATCTCACTTTTCCTCATTTTTCCGGATTCCCCCTCCCTCCACTCCCCTCCAGATGGTCGGATCGGGGAAGCGAGTATTTCTAATTTAATCTGGTCCAGTTCCTGATATGCCTGCCAAGTTTCATCGTCCTAGCTTATCTGGAAGTGCCCGAACTAGCAAAACCGGGACCGACAGACCGACAGACCGACAGACCGACTGACGGACAGAAATTACAATCGCTATATGGCACTTGAGTAAGCTCAAGTGCCATAAAAACCGACTGGATATGTCGATTGGCATGCGGAACCCCTAAGCTAGCCTAGGGGAAGAAATGTTGCTGGTGAATCGTAAGTCTGGTGAGAATTTCAACCATCCTACCATATCTTCCCAACCCCAAACTACTAACCCACGAATGCTCAAGCTCAGAGACATGCAATCCGATTCCCACCGTCAAGCTTTCCATTATATATAAAACGGCTTCCGCAAACCCATAGCACCATCTACTGTCCGGGCGCCGAACATGACTCGAACATGGGCGGACTCAAACCAAGAAACAAAAGTGAAGCTAGCTAGCAATACATAATATATTCCTGAAAATAGAAACGCTGGAGAATTTTAACAGACTGGCGACACTACAGAGACAAAACACACAGGCGACACTACGAAGATACGACACTACATCGAAACGAAAAAAGTGTCAGTACATGGACACGACACTACATCGAAACGAAAAAAGCGTCAGTACATGGACACGTCACTACAGAGACACGACGGTACGAAGACCGACACTACATGGACACGACGGTACAGGTACCGACACTACATGGACACGACGGTACAAGTACCGACACTACATAGACACGACGGTACAGGTACCGACACTACGTAGACACTTTTTGATTTTCGACGTAGTGTCGGATTTTTTCCTCGTAGTGACGTGTCCACGTAGTGTCGTTCGACGTACCGTCGTGTCTACGTAGTGTCGTTCGACCCACTGTCGTGTCTACGTAGTGTCGTTCGATGTACCGTCGTGTCTACGTAGCGTCGTTCGATGTACCGTCGTGTCCACGTAGTGTCGGTTTTTTTTGTCCACGTGGTGTCGGGAAATTTGTCCATGTAGCGTCGGATTTTGTCCACTTACTGACGTGTCTACGTAGCGTCGTGTCTATGTAGAGGCGCGCACCCCGGCTGGTACGTCATATTTTACTAATGTACAATGTATACGAGAAAGTACAGCGATTTTTATCAAGAATATAATAAAATAGACTCTATTGCACAAAAAGCCCGAGGCAATGGCAAAAATGGTAACAAAAAAGAAAACACTTAAATGAAATAATAACACTAAACTAAAGGAAATTCTCTGTGTAGGTTAAGGCTGCCTTTCAGAACCGGGATCGACTAAAAACGGGAAGGGAATGGAACGACACGGTGCAGGAGGAATGCGTACTAAAAACGGGAACGCGTACTAAAAACGGGAACAACTTACTAAAATCGGGAACGTTGCACCGGGAGGAACATTACTAAAAGGGGGAACGCTGCACCGTCCTCTTTACTAAAAACGGGAATGCAGGACCCCTGTGGCACTTGTTTTCACTTTCATGACAACCAAGTACTAAAAACGGGAATGCAGGACCCCTGTTCTTTGGTTCAAAAGAACAGGGGTTCTGCATTCCCGTTTTCAGTACTTGGTTATCATGAAAGTGAAAACACTTTCATAAATGCAGGGGTCCTGCATTCCCGTTTTTAGTACTTGGTTGTCATAAAAGCGAAAACAAGTGCCAAATAACAGGGTTCCTGCATTCCCGTTTTTAGTAAAAAGGACGGTGCAGCGTTCCCCCTTTTAGCAATGTTCCTCCTGGTGTAACGTTCCCGATTTCAGTACGTTGTTCCCGTTTTTAGTACGCGTTCCTCCTGCACCGTGTCGTTCCATTCCCTTCCCGGTTTTAGCCGATCCCTTAAGCACCTTACCAACCTCTTCAAATGTTGAAAACACTTACTTCCAATAACGTTCATCGTCATTTATTGTAATTACATTTCCAGAAACCTGAACCCGCAGGTCATCCAACTCACGGCATTCACACACAAGATTTAACAAACTCTCATTCTCACATCGGGCAAAAATAGGGGGCATGGGACCTGTAGGCTTACGTCCTAATTTACTACCCGAATATTTCCGCCGTTTTCCCGATGGCAAACAATCAGCCCGGCAGCTAATTAAAATTCTTAGATCCACCCACTTAATGCCAGCCTTAAAATAAACCTTTCCCTCCCTGGCTGAAGAGTTAAACCTTAAAGAAGGTCTCAGACTTTTTTCCAGATGCCATGCTTGAATTTCCTGGTCCAAAAGCCACACTGCCTCTCCCCTGCATAAATGAGACGTCATAACCAGGTCACTCTATAAGATTTACACAAGCTAACTTGAGTGACCTCATTTAACGAGCATCGTATCTCCACTACTTGTTTTGATTTCAGTCAGAATTTGTGTCCGTCGGTCGAAGAACTTCAGTGAATATGCCTTGATGATATGTTGCCTAAACTGTTCGCTTGTCAAGCAGTATGAAAAGAAACTAACTGTAGCCCCTAGTAACAGTGTTGTGTCGAAGACTTCACCAAGAGCCATCTGACACGAGTCAAAGTACGCGCTTCCGTATACCGCAGTAATTGCACTCACTATGCCTAACGGCAGTTCTGTTATCAGAAACACTATGCACAGCCCTGTAAGTATGCGAGTTGTGAAGTCGCCATTGCTTGCGCTTCTGCAGGTCTGAGAATTTCCAGTATTTTCATCATTGACGATTTGTCGGTTAGTCGATTTTAGACGTTGGCGATTTCGCCGTAGTTTGGAGAGCTGACAAATCATCCAGATTGTCGAGATGATGATGATTGTGCAAGGGATGATCTTGATGACAATGCTTTCAACCGTCAGGAAAACCTGAAAGACCTGTTTAAATTACTTTACATCCCGTTCAAGTGGATCAGCCGAAATCGCCAACCAATCAACTTCAGGCTATTTCTTAATCAGTCGATAGGGTCATGGTGGGCTTGCCTAAAAGAGTCGAATCTGAAGCATCCTAGTATTTGTAATTCTATGTATCATCCCCATTCAAGTTGCTAGCATAACCCAAGCTAAAACCATTAAATCAGGACTCCTCACGACCGTGGTTTCATCTAGTGGCGCGACCCGGAGGCATTTCAGGTCGGCAAACTCAAGATAGAGCTTAACAAAAAATCAGAGAAAAATATAAATATTTAGCTGGTGCATTAAAAGAGCGAAAAACTAAATATTTGGTAGAATTTTTTTCTTTCAGTATTTCTTTAGCAATTTTGGGCTAACTCGGGACCCTTTCAAGCCTGGCGTGACAAATAAGTCACACATCTTTGGATTTTTTGTATACGCCCCTCATAACATTCCTCTCAGAGTAGTTCTTTTTTGGTTGCTAGGTGCGCTATCGTAAAGAAAACACTGACACGTTACTTCTTGGTGTACATTTATCCAGGATTGTTTTGCTATTTTCAATTCCTCCTAGGCCTGACCATGTTTAAAACTGTTTAAAATTCCTCTTCCCCTCTTTCTGCTTTGGTCGGTAAAGCGCCATCAAGTTTGTCATTTCTGTCTTCCGACTTCAGTGCTGAGTGCTGGCTGACTTTTCCACGGGGCTAATGCGCGACTCGATATGAAGTGAAAGCCTAACCACTTATTCAACCGTCACATAACTTATCCGCAGATCTCACGTGCAGGGGTGGCCCGAAGCACGAGGCCAGGGGGTCGAAACCCTCATTTCAACGACTCCTGGATCGTAATATACGACTCGCAAGTACCGACAAAATAGAATTGTTGCCACTACGTGGCAATGGCGCACGATCCCTCTAACAAATAATAAAGCCGGTGTAAAATTAGCTGCAATGCATCAGCTGAAATTATTCTTGTCATCAAAATTTGTGTATACATTCCTTCATAGCCTCAGCTTTACATTTCAGCTTTCGCTAAAGAGAGAAGCTGTCAACGCCTGTACCCGGGTCAAATTAAAGCTAGCGCCGCAGGCAAATTTTTATAATCTGCTTTCGTCTAGAAAGACTCTAGCCTTTAACGTGTTTCAAATCTAAGAAATTCCAAGCCGAGTTGATAAGTAAATGACACACGGTTCCTCTAAATAGAGAATACTATGAGCGTCACAGGCGAAATTTTGTGACACACCGAGGAGCAGAGCGTCTATTTGCGATCCCAATGAGAAGGAAAAAATAGGAATGAAATCATGAATCCGTCCGTCGAAAAAAGTTACAAAATATTGGCCATAGAAAACAAAGCAGACACAAAGTAGATTTGTTAGGAATTAATAGCACAAAAAGTAATTTTCACATTCAAGACACTCTTATTCAGAAACAAAACGAGGAAAACAGGTCTACCAGTGCATTAAAAAAAAATCGAATTTACGGACGTAACAAACTTTTGGCCTTCGCCAGACAGGAGCTTACAGATATGAAAAGACGTCGGTTCGCCGACGAGACTTGAGTTGCGTTTTTTGGGATCCCAAAACGTAAGTCGAGGGATACCTATGACATCGCAAAAGTTGTCCGTCCGTCCGTCCGTCTGTAAGCACGATAATTCTCGAAGCGAAAGAGATATTTTGATGAAACTTGGTATGAGGATTGTTTGGGTCAAGGGTAAGGTCGAATTGGTAGATGGGCTCCGTAGCCCTATATTTGGGGGTGGGTGTCAGGGTTGACTAACTTCAGAGATGTAGGACACAGGCTCACGAGAGGAGTACGTGCCTACAGCCTTGTCCTACAGAGTCTGACACATATATATATCACTGGCGGAGCCCTGTATCGTTAGGCTAGATCAGACTCGCGTAGACTCAACATCTTTATACCTACTGTGCTAATTAGAATATTTATTCTTTCGTACCACCGTCTCATCTGCATCGACAGCCTTACCACTCCACGTCTTGCCTTACCACTCACCCAACTTGATAATATGGTTTCCAGCGTATGCTGACCATATCAGTTCCCCAACCCGGTCATTGCGACCCGGCTGTTTAGTCGTTTGAAAGGCATTCAAACGCAAGAGGTACCTCAAATCCGCCCAAATTCCTTGGTATAGGAAAAACGCACAACCAAGACTTTAAAACCGTCACATTCTCCGGAATAAGAATTGAGTGGAGCTGGTCTTTTAGTCATTGAATTGATTTCGTTGTTTGGCGTTGTTGTAAGATTGGAAGTCAGAACAAACCTCTGCAAATTGTTCTACACCGTTTTCGGAAAAGGTCCGAGACCAAAAAAGAGATGAGTCGCCAGTGTTGTCTGGTGTGTTTCGTATTGTCTGAGAACGACAATTCGTGAATAAATATTTGGCGGAAGGATTTGGTAAGGTCGCTCCTTACAATCCAAAGAAAGAATCCATGGCGTGGTTCTTCAAGCTTCATGTTAATATTATTTTTTCTAATCATGCACAATAGTTGTGAATTTTATATAACTAGAATGTTTTGACACGCGAGGTAAAAGATCTAATAAGCTAGCAAAAAAAACCTCCGTCAGATAATCAGTAATAGATAATTTAAATTACGGAATAACTCACTGCTGCGTTATTAAAATTGTCTTTCGTAATTTCTGGCCAAACTACGAAAGCTGAAATATCAGTATAAATGTCTTTTGACATTTGAGACCAGTGTCTCTGATTAGCATGAAGGCTTCATTGTGTTAAAAAACCTAATGGAAGGTTTTTGCTCCACTAAGTTTCGTTTTGCGGTTCGCACCTTGAAAAATTGTTTGCTACGAGTCGATATGAATTTTTTGGAGTAAATGACTCGGTTGTCATAAATCCAACATATCTGAGCAAACGCGTTTCGTATCTTGGCGGTTCCAAGACAAGTATAGTTTTGGGGGGGAAAAACCCTATTCGTTTCATGCTGAGTTACGAAGATTTGGTACCCCATTCTATCACATTGCATGATGCGCAAAATGAAGCAGATTAGTCTAAACATTTTGCAAAATAAAATCAAGCCGCAGGTTAGCGGAAAAGATTTTATATAATTGGCATAAATTATCCAGCAAAGGAAATCTCAGAAGTGATCAAAATTTTAACCAGAAATTTTGTCTAGTTCTAAGCACTGTCAGAATAAAACCGTTAGCTCATTTTCAAAGGAAAATTAAAGGGCAAGTTATACGAAAATCATTTTCATCGTTAAGCTCATAACATAACACTATCAATGCAATATAAGCTCTCTAATGAGACAGAAGTAGAGCAGCCTTCTTCTTTTGTACAGTCTGGAAACTGGAACAGTAGCTTGTTTTTAAACCATTACATTATTCTAGCTAGGTTCGAAACTAGCTTAGATAAAAAGCTAATGACTAAATGCAAAGCTGATCAAGTAAAAACAACAAATTTGAAACTGACGAGTTTCAACTTTTGCAATTCAAGCTACGAGATATTATTCTGACAAGTTGCTGTGAAGAAAGAAATACTAATTCTACGGAATTAGTTTTGAGTTCGCGCAGAAGAATGAAATAATATGATATTTTGATGTCTGAAGTACTAGAAATTCCTACTGTCGCAACCATTTTGTTTAAGCGTCGTTTAGGCAAATGCTTAACGAGCGCAAATGCGACATCTGGATTAAAGACATGGTCTGGATCAAAGATTCACAAGTTACTTATATAAACAAATAAGTATTAAGTATAGGCTACTTTCAGGATTTACCAAGAAAAGCAATTTAATTGATTTAGAAACAAAAAAATAACTTATGTTTCAAGTTCTGGGTAAAGAATAAAATATTTCGTACCTTTTCTAGTCGGGCGTTAAACCCTTAACATTAATAATCGAGGTAACTTGCTGTTTCATTACAGAAGTATTGTTTATTAAGAATTAGGGTATTAATCGTATTATTTTCAGTTCATGACGTCAGCATATCTGAAAGCCAAACAACACTGTTATGACGATTGCTTCCACAACTCTGCTACGTCATCACAGACGAAGAACGTCTCGATCCTGAACTGCAGAAACAACTAATATAAAAAAAAGGTCACGTATTAATTATTTTATTCCCTAAGTTTCGAATTGATTTCAGCAAATTCATGATCAAACAAGAATCCTATATTCTTCGAATTAAGTTCACACAGCTATCGTTTCCAACAAGATAATCCGAATTAAATCAGAGATTAAGAATTGATTTCAATCATTTTTGTCGCTGAACAAGATCTTCACAATCATCAAAACGTCGTGATTCTTTCGGAAGAATAAAAACTGTTGAGTTCTCGGAAGTGAAAAAGCTGCATACTATGTACTATTCTGGTCATAAACAGCTTCCTTTTCCTACCGTCTTCCGATCGGATTAACCACTGACTACAGAATCATCATAATAAAAATAGATCTTGATCTTTCCAGCTTAGAATCATCTGATTTACGGAAAAAGAAACGCTATATGTACCATTCAGGGTCATAAGCTATTGTGTTTTAAACCTAATCAAAAGTAGAATAAGAGGAAAACATCTTATCTAAGAATCGTTCTAACCAATCAATTTTTTCTAGTCTATAAACATTCTGCCATCTACCATGTCAACAAGATGTCCAACGCTAGTTTTCCGCTCATACCAAATCGCAAAAGCATCACGTCACCACAAGATGGCTTTGGCAATCAGCTAAGATAGAGTTCCGACACATCTTTTAACTTCGATTCTTCAATCGTGAGTCAACTTTCAACTGTCTAGTCTGGATCTCCGGTTTCCACCTCTCCCACTGTATTCCTGAGTGTGTGAGCCCATAAGAACTGTAGCTGAGAGAAGAGGGCAGAACAGTGCACACCATATTTAAACAAGAGCTACGAGCTCATATGGCACTTGTTACGAGTAGGCACGGCTCGGTTATGTCAAATATATATCTAGTGTTTGCTAGGTGTCTTCCCACCAAGTTTCATCTCGATCCCTCCACTCATAGCGTTTTCCAATATTTCCGGTTCTCCCCTCCAGCTCCCCCCAAAAGTCACCGGATCCGGTCCGAATTTTAAGTGGGTCGTCTGAGGCATGAGGTCTTTCCAAATATCAAGTTTCATCGAGATCCGGTCACCCGTTCAAAAGTTATAAATACCTCAAGATTCCGGATTCCCCCTCCCTCCACTCCCCCGACAGTGCCCGAATCGGCTCGGTCATGTCAATGATGTATCTAGTGTTTGCTAGGTGTCTTCCCACCAAGTTTCATCTCGATCCCTCCACTCATAGCGTTTCCCAAGATTTCCGGTTGCCCCCTCCAGCTCCCCCCAAAAGTCACCGGATCTGGTTCGGATTTTAAGTGGGTCGTCTGAGGCATGAGGCCTTTCCAAATATCAAGTTCTATCGAGATCCGATCACCCGTTCAAAAGTTATAAATACCTCAAGATTCCGGATTCCCCCTCCCTCCACTCCCCCCACAGTGCCCGAATTGGCTCGGTATATCTAGTGTTTGCTAGGTGTCTTCCCACCAAGTTTCATCTCGATCCCTCCACTCACAGCGTTTCCCAAGATTTCCGGTTGCCCCCTCCAGCTCCACCCAAAAGTCACCGGATCCGGTCCAGATTTTAATTGGGTCGTCTGAGGCATGAAGTCGTTCCAAATATCAAGTTTCATCGAGATCCGGTCACCCGTTCAAAAGTTATAAATAAATCAAGATTCCGGATTCCCCCTCCCTCCACTCCCCCGACAGTGCCCGAATCGGCTCGGTCATGTCAATTATGTATCTAGTGTTTGCTAGTTGTCTTCCCACCAAGTTTCATCTCGACCCCTCCACTCATAGCGTTTCCCAAGATTTCCGGTTGCCTCCTCCAGCTCCCCCAAAAAGTCACCGGATCCGGTCCGGATTTTAAGTGGGTCGTCTGAGGCATGAGGTCTTTCCAAATATTAAGTTCCATCGAGATCCGATCACCCGTTCAAAAGTTATAAATACCTCAAGATTCCGGATTCCCCCTCCCTCCACTCCCCCCACAGTGCCCGAATCGGCTCGGTTATGTCAATGATGTATCTAGTGTTTGCTAGGTGTCTTCCCACCAAGTTTCATCTCGATCCCTCCACTCATAGCGTTTCCCGAGATTTCCGGTTGCCCCCTCCAGCTCCCCCCCAAAAGTCACCGGATCCGGTCCGGATTTTAACTGGGTCGTCTGAGGCATGAGATCGTTTCAAATATCAAGTTTCATCGAGATCCGATCACCCGTTCAAAAGTTAAAAATACCTCAAGAATCCGGATTCCCTCCCCCCAAAAGTCACCGGATCCGGTCCAGATTTTAAGTGGGTCGTCTGAGGTATGAGGTCTTTCCAAATATCAATTTCCATCGAGATCCAATCACCCGTTCAAAAGTTATAAATATCTCAAGATTCCAGATTCCCCCTCCCTCCACTCCCCCCACAGTACCCGAATCGGCTCGGTTATGTCAATGATGTATCTAGTGTTTGCTAGGTCTCTTCCCACCAAGTTTCATCTCAACCCCTCCACTCATAGCGGTTCCCAAGATTTCCGGTTGCCCCCCTCCAGCCCCCCCCCCCCCCAAAAAGTCACAAGATCCGGTCCGGATTTTAAGTGGGTCGTCTGAGGCATGAGTTCTTTCCAAATATCAAGTTCCATCGAGATCCGATCACCCGTTCAAAAGTTATAAATAACTCAAGATTCCGGATTCCCCCTCCCTCCACTCCCCCCACAGTACCCGAATCGGCTCGGTTATGTCAATGATGTATCTAGTGTTTGCTAGGTCTCTTCCCACCAAGTTTCATCTCAACCCCTCCACTCATAGCGGTTCCCAAGATTTCCGGTTGCCCCCCTCCAGCCCCTTCCCAAAAAAAAAGTCACCGGATCCGGTCCGGATTTTAAGTGGGTCGTCTGAGGCATGAGTTCTTTCCAAATATCAAGTTCCATCGACATCCGATCACCCGTTCAAAAGTTATAAATACCTCAAGATTCCGGATTCCCCCTCCCTCCACTCCCCCCCCCCCCCCACAGTGCCCGATTCGGCTCGGTTATGTCAATGATGTATCTAGTGTTTGCTAGGTGTCTTCCCACCAAGTTTCATCTCGATCCCTCCACTCATAGCGTTTCCCGAGATTTCCGTTTGCCCCCTCCAGCTCCCCCCAAAAGTCACCGGATCCGGTCCGGATTTTAACTGGGTCGTCTGAGGCATGAGGTCGTTTCAAATATCAAGTTTCATCGAGATCCGATCACCCGTTCAAAAGTTAAAAATACCTCAAGAATCCGGATTCCCCCTCCCTCCACTCCCCCCACGGTGCTCGGATCGGGGAAGTGACTATTTCCAACTTAATCATTTGGGGTCCCTGATACGATTATCGTCCTAGCTTATGTGGAAGTGCCCGAACTAGCAAAACCTGGACAGACCGACAGACCGACGGACGGACAGAAATTGCGATCGCTATATGGCACTTGGCCGAAGGGCAAGTGCCATAAAAATGTCTTAGCCATTTTTTTTGTGATGAAGGGAGGTTGTGTCAGGGTTGAATAACTTCAGAGATGTAGGACACAGGCTCACGAGAGGAGTACGTGCATACAGCCTTGTCCTACAGAGCCTGACACATATATATATCACTGGCGGAGCCCTGTATCTTTAGGCTAGATCAGACTCGCGTAGACTCAACATCTTTATACCTACTGTGCGAATTACAATATTTATTCTTTCGTACCACCGTCTCATCTGCATCGACAGCCTTACCACTCCACGTCTTGCCTTACCACTCACCCAACTTGACAGTGGGGGAGGGGGTTCAATTTAAGGGACAAACAAAATATTTTTAAACAGCTAATATGATAGTCGATTATGAGGTAAGAAGACATGCTGAGCACGATGGTGACAATCATTTTCTCACCGGACTAGTAGTTCGTCCGGAATCCGGCAAAAAACGGAAAGTTTGTTAAAAGTAAAAGTTTCATTTGAAGTTGATTAAATGTTTGATTTGGGGGTAAAAAGACATGCTGAGCACGATGGTGAAAACCATTTTCTCGCTGGAGGAGTAGTTCGTCCGGAATCAGGCAAAAACCGGAAAGTTGGTTAAAAGTAAAAGTTTCATTTGAAGTTGATTAAATGTTTGATCTAGGGGTAAGAAGACATGCTGAACATGATGGTGAGAATCATTTTGTCGCCGGACAAGCAGTTCGTCCCGAATCCGGCCAAAACCGGAAAGTTGGTTAAAAGTAACAGTTTCATTTGAAGTTGATTAAATGTTTGATTTAGGGGTAAGTAGACATGCTGAAACCGATGGTGAAAACCATTTTATCGCCGGACAACTAGTTCGCCTGTAATCCGGCCAAAACCAGAAAATATGTTAAAAGTAAAAGCTTTATCTGAAGTTGATTAGATGATATATTTAGGGGTAAGAAGAGACGCTGAGTCTGTATATAATGATCATTTTTTACCCGGACATATAATTAGTCTGGAATCCGGTTGTACGGAGATACGCCGGCTTCGTTTCTGAATTTTTCTGTTTTTGCTGGACTAGTAGTTCGCTCGGAATTCGGGTGAAACCGCAAATTTGGCAGTAGTAAAGCAGGAAGTTTCGGTCAATATCGTCAAAATAGATATGGATTGTAGAGGTATAGATAGGTAGATAGAATATCCGAACTCGGTTTTCTCTGATGATTAGCCTGGCGAAGACAAGACCGAATTGTCTGGATCAAATCTTAGATTTTTGGGATCCCATCGACACCTTTGGTCTTGTTTTTTCGGGTGTAGTTCTGATGTACTTTTTTTTCACTATGAAAGTACCGTGTACCGTACCGTTTTATTCGTTATTTGACAAACTGCACTTTCATGACGAAAACTAAAACAGGTAACGCTACATCTAAAAAAATGCAACTTAAAACTGGGTTGCAGAATTTGATTCGTTCTGTGTACAAACAAACCCCGATTCACTGAAGAAACAAACTTTCGCCTTTCGCCCGATAGAAATACTATAGCTTTCCCCAATGCAGCATATTCAAGCACATCTGAAAGGTTTATATCTGCATCAACCTTCATCTGCGACCTTACCACGAAATGAGGCCCGTGTCTCAATACGCGACAGAAGTGCTATACACAGCAAATGAAGAACAAGAAATTCGCTTTAGAATAACTTTAATATAAGAGATCATTTTCGAGTAGTATGCGTATCCTAGTTTTTAGGAAGGCTACTCAGATGTGCTTTGACACTAGCATACAGGGGCATCTGATCTGGGGGGACGCCCCCCCCCCCTCCCACCAATTTTTACGACAGTCGGTAACAAATTGCTGAACCGGTGCGAAGCGCAGCGATTTTTGGCTGGAAGGCAAGTGCCTTAAAAACACTTCACTACAAAATACTTGGGATATTATCTGTTATGATCTTGCAAATGTTGGGTATACACTGAATGTTATAAGTTTTTGCAGGGGAAGTTTGGGGAAGACATCCGTGGGAACTTAACTTGATCTTGTGGTATCATCATTTTTTTGACGGACCACATAATAACAATGATAAGATAAGATAAGATTTATTCCAGTGAAAGCACAGAGGCCATGGGAAAAAAATAGACACAAAAAAAAGAAAAAATACAAACCAAATAAATGCTAACTATTTTACATATTTCTTTAGTAGCCCACCTCTTACGATACACTCGTACCTAAAAAGGTAGCTATTTTTTCTGATATTTTACTCTTCCATTCACTCTCATTATTTCCTCTTTCCATACCAGCTCGGACGTCTAACATTATGCTTCTGACAATCTGGCTCAAGCTATACTGACTAGTTTTCACCCTTATTTACATGGGACGGTATCGTAACCTTCTTAATTACTCCCCTGCGACTCAGTCGCTTTCTGATACCACGTTCAACGATAAAGGCCGCGCTAGCCCAAAGGTTTCTTATGAGAAATTGGCGAATCGACGGATTTTTTTAGTCTTGTGACGGGTAAGCGAGGTGTCTAAAAAAGTGTGGGTTGTGACGGATTTTTTAAGTCTTGTGACGGGTAAGGGAGCTGTCGTACTAAGTGGGAGTTTTGATGGATTTTTTCGGGTCTAATGACGGGTGGACAAATCGAAGGATTTTAGAATTGGATGAATCGACACTTCAGGAAACCGAGGCTGGACGAATCAACGAAGGCGAATGGACGAGTAGTCGAATCGACGAGTACACGAATTGACTAGTAGACGAATTGACTAGTAGACGAATCGATGAGTAGACGAATTGACGATTTGTATTAATCGACGGATATTTGGGTCTTGTGACAGTTAGGCGAACGGTCGGAAAAAGTGGGGGTTATGTGATGTATTTTTGGGTCGTTTTTTAAGGGTGGGCGAATCGACGGGTTGACGAAAAGACGGGTCCCCAAACTAACGAAGCCTGAAGAGTTTCAGACTGCCCTGAGGTAGAAAGACTGTCTGAACTCAAAGACGGCACTGTCCCCAGTTTATCTGCCGCTAGTCGGTTTGAGCCTCCCTGACGTGACACCAATGTCACAGTCGCAAAGAGGACACTGCCTGGCGTGACACGTTTGTCAAACTTTTGGTTTGCTTTCGAACGAGAGAAGTTATATTTTTTTTTCTCTTCAGATTCGTGATCTACGGATTCAAAGTACCCGGAAATATATATTCGGCGAGAAAGGATTAACAAGAAAAATCAGAGAAAAACAAAACTATTTAACTTGTGTATTAAAAAAAGAGCGAAGAACTGAATATTTGGTAGTTCTTTTTTCGTTCAGAATTTCTTTTGCAATTTTGGGCTAACCTTCGCACAAATTTTCAAGAAGAAAAGAAACTCACTGATCAATTCACTAGAATTGACGAACCCATAAAGGGTTTATATTAGTTGCAAATATCCGTGTTAGGGTCTTACAGAAAGAATAGTATTTACACTAATTGACTGATGATTGTTTCTCGCTTTTCCTTTAATATGAGCTTGAGTTGCAATTACACAATCAAATTATGTCTGTTCATAGATTGGTTAGTTCTTAGATTGGTTAGGGTCACTAGTATTAGGATTATTAGTGTTTATTTTGTAGGTTTTGCACGTTAAGTTGAATTAAAATTGGAAAATCCAGGGGACAGTGTCTAGTGGGGTGGGGCCAGTTGGTGCCTTGCCAGTTGGTGAAAGACGAAAAAAATTGGGAACTGTAGGGAAAAATCTGGTCCTTCCGTTTTTCTAATGTGCCGTGAGGGAGACGAGGATCTAATTAATTTTATGTGTGGTTGTGATGAAATTGAGGATCTAAGGCAGGAAATTTTTAAGGGAGGGATTCATGTGTGGAAGCGGTTGTTGAACTTTATCCGGAGTAGGAATTTTCTTAATGTAAGAAACCTGGCGAGGTTCCTCAGAGTGGCTAGTCTTCACAGGGAAAAGTGTTTGAGTGGGGTTTAGTGTGAAATAGTAGTGTGACCGTTTATTTTTATATTTAGGCTACATGTAATTATTTATGTTTGTTATGTACGGTTTCAAGGCAAATAACCATCATATAATTTATAAACCGTTCTAGGGACAATCATTTACGTGTGGAAATGGAAAATAGGAAATCTAATGTGACTAGATAGGACGTCACGAATCTCAGATAATCGGCTGAGATTTAGTCGACACCGAAACTTTCGAATTTTCTCGTCCAGCGCGCGTAAACAAGATCCAACACACTTCGGGATCATAACCCACAAACTCCCTATGAAGGGAAGCGATTCGCTCAAGGGGATGGATGAAATCCCTTTACCGTTAATAGCATTGACATGTTTAAAATAGTAGGCTACTGCGCCCTGAGCTGACCCTGACTGTCCTAGATTGACCTTACGGAAATCTGACCCTGGTTCAACCAAAAATAAATTAGTCATCACAACTGACTAACCAAATGTCACCCATGTGCTTTATTGCTTTTGTGAAAGGTCACGACAAAAATAAGCTTCTTATTGCAAATCGACCCGAGATGGAAAATCATTTTCCTTTGTATAATCCGTGCAGAAATGGGCACTGAGCTACCTGCCTTTTCTGACTGCTTCGTCACTTTTGCTATAGCTGAGGTAGGACTTAATAATGTAACTAATGTAAGTGGCCACACGCGATGCTCCCCCCCCCCCCACCCGGTAAATCAGAATAGCAAAAAAGTATTTAGCTTGCAGACATCAAGGTTACGCTAGTTCTTAATTCTCCCCTTATTTATTTTTGGTTCAACCCAAACTAAAGGGTTGTACGAAGAACAAGTTGTACTGACTACTCTTACCTGCGGAATGTGAGGAGAGTTTTCATGGATGTCAACTCGATATAGAAGAGTATCGTCTTTCGACGGTTTGTGCTTGCTTGTGTCTCGTATAATGCCGTGAACATCTCTTGCGAATTCCGCAATAAAATGGGTAATGTAAATCAAGTAAGTTACACTTGACGACACCAAAATGGAAAACAGTATGATGTATTTGCTCATGCGAAACGTAGTCCATGTACTGTTCGACTGGGACGTAAGTACCACTATCCTCCAGCAGGCCATAGTCACGGTGAGCCACACAGAGATCCCGTGCATTAGGAAGTTAAAGATCACATGGAAGAGTATGTATACTGCCCAAGGGTAAGTCATTGTCGTTGCTATGGGTAAGCGGAACTGCATATGCTGGTACACCCCATATGGAATATACTCGATTAGCATTAGGCCGTCACAGATTGCTATAGCACAAAGCAAGGTGTTGAACGGATTCCTCAGTTCTTTTTTCATGAGGACAAGTAAACTCAAGGTGTTCGTTACGACGCCGATTATGCATATCACGACGCTTGCGATGCCGAAGTTTCTCGCGTAGCTCTGCTGGAACTCCTTAAGCGCTGTTCCGCAGTACTGACTTGTTTCGTCAACTCCGGCCATCCTTAACTTGAGAAGATCGTCTGGTAAAAAAACAAAAAGTTATCTTTAGGTAGGGAAAGAATAACTCGAATTGTGCCTAGTCATAAAAGCAAACCTGACGGAGTCTACAGATTGCACTTACCGAGACATTTACGGTCTGACAAGGGGATACAAATAATTGTTCGTGCAGCGGCTTGATCTAGTTTCCTTGTCGCTATTTGTCTACAAGATAAGATTTGTGCAAACTGAAAACTTGTCGTGTGATGGCCGGTGCCTTAGTTTTTATTTATTTTTCTATTTCCGTTTCACACTCTGAGATGCTCCAGTAGCAATATTATATTTGACATTGCAAAACGGAAAAGTCAGCTATATTTTATTAGAGCTGTATTTTGGCCCTTCTTGTCAAGGGTCCCTTCTTGGCAAGAGGACCCTTACCAAGAAGGGCCGAAATATAGCTCTAATAAGATGTAGCTGACTTATCCGTTTTGCAATGTCAAACAAGATTCGCAGTCAGCTTAGGCTGAAGGAAGATCTGTCTCCAGTAGGAACAAAATTTGCAAGGGAACCGAGGGCACAAAGGTATTTTGACACTGAGTTAAAAAATAAAAGGCAGAGTTTCGACTAAACTTTAACCTTTGTACTAATTATGGCACTTGCCCTTCAGCCAAGTGCCATAGAGCGATCGCAATTTCTGTCCGAACCGTCGGTCTCTCGGTCGGTCCAGGTTTTGCTAGTTCGAGCACTTCCGAACAAGCTAGGACGATGAAACTTGGCAGGCATGTCCAGGACCCGACCAGATTAACTTGTAAATAATCACTTCCCCGATCCGTCTTTCCCCGGACCCGGGAGTCCGGAAACTAGGAGCAAGAGTATCAAAAGGGAAGCAAAAGGACCATGTCCAGATGTGGTATCGATCCGACGTCCTATGTGGTGGAAGACTGACGCACTAGACCACACGGCCGTTCTTGCTTGTGTTTAACGCCGAATGCAGAAACAGGTACTGTGTAAGGATTTTGGTCAGAACAAATGCTAAACTTAACTTTTATCTGATTGTGTCCTCCCTTTTCCCAAGAAAGTAAGCTACTTATGTATACATCTTGTACTCTGGGCCAAACGAGGTCAAAGTAGCCAGATTATATTCTGATACTCTGTTCCAGATTGGGACTCCAAAATCAGATTAACTTGGAAACAATCACTTGCCCGATCCGGTCATCGTGGGCAGAGTGGAGGGATGGGACATGCATGAAACTTGACATATGTCAAGGATAAGTGCTTCAGATGCTCAGTTTTAAGTTCGGACCAGATGCGAAAACTGAAGGGGGGGGGGGCTGGAGGGGGACACCAAAAATCTCGTGAAATGCTTCCACAGAAGCTAGGACATTGAAACTTGGATGGCGTATTAGGGAACCGACCAGATTAACTTGGAAATTATCACTTCAACGTTCCAGCCATCGCAGGGGGAGTGGAGGGATGGGGAATCCCGAAACTAGAAACATGCATAACTTTGGAACGGGTAATCGGAAATCCATGAAACTTGACAAGTGTGAAGAACAAGTGTCTCAGATTTTCAATTTTAAATCTGGCCCGAATCCGATGACTGGGGGTGGGGGGTAAAGGAGGACCGGAAATCTTTTGAAACAATTAGGGACTTGGAACTTGAAGGGAAGAACGAATGTAAACCTTGATACTTTATTGACGAAACAGGACCGGATCATGTCGCACTGGAGGGTGTCGGAGGGGGTTTCCTGGATTTCTAGTGATCACGAGTTAGGGTACTTCCAGATGTACCAGGACGATGAGTGTCGACTTGAAAATAGTTCCTTCACCGATCCGATGATCTTCGTGGGAGTGGAGGGATGAGGAATCCAGGATCTAGTGACATGTACGACTTGACAATTGGAAAGAGCATCTGTCTCAGATGATCAATTTCAAGTCCGGAACGAACCCGATAACTGGAGGGGGGGGAGCTGGAGGGGGGTGCCGGAAATCTCGTGAAACGCTTAGAGTTGAGATATCGGGATGGGACTTGGAGGAGAGAACAAGCAAAGGCCGTGGAGACAATATTGACAAAACAGGACCGGGTCATGTCACAGTTGAGGGAGTTGGAGATGGTTTTCCACAATTCCGGTGGTCACGAGTTGGGGTACTTCCAAATGTGCTATGACCATGAAACTTGGCAGGCATATGTAAGGGACTCAATCAGATTGACATAAAAATAGTCCCTTCCCTGATCCGATCATCGTAGTAGGAGAAACAGTTGTCAATGAGTGGAGTAACCATTTCAGATTTACAAGCCCATTGTCTGATAAAATGAGTATCGGGAGAGTGATCCAGCCTTGACAACTGCAAACCGTCTCTGACAAGCATGCTAACTGTTCTTACTAGTGCCATATGAGCTTTCAGCTCTTGTTTTTATTTAATCATCATTAGTCTACCGTTTTCTTGGTAGTTCCTGTGGTTTTAGATCTACAAGATCTAAAAGAAAATAGACGATAAAATACGCCAGATATGCACTCTGAATCGCAGACAAAACAAGACCAAAGGTGTCGATGGGGTCCCAAAAATCTAATATTTGATTCTGAAAATTGGGTCTTGTCTTCGCCAGATCCAGTCTTCGCCAGGCTAATCATCAGAGAAAACCAAGTTCAGATATACTTCTATAAGCCAGATCTATTTTGACGATACTGACCAAGACTTCCTGCTTTACTTCTGCCAAATTTCCGGTTTCGCCCGAACTCCGAGCGAACTACTAGTCCAGCAAAAAAAAGAAAATTTAGAAACGAGTCCAGCGTATCGCCTTATCCCTATAAAGAACATCTAATCAACTTTAAATAAAACTTTGACTTACAAAAAATGCCAGTTATAGCCGGATGCCGGACTAATTATATGTCCGGGCAAAAACCGATTGTTCATATACAGTTGCATTTAACAAATTTTCCGGTTTTGGCTGGATTCCGGGCGAACTAGTTGTTCGGCAAGAAAATGGTTTTCACCATCGTGTTCAACATGTCCTTTTACCCCTAAATCGAACATTCAATCAACTTCAAATGAAGCTTTTACTTTTAACCAACTTTCCGGTTTTCGCCGGATTCCGGACGAACTAATTGTTCGGCGAGAAAATGGTTTTCATTATCGTGCTCAGATTGCCTTCTTACCCCATAATCGACTATCATATTAGCTGCTTAAAATATTGTATTTGTCCCTTAATTTGAACCCCCTACCGAACTTGACCTTACCCTTGACCCAGTGAATCCTCACACCAAGTTTCATCAAACTATCTAATTCCCTTCGAGATTTATCGTGCTTACAGACAGACGGACAGACGGACGTTTTTGCGATGTCATAGGTATCCCTCCACTTACGTTTTGGGATCCCAAAAGCACTTCAAGCAGCTGCTGCTTGAAGTGCTTTTGTTCTTCAGAAAACACTAAAATTACTGGCCTATAGTAATTTACTCACGATTTTCACTTTCGTGTTCGGTGCCTTCCTTTCACTGGTCGCTGATCTGTAACTGGAAGCAACCTTTATCAACCTGTTGCAGGCCTGGAGGGAACCTTGTTCTTATATCTAGGGATTCATTCACAGAAGGACCATCTCTGATTGGATGCGTACTTATAGTCGAGTTTACGGAGCAGAGAGCTCTGCATTACTTGGAAACTAAATCGCTTTGACTCATCGATAGTATAGCCTTTCATTCCTTGAGGAATCCATTTCTAGTTTATCCTCAAAAATGGGAAGAAGGAAACGCGTCGACTGAACGAGCGCGAAAAAACAAGACCAAAGGTTTCGATGGGATCCCGAAATTCAATATCTCATCCAGACAATTGGGTCCTGTCTTCTCCAGACTCCTTAAGCATGTTTACTACACAAATTCAGAAACATAATAAGGCCAAACAGCTAATCATCTGAGAAAACCAAGTTCAGATATGGATTCAGCATGTGTGTTTACCCCTATAAGTCATATTTGTTTTGACGAAACTGATCAAACCTTCCGACCTTAGCTTACTTCTGTCAAATTCCCAGTTTCTGCCCAATTCGGGAACTACTTATCCGACAAAATAACAAAGCTCACAAACAAATTATCGAACATCTAATCAACTTCAAATAAAGCTTTAACTCGTGACAAATTTTCCGGTTTCAGCCGGATTTCGGGCGAACTAAGCGTCCTGGTGAAAAAAAAACATTGCCATATATGGATTCAGCATCCTAAATAGGAATCTAATCAACTATAGATGATTAACTATAGTTTACCAAATCAACTATAGTTGATTTGTATATTTGTATACAAATAGCTTTACAACAGCTACAAATACTTTTAACAAATCTTCCGGATTCTGGGCAAACTACTTGTCCGGCAATGTAAATGGTTTTCATAATCGTGCTCAGCCTGTTTTTTTACCCGGAAATCAAACATCTAATCAACTTCAAACAAAACTTTTACTTTTAACAAACTTTCCGGATGTGGACGGATTCCGGACAACCACTTGTCTGGCGCAAAAATGGGTTTCACCATCGTGTTCAGCATGTCTTCTTACCCCATAAACGACTATCAAATAAGCTGTTTAAAAATGTTTTGCTTGCCTCTTAATTTAAACCCCCTCCTCCAACCCTAAATGTGGGGATACATAGCCCATCTACGAACCCGATCTTACTCTTGACCCAGAGAATTCTCACACCAAGTATCATCAAAATATCTCATTTCCTTCGAGAGTAATCTTGCTTACAGACAGACGGACGGACAACTTTTGCCATGTCATAGGAGTCCCTCCACTCACGTTTTGGGATCCCAAAAAGAAAGAAAAGAATAGACCCCAGTTTTGCGTGAGCAGAAAAACAAATGCAGGGACTAAAATTGTGTCTGTAGACATGAAGCCGAGCCACACTGATGGCACTCTGAATTCCTGAAAGGGGAGGAGGAAGGACAAGCAGCCACTGAAAGAGTGTGAAAAAAATACACAAACAAACCCCTACTATTGATAGCGAGCCTGAACAAACATAATCCAAAACCCCAGCTAGTGTAATAAGGAAACAGTTTGTTCCCTTACTACTCATCGATTCTTGCCCCCGGCCCGAAGTAGGGGATCGACTAAAAACAGGAAAGGAGAGGCAAGAGAAAAGCAGGAAAGAATACTAAAACCAGGAAGGGCAAACTAAAACGAGGAAAGAACTACCAGGAATCGAGTATTCGAAAAACTGGCAAGCCTTTCCTCTGTTTAGTATCCCGTTAGGGGTTGGCAACTTACATTTTGTAAAAGTTCCCCTTTTCCTCCTTTTAGTATCCGAAAAAAACAGGCAAGCTGTACCTTGCTTTTCCTCTGTTTAGTCTCTCGTGAGGGGTCGGCAGCTTACTTTTGTAAAAGTTCACCTTTTCGTCCTTTTAGTACCCTGTCGGTAGGCGACTTAGATCCCAAGTCCAGCGAGGGGTCGACAACTAAGATAGCTCGAGTCCACCATTTCTTTCCTGGTTTTAGTAACTTGTCACGGACAGTACCTTTGAGTACTAAAACGAGCAAAGAAATTGGGAATCCTAAAAAAGTGGCAAGCTTTTCCTCTGTTTAGTATCTCGTGAGGGGTCAGCAACTTACATTTATAAAAGTTCACCTTCTAATATTTGAAAACTGGCACGCTGCACCGTGCTTTTCCTCTGTTTAGTTTCTCGTAAGGGGTCACCAACTTACATTAGTAAAAGTTCGCCGTTTCCTCCTTTTAGTATTCGAAAAACTGCGCCGTGCTTTTCCTCTGTTTAGTTTCACGTGAGGGGTCGGCAACTTATATTTGTAAAAGTTCACCTTTCCCTCCTTTTAGTATTCAAAAAAAAAACCCAGCAACTTACATTTCATGAGCAACTTACATGATCATGAGTCCAGGGAGGGTTCGGCAACTAAGATATTTCAAGTCCACCATTTATTTCATGGTTTTAGTGAATTGTCACGGATAGTACCTGACAGTACCAAACCCAGGAAAGAAATTGGGAATTCTAAAAAACTGGCAAGTCTTTCCTCTGTTTACTATCCCGTGAGGGGTCGGAAACTTACATTTGTAAAAGTGTACGTTTTCCTCCATTTACTATTCGAAAAAAACTGAGCTGTGCCCCACTTTTCCTCTGTTTAGTATCGTGAGGGGTCGGCAACTTACGTTTGTGAAAGTTCACCTTTTCCTCCTTTTAGTATTCGAAAAAACTGGTAAGCTGCGCCGTGTTTTTCCTCTGTTTAGTTTCTCGTGAAGGGTCGGCAACTTACATTTGTAAAAGTTCACCTTTTCCTCCTTTTAATATTTGAAAAATTGGCAAGCTGCATCGTTCTTTTCCTCTGTTTAGTATCTCGTGAGGGGCCCCGAACTTACATTTATGGAAGTTCACCTTTTCCTTTTGGTAGGCGACTAAAATCATGAGTTCAGCGAGGGGTCGGCACCTACATATTTCGAGTCCACCATTTTTTTCCTGGTTTTAGTAACTTGTCACGGATAGTACCTTAGAGGACTAAAACGAGGAAATAAATTGGGAATTCTAAAAAACTGGCGAGCCTTTCCTCTGTTTAGTATCCCTTGAGGGGTCAGCAACTTGCATTTGTAAAATTTCGACTTTTAGCATTCGAAAAACTGGCAAGCTGTGCCGTGCTTTTCCTCTGTTTAGAGCCGACAGGGTACTAAAGGAGGAAAAGGTGAACCTTTTCAAACATAAGCTGCCGACCCCTCACGAGAGACTAAACAGAGGAAAAGCACGGTACAGCTTGCCTGTTTTTTTTTTCGAATACTAAAAGGAGGAAACGGTGAACTTTTACAAATGTAAGTTGGCGATCCTTTACGAGAAACTAAACAGAGGAAAAGCACGGTGCAGCGTGCCAGTTTTTCGAATACTAGAAGGTGAACTTTTATAAATGTAAGTTGGTGACCCCTCACGGGATACTAAACAGAGGAAAAGCTTGCCAGTTTTTTAGGATTCCCAATTTTTTTTCCTTGTTTTGGTACTCAAAGGTACTGTCCGCGACAAGTTACTAAAACCAGGAAAGAAATGGTGGACTTGAACCATCTTAGTTCTCGACCCCTCACTAGACTTGGGATCTAAGTCGCCTACCGACAGGGTAATAAAAGGAGGAAATGGTGAACTTTTACAAACGTAAGCTGCCGACCCCTCACGAGAGACTAAACAGAGGAAAAGCACGGTACAACTTGCCTGGGATTTTTTTTCGAATACTAAAAGGAGGAATAGGTTAACTTTTACAAAATGTAAGTTGCCGACCCCTCACGGGATACTAAACAGAGGAAAGGCTTGCCAGTTTTTCG
This sequence comes from Branchinecta lynchi, assembly GCA_023053575.1. Taxonomy (NCBI): domain Eukaryota; kingdom Metazoa; phylum Arthropoda; class Branchiopoda; order Anostraca; family Branchinectidae; genus Branchinecta; species Branchinecta lynchi. Next base: position 8,515,875 of record JAKZAP010000011.1, on the reverse strand, counting down.
AATACTCGATTCCTGGTAGTTCTTTCCTTGTTTTAGTTTGCCCTTCCTGGTTTTAGTATTCTTTCCGCTTTTCTCTTGCCTTTCCTTTCCTGCTTTTAGTCGATCCCCCGAAGTAGTGGCGTTTCTAGGTTGAAAAAGCTTGTTCCAATAACAGCTATATAGAGGAGCTCGGGATTGACCCGGACACTAATTTTCCTTTTCTTGCTAGGCCGCCATTTCTTGGCGGATTTACATCGCTTTTGTCGTCAAATGTGTAGAATGTCTGATAATTTATTCAGAATTTTTTTCTACATCAGGTTTTTAAGTAAATATTTTTTTCTGTTTTTCAATTTGTCCCAACCAACCCAGTACACATGGGGTTGATTCGGACAGGCTTCGGGTTGGTTCGGACATTGTTTGTAATGTATTATTTTTTTACTCGACTTTATTTAAATATGTTAAAAAGTGAAAATGATAATATCGCAGCTCAGAAGTAAAAAAAAATAAATAAAGAAAACAAATGTTTTAAGAGCCAAGGTAGCGTTAAAGTGAAAATCCTTCATTTGTCCTGTCAGCTAACCTAGCAATTTCAGAGACTGGTAACTTCAAAATTATATCGGCAAAGTTCCGTCCATCTTTAGTTGGACCGATTACTCGAATCGATTCTTCAGAAAGACTCTTTTAGGCCCACTCATGTGCGGAAAGAATACCTTCAAGCCCCTTAACGAACTTTCATTCAATGAGCCTCCTTTTCTTTCGACTTTCCGACACAAGAACCTATTCCCAAATTTAACTTCATAAGGACGAATTCGTGTTTCTTTTTCCTCCTTGAAAATATCGTAAGCAAAGTTAACTATATTAAATCATAAAATACAAAAATCTAGTTTTTTATGGCACTTCCAGCCTCTGGCTCAAGTGCCATATATCGATCACAATTCCGTCGGTCGGTCTGTCGGTCGGTCCGAGTTCTTTGTCACACTTTTTCGAGTTAGGGTACTTACAGTTATGCTAGGGCCATGAAACTTGGTAGGCATATCAGAGACCCAACCAAACAAACTTAGAAATAATCAGTTTTCTGATCCGACCGGAGGGGGGGTGGAGGGCAGGGGAATTCGAGAAATTGAGAACTGTGTAGCTTTCGAACGGGTGATCGGATTGTAATGAAACTTAATAACTAAATAGATTATATATCTGTGATGTCCCGTTTAAAGTCTTGACCGGATTAGATAGCCAGGTTTCCCAATCAGCAACAGACGGGAAAGAATCAGGTGGTGGTTCACTTAGATGCTTAGACCTACGTAGCGCTTTCCAAATTTTAAGTTTATCAAGATCAGCATCACGAGAGGCCTCCTCCATAAGGCAGTTATTGTGTCGCCTAAGTTCGGCCTGAAAAATAGCCTTCTTCTCTTTCATCCACCGGAAGGAAAGTCCATCACAGGAAAGTCCATGCCTTCCATCTGACGTAAGCTAACTTAGCCTCATAATTACTCTCTACCAGCGAAGAATTAAGCGACCAAAAAGGTTTTTCTGTCCCAACAACAACAGTTCAGTTTTGGATTGAAACCTTTTTTGCCGAAACCCTTAAACAATGAACTAGCTGAAAATATATACAATTTAACTCAAGCTCTATATTAGAAGTAAGAGGAAATTCTGTAGGGATTTGAATTTTTGGAAACGGTTAGAATGGAGGGAACGGAGTGAAACTTGCTGGGAAGAAGAAGCATCTGCTCTAGATAAACCCTTCAGACCTTTGTACTGGTTCCGAACACTTATGGGGGGGGGATACCGGAATTCCGGTGATGGCGGTTTTGGGGATTTTCACGATTAAACTTGGCAGGCATATCAAGGACCCGATCAAACTGACTTCAAAATACAAATTTTGTCGATCTGATAATGGTGGGGGGAGTGGAGGGTGGGGAATCCGGAATTGTCAGTCATGCGTAAATTTGGAATGGGTGATCGGATTCCATGTGGAATTTAAGAATTTAACAGAGGACATTTCTCCGGTGATCTTTTTCATATCCGGACAGGAACCGGCAACTATTGGGGGGGGGGAATACGTGACCCGATTAGAATGGAGAGATCGGAACGGAACTTTGTGGGAAGAACAAACCGATGCTCTCGGTAAATCATTTACTGAATCGGATTGGATGCGGGCACTATGGGGAAGACGGGGGGTGGGGGGGGGCCGGAAATCTCGAAAAACAGTTAGAATGATGGTATCGGAGTGAAACTTGCTCGGAAGAACAAACATCTGATCCATGTAAATCTTTTACACAATTTGACTGGATCCAGACACTTGAGGGAGGGGGCTTCCCGGGATTCCGATTTTTGGGATTTTCACGACGAAACTTGGCAGGCAAATCAGGGACCCGGTCAAACTGACTTGGAATACAAAACAATCCTCGATATGATAATCTGGGGGGTGGGCGAATTGAGGGAGGGGAATCCGGAATATTGAGTCGTGCGTAACTTTGGAACGGGTGATCGGATTCGAGTGAAATTTAATTATTGAACAGATGACATTTTTCTCTGGTGATCTTTTTCATTTCCGGACCGAATCCGGTAATTACTGGGGGGAGGGCGGAAAATGTTAGACCCGCTTAGACTGGTGTGATCTGGATCCAACTTCGTGGGAATGACAAATAGATGCTCTGGATTAATCCTTTACAGAACCGGATTGACTCCGGGTATTGTGGGTGGAGTTGGGGGGGGGGGGGTCTTTGATTCCGGTGATCGCGAGTTCAGGTACTTCCAGATGTGCTAGAACGATGAAACTTTGCTGGAATATTGGAGATTCAACAACATTTGCTTATAAATTGCTACTTCCCAAATCCGATTATTCCTTAAAATACCAATCTTGACCGCAAAGTAAAACAAGACCAAAGGTTTCGATGGGATCCCAAAAATTCAATATCTGATCCAGACAACTGGGTCTTGTCTTAGCCAGATCCAGTCTTCGCCAGACTCCTTGAACATTTTTCCAACTAAAATTCAGAAACAGATTAAGGCCAAATAGCTAATCACCTGAGAAAACCAAGTTCAGATTTGGATTCAGCATGTGTGTTTACCCCTATAAGTCATATCTGTTTTGACGAAAACTTCCTGCCGCTTCTGCCAATTTCCCGGTTCCGGCCGAACTCCAGAACTACTTGTCCGGCGAAAAAAGAAAGCTCAAAGACGAAATCAGGGTATCTTCTTTCCCCAGTAATGAACATCTAATCAACTTCAAATAGAAATTTAGCTTATAACAAATTTTCCGATTCCAGCCGGATTCCGGTCGAACTATATGTCCGGGTAAAATACGATTGTCACACAGGGACTCAGCATCTCTTCTTACCCCTAAATCGCTTATCTAATCGACTAGAAATAAAACTTTGACTTCCAACAGTTTTCCGGTTTTGGCCGGATTCCGGACGAACTACGTGTCCGGGTAGAAACTTGTTTTCACATAAGTGTTCAGCATGTCTTCTTGCCCTACATCAAACATCTAATCAACTCCAAACAAAACTTTTAATTTTGACAAACTTTCCGGTTTGGGCCGGATTTCGGTCGAAATACTTCTCCGTCGAGAAAATAGTTTTCACCATCGTCTTCAGCATGTCTCCCTACCTCTAAATCGAAATTTAATCAACTTCAAATAAAACTTTTACTTTCAACAAACTTTCCGGTTTGGGCCGGATTCCGGGCGAAATAGTTGTCGATTGAGAAAATAGTTTTCACCATCGTCTTCAGCATGTCTTCCTACCCCTAAACCGAACATCTAATCAATTTCAAATAAAACTTTTACTTTCAACAAACTTTCCGGTTTGGGCCGGATTCCGGGAGAAATACTTGTCCGTCGAGAAAATAATTTACACCATCGCCTTCAGCATGTCTTCCTACCCCTAAATCGAACATCTAATCAACTTCAAATAAAACTTGTACTTTCGACAAACTTTCCGGTTTTGGCCGGATTCCGGGCGAACTACATGTCCGACGACAAAATGGTTTTCACCATCGTGTTCAGCATGTCTTCTTACCCCATAATCGACTATCACATTAGCTGTTTCAAAATATTTTGTTTGTCCCTTAATTTGAATCCCCTCCCCCACCCCTAAATGTAGAGCTACAAAGCCCATCTACGAACTTGACTGGTCCGACGACCCAACGAACCCTCACACCAAGTTTCATCAAAATATCTCATTCCCTTCGAGAGTTATCGTGCTTACAGACGGACGGACGGACGGACAGACGGACGGACGGACGGACAGACGGACGGACGGACGGACAGACGGACAGACGGACGGACAGACGGACAACTTTTGCGATGTCATAGGTATCCCTCCACTTACGTTTTGGGATCCCAAAAATACTTTTAAGCAATATATTCATTTTCATGATGCCCATCAGCCCATAAGCATTTTTGCCTCAAGGGTATTGCTTACAAATAAAGTTCCAGCTCCCTTGGAGTGCGCATCTCAACCGCAAAGTCGAAACTTACTGTCGATCAATCAAAACATCTTAACCCATGCAAGTGCCATATGAGCTTACAGCTCTTGTTTACTTTATTGTAGACAATTCTACTAACCAGTTTTCTTCGGTTGTGGCGATCTCTTTTTAGCGCGTTCATTTTTTAAACTAGTTCTGTTAATAAATAATACGATAAGGTTCTGATAATATCTTTTAGCATTTTTCTAAGTCAGTTTCGGTTCTGTATGGCATATCAGTAGAAAAAGACTGTCCGGACCAACCCCTCCAAAACTGTCCGAACCAACCCCACCCTGACTGAAATAACAAAATGGCGTACCACAGGAAAACTAACTGATCTAGCTTGAAAATACTAAGCAGGCTACACCCCCAATTACTAAGCTGTCTATTGTCATTTAATCGCCTTCCAATTATCGCTAATCTTGGGCGTACAGCTTTTTAACCGATCATGAACCAAAAAATTTTACCTCGAGAAAATCCAACTTTTTTTAACTTTTTGTCAAAACCAGAAAAGCAAGTACCATGAAACTTTGGTACAAAGTTAGATCACTAGAAGCTAGATGTTGTGTATTTTTTTCCGATTTTAGCGACAACTTTTAATATTTGACAACTTTTAATATTTAATATTTAATATTGAATAAGATTGATATCAGACCAACCCCGCGTCCAATCCAACCCCAAGCTCCCCTACTGTCCGAAAACATTCGAATACAATATCTGGGCTGCAGTATTTATTTGCAATCACGGCAGCTATTATATTACCCCTGCTTCACATTTTGCGCAGGTTTCTGCGTTTTGCGACACATGACACAAACTGTGCGACACGCGACGCATGACAGGTGTTTTGTCGTTCGGATGCTTACTAAATTAAGTACTACCACTAACTACTACTGCGAGTTCAAGAGTCCCTCTCTGCCCAGTGCTGTATTTTTTTACTTGTATTGAAAGATTAAAAGAACTTGAACTTGAAATACTATATATACTAACTACTAACATTCCCAAATAGTTGATTGTGCCTTATAAGGGCTTCTGTGTTCCCTGCAGAATCTTCATGACATGGAAGGTCAATTTCCTATTGCGTCTCCATTGCGGTGTGAACATCCATGAGTTACTTTCGTACGTCGGAAAATCAAACATTTGTGTAAGGCATACGACGCAGCAGTTTGTGCTAGGGGTTGTGTTTCATCGGAGTACAGACGGTCAACGGAGCTCGCTAGCTAAAAGACGATCCAAAGACTGACAGATGTTCAGAAAACAAGACCAAAGGTATCGATAGGATCCCAAAAATGTATTGTTTATTGGACCTCTTGATCCAGACAATCGGGTCCTGCAGATTTCCGGTCTTCGCCAGGCCCCGCAAGCATATTATTCATTACACGTAATAGTGGTTTTTCCACAAATTGCGGCCAAACTGCTAACCGGGTATGGATCGTATATTTACTCCTATATATGTCTCTAATAGCAAGATTAACTTCGGAAACCGATTCGTCGTGTTTTCTTACCTCTGATACGAACCTCTAATTGACTTAAGAATTAACTTTAACCAAATTTCAGGTTTGCCAGATTCCGGGCGAATTAATTAGTTAGCGAGAAAACAAGTTCCAGATACAGATTCAGAATGTTCGTTTACTCCTGGGTCGAAAGCCCAAACTACTTCAGTGTTGCTTACTAAAAAGAAAGTAAGCTATGTTTTCGTCCCTTAATTTAAAACCCCTCCTCCACCCCTAAATATGCAACTATGGGGCCCATCTACAAACTTGACCTGTACTTTGACCGAACGGATCCTCACAAGTTCGAACAAAATATCCTAATCCCTTCGACAGTTATCATGTTAACAGACAGACGGACGGACAAATTTACGAAGTCATGGGCATCTCGTCACTTACGTTTTGGGATCCCAAAATGTAATTAAGTGGGTTGAATTCTAAGTCTTTGGGTCAAGGGAAAGGTCGAGTTCATAAAATGGGCTATGTAGCTCAACATTTTGCGGTGGGAGGGGTCGGGTTTCAAATTAAGGGGCGAACAAATCTTTTTTAAACAACTAATGAGATAGCTGATTTAGGGTTAAGAAGACATGCTAAATATGAATGTGAAAACCATTTTTTCGCCGGACAAGTGGTTCGCCCGGAATCCGGCCAAAACCCGAAAGTTTGTTAAAAGTAAAAGTTTTATAAAAAGTTGATTAGATGTTCGATTCAGCGGGTAAGAAGGCATGGTGAAAACTTATATGAAAACCATTTTTTGTCTGACAAGTAGTTGGCCCAAAATACGTCCGAAACCGGAAAATTTGTTAAAAGTAAAAGTTTTATCTTAAGTTGATTAGATGCTCACTTTAGGGGTACGAAAACATGCTGAATCCCGTTTTGACAATCATTTTCTATCCGGACAGATAATTCGCCTGAAATCTGGCTAAAACAGAAAAATTTACAAAACCTAAAGTTGTATCTGAATATTGATTAGATGTTTGATATATGGGTAAGGTGACACGCTGATTTCGTTTTTGAGCTTTAGTTCAAAAATCTGGACTCCGGTCGAACTTGGAGAAGTAAGGCAGAAGATTTTATCAGTTTCGTCAAAGTAGATGTGACGTATAGCCTAGGGGTAAATACACACATAGTCAATCCATATCTGAACTTGATTTTCTCTGATGATTAACCGTTGACCTTCTTCTGTCTCTAAATCTTAATAGTAAAAATGTTCAAGGAGTCTGGCGAAGACCAGATTTCTACAAGACCAAATTGTCTGGATCAAATATTAAAATTTTGGGACCCCATCGAAACCTCTGGTCTTGTTACTATTTGAAAAAGCTTCCAGGTATATTTAATATATCTCTGTGTTATGCCTGGGTTTAACAATGATTATCCAGAACACGCAACTCTCCCGATAGTACAGTCAATCTAAGGTTTAACCTCAAACAAATTGCAAAAGTTTTGATTTTGGTACCATTCGAACCGGAAAAAAATTCTCTACAACATATAAAAAATCGGCAAAAATCGGACGAGGCGAAATTGACCGTTTTTCGTCTTTTCTTCTAAAATGACGACTTTTTAAAAACAACTTAATTGGCACGTATAGAAAATCGGTAATAGGTAAATCTGGTACGTAGATCACGAATATGCACTTTGTTTTTGTTTTGAACGCTCATGTTCAGTTCCCCCCCCCCCTCCCTCCCGCCCACAAATCAAGCGTCGATATAGGTCTCGAGAACAACATTACGCGAAGTTGAATCCATACAGAAAATAATTGGACTGCTAATGCAGAGAAGAAGTCGTGGACGTCAATTTACCCCCCCCCCCCCCCCGCCCTCCACCCTAAACGTGACCACCCCAAATCCTTAGAATCGAATAAGCAACTTCTCACACCTAGGTAAATCATTGATTTTAATTTGAAAAAAAAAATCACAGGTAATTAGAAATTGCAAAGGGATTAGAGACTCATCACAGGAATCCTGTGAAGCAAAGCGCCCCCGTCTAAGACGTAGGTGCAAGTCAGACTAATCTTTTCCCCAATAGTATCAGTTTCTGAAAGTCGCTTGATAGCTTTTGCCAGCTCTGGATTATTTGGCTTTCGGAACGTGCCAGAATCGTCAAAAAGCGACGCAGGATAGGAGCAAAGCTCATATTTAAATGAAGATTCCTCGTCCATATTCAGTCTTTTGGATACAGTTAGAAGACGCTGAAACAGCAATGAAGGGTCTAAACGGTGGATTTCTCCTCCATTTTTTTGCTTCGCCGTCATAAGGACTGCCTGGTCCTTCCGTTTGAACGAATGCTCCCTCAGCGATTTCCCTACCATTTCGTCAAGAATCTTCTTCCCGACTTCCACTGCTTTGTCGGCGTTCATGTTTTCTGCAGCAGTCATGCCAGTAGCAAGGCTTCGAAGCGATAGCGGATCACCCTCGAAAGGAGACGACTGCTCGACAACGTCAATAACTATTTGTGTGTCTTTGCAGTCCCTCTGCTGCCTTGAAAGACCAGACTCTTTGTGCTGGTCGCTTGTGTGATACGAAACATCCGTCAGTTCTTGCATCAGAAGATTAACGTGAGCACATGCTGGACGTCTCATTACCCACTGAAGTCTCTGTACTTCCGTCATTCCTCTACCTCTAGTCAATCCTTTTGCCGTTTTCAGATTTCTCATCAATTCTTGTTCTATGACCAAATCTGTAGATAAACCGGCCCAAAATCTGTCCGATCTTCTCTCAACGTGCAAGCCTTTTTCGAAAGACTGGAGAAGTGTTGGGCTTGGATGTTCAAGTCTGTTCATCTGCTGCAGGTACAGCCTCGCCGACTTCGTGTAGTTGTTGTGACCAGCTGCTGCGAGGTAAGGGAATGAAGTTTCCATTGACCTGTACGTTCAGCTCTGAGGAAATTTCGAAGAATGGCAACCATGTCCATGTACTGGATCCACAGTTTTCCTGTTCGAGTCTCGTGACTTCGCTCTGATTTAAGAGCCGACAGAGAAGCTTTGACCTTCATGAGACTTGAAGACTGGGAGATATGATCAAGAGAAGCTCGTCCATCCATTACTTTCTCATATAGGTCTTTGATTTCACTAAGCTCAACCGTATTCAGTGCAAGTTCTGTATTCAGTTCAAGTTCTGCATCTGAATCCTCGTCTACAAGTTCCTTTATCAGAATCGAGTGAAGTGCTGCGTCTACAATGGTATGGGCTCGCAGTGCTCGAGAAATAGCCTTACCACTTAGAAGATGAGGAACTGTATCGGAAGCGTACATCAATTCAAAGATTTGATTGGGTGTACGTGGGGGGGGGGGGGGGGGACAAAATATGCAAGATACTAGGACACGACTTTTTCCTGGCATTGGGCATAGGAAGTGTAAATTTTCTCTGCGTGGATCCGACTTCGTGTAATATCCAACGTATATTAATGCACGCTTGAATGAATGAATGAATGAATGAATGATCGTTTTAATTTAAAAGAAAAACTATCACAGCAAAATGCCGAATTCGTTTCTTCGTGTCAAACGTCAAAAATACGCTGAATGAAATATAAATTATCGAAAATAAAACATTGTCATAAAACAAACTCAATTTGCATTATACCATTCAGTGAAACTAGGCACGAAACTTTTCTTGAACCGGTCAGTGCTGCAATGAATTGGGGCGAGCTTTGGGACCTTCACTTCTACTGCTCTAGGTTGGCGAAGTCTCTCGGGTAAATGGGGACTAGGGAGGAGGGAACGGTGCACGGGGTGGGAAAGGAGTTTTAGGCCAAAAGTCTGGCAAAGGTGCTCTCTCCTCTCTGCAAGCGTTTGCAGCCGAAGTTCCTTTAGCAGAAAAGAGTAAGGTAATCTGGCTTCACCATAAATGATACGTAGTGCACGTTTTTGTACCCGCTCGATCAGATCCTTCTCCCCTTGGGTGAGACCGTAATGCCATGCCGGACAAGTATATTCAAGAAGGGGGCGCACGAAACAACAGTAGATTTTTACAAGCTTATCTTTAGGCATTTTAAACCTTTTGAAAACTTTGATCATGGCAAGTGCTGCATTAGCTTTTTTTGTTATATTTGAAGTGTGTGCATGCCAAGAAAGGTCTGAGGAAATCGTTACACCGAGAAGTTGAATTTTATCTGAAATGAGATCTGGGATGGGAGGGAGATGTTGAGGCTAGGACTTCAAAAAATTTATAGGGACAACAATTGACTTTTCATGGTTCACAACCATCTTAACTGATGATGCTTCTGCAGCAACATCTTCTATTACTGATTTAGCTTGACTTTTAGCATTTCTATTAAGGATTTCAACAAGAGACAGATCGTCAACATACTTCCAACGTTCATCCATATCTGTAGCAGTATCATTAATCATTAACAAAAAACATAAGGGTCCAAGAACTGTCCCCTGTGGTACTCCACAGAAAATGGGCAACGGTTTTGAAAAACATTTTTATATTTTACTGTCTGTTCTTGACTAGTAAGAAAACTTTTTACAGTATTTATTAGAAAGGCTGGAATATTATTTTCCATCATCTTATTTACTAGAATCTGGTGGTCTATCAAGTCAAAAGCCTTTTTGAAATCTATAGCTATTAGGTTTAACCATTTATCTGGATTGTCAAGATTTTTACAAATAAAATCTAACAACCCAATTAGCTAATGTGTTGTAGAACTTCCAGGTATGTTCCCAAATTGGCGTTTATTAATAATCTTCGTGAGAGGTTCTTTCAACCAAGTAGCAACAGATCCTTCGTAAATTCGACTGAAAATGTCTTTATGTCGCGCGTGTGTGGTGGGGGGGGGGGGGGCAAACGGCTCAGGGATGGTCAAAACACAGAACCGAGTCCATATTCGTGATCTGCGTACCAGATTTTCCTATCACCGACTTTTTAATTTTTTAAAATTAATTTTTTTTATAAGTCGTTATTTTAGAAGAAAAGACGAAAAAACGTTAATTTCGCCTCGACCGATTTTGGCCGATTTTGTATATGTTGTAGAGAATTTTTTTCCGGTTCGAATGATACCAAAATCAGAACTTTTGCAATTTGTTTGAGGTAACCCCTAATTTTAATTTAGATTGACTGTACTACGAATAGCAAGTTACATGCAAGTTACAGCAAGTATGGAAATAAGTAAGTCGTAAACAATTGCTTTCAATTGTTAACTCCCGCAAAAATGTCCGATAATGCAATTGGAAAAAAAAAACGATCGTTTACCACTTGAATTATATCCATACGGGGTCACGTGTTTAGACGTTATGCTCAAGAGTAAACACGATGGGAGGAAACTGGGTATTTGCACATTGGTGTTAAACTCATTGTTGTCTGAAAACGCAACTTTGAAAAAGAATCGCTCTTGAATGACAGTGCTTTAAATTTCCGTGCTTTAAATTATTTGCCTTTTCTTTGTTCTGAACCTGCTTCAAGGGGCTTGGTTATTAACTTTAGTAACTCGACCTTTTTCATCACTTTGTAAATCGTGGCAAGCAATTCGAGCTCAAGTAAGAATGAGGTGATTCTGTTTGAAAATAAAGATATATTTAGCTAGAAATACTGAAGTAAATATTTATTCCCCAATATGTAGCCTAAATCATTCTATTAGCATTTTCTAATATTTGTGTCATGTTTTTTGGTTCCTTTTTAAGAAAGATAGATTTTTCTGAAAGACAGACTTCTCTGTAAATTTGAAATCTTGTTTGAGGCTAGGTGCTCTTCTGTATCCCAAGGAGTAAATGGTTGGATCTTCACTTGAAGATCATATTCAAATTTACTCTTATAATTCACTTGCTGGGGTATCCCATGCACTCCAAACTAACTCAGTTTCGTAGAATCTCACAAAGGCACATGGCCGCCAGGTAGTGACGTCACAAAATAGTTGTGGCAGAGTTTGGATGTGGTACATGCTTTAGACAATGGCCATTCATCGGCATTTATACTGTAAATTGCCCTGGCAGAGACGACGCCATGAATTTCTCTTTACCCCGATACCGAATCTCTAATCGACTTCAGAAACAACTTTGACCTTCAACCAAATTTCTAGTTTCGGCGGAATTCCGGGTGAATCATTCGTTCCGGCAAGACGACTTCTTTCAGCTATGGATTTAGTAAGTAAGTAAGTAAGTAATTTATTTATAACCCGCCGTTTTCAGAAAGCGGATTAAATGAAGAAAATAAATAAAACACATAAACATACACAAAAAGACACTTAATTTCAATCGTCGGCCAAGAAGCAGTGTAGAAGGTCGTGCGCTGGTTGGGTTCTGTTATCAATGATTTTTGATAGCGACGAAGAAAAATCCAAAAGGGTAACACTTGCATCTTGAATTTTGAACTTCTTTGCCAAAGTATGGTTATGGCATAATTTCGACAAGTGGAGTAGGTGCTTTGCATATTTAAAATAACATGATCTCATCTTTTTTATCTCCTTCCTTCGCAGAACATGAGTGACACCAGAACGAAATAGTATAGAAGGAGCGCAGAAGGTGCTGTACAATTTTCCCAAAGCTTTACGACTATAGCGCCCCCGGTTGGGGACGATGCGTCCATAGTTGAACAACCGAAGAGCAAAATTTTTACAACGAGGATTTGAATGTTATGCCAAGCCATCGTAGAGATTCTGTTGATCTGACGACGAACGATCCAAGACAGATAGAAGCTTTAGCATTCAAACGATTTGAAGAAGGGTTGAAATGCAGGTACTCACATTTTGAGAGGTTAACTTCAAGACCGATTTTAAGAAGTTCCGACGACGGCTTTTTTGGTGAGTGTGGATCGGGCACGGCTTACTAAGAGCAAGTCTTCCGCGTAAGCTATGTAGCTGAAGGCATGGTCTTTATAAAAGTAAGCAGGGTGTAAAGAATTGAGACAAGAAGATATGGCCGATTTGAAAATGTAGGGAGATAAGACTCTCCCTTGGCGAACACCAGTTCGGACAGGAATAATCTCTGACAAGCTACCTTGCCATTTAAACCTTACTGAGGAATGACTATACCAAAATTTTAACAGACTGACAACATACAGATTCACGCCAGAAGTAATGAGAGAGAAGAGGGCCTGAGAATGCGTTATATTGTCAAAAGCACCAGCTATATCTATAGAACATATATGAATAGCAGACTTCTCGCGGGTAGCCTGTTTCATCATTTTTGTTAATATGTGATGAGCGTGCGCAGAACTGGCGCTCGAACGGAATCCAAACTGCATTGAACCAAAACGACATTTTTCAATTAATTCTGGAAGAAGGACGTATTCCAGGATTTTGCTTATGGTACAAGAAACTGTAATTGTTCGATAGCTTTTGCAAAGGTCTGTGTCTTTCCCTCGCTTAATCACCGATGTTACAGTACCCGAGAAGAAACTATTCGGAACCAAACCCTGGCATAAACAGATTTGAAACAGAAGTTGGAGGTGTTGTGTTAAAGCTGGACACTCAGTTTTGAAAAAATCGGCACTAATGCCATCAGAATCTGTGGAACCAGTTCTTCTTAATTTTCGGAAAGCAATTTCGATGGAAGAACAAGTCTCGGGAAGAACAGAGGGTTGAAATATCTTCCTTGGTAGGTATGAAAGAAGTAAATTTTCATAGTGCTGCTGAATTTGGTTTTTGCAACCACTGAATAGCCCACTGTAGTGGCTGGTCCAGTCAGCCGTAGTTAGTGCGGAAGGAGGTACAGCTGAACCTTTATCTGTCCGAAGGACCTTTTGCCAGTGTTAGTGGGAGCATCTAAGCCATTCAAACGAGCATTTTTAAGTGAAGATTTGTATTCACGCTTCGTTTTAGCTTTCAGATTAAAAACAGTACCATTCCCTGGGCGTCCACAAGCAATCCAAATTTTTTGCCAAAAAAATTTTGCCGTGTTTTTCGCCTTTTTGGGATCCCAAAACGTAAGTGGAGGGATACCTATGACATCGCAAAAGTTGTCCGTCTGTCCGTCCGTCCGTCCGTCCGTCCGTCTGTCCGTCCGTCTGTAAGCACGATAACTCTCGAAGGGAATGAGATATTTTGATGAAACTTGGTGTGAGGGTTCGTTGGGTCGTCGGACCAGTCAAGTTCGTAGATGGGCTTTGTAGCTCTACATTTAGGGGTGGGGGAGGGGATTCAAATTAAGGGACAAACAAAATATTTTGAAACAGCTAATGTGATAGTCGATTATGGAGTAAGAAGACATGCTGAACATGATGGTGAAAACCATTTTGTCATCGGACAAGTAGTTCGCCCGGAATCCGGCCAAAACCGGAAAGTTTGTTGAAAGTAAAAGTTTTATTTGAAGTTGATTAGATGTTCGATTTAGGGGTAGGAAGACATGCTGAAGACGATGGTGAAAATTATTTTCTCGACGGACAAGTATTTCGCCCGGAATCCGGCCCAAACCGGAAAGTTTGTTGAAAGTAAAAGTTTTATTTGAAATTGATTAGATGTTCGATTTAGGGGTAGGAAGACATGCTGAAGACGATGGTGAAAACTATTTTCTCGACGGACAAGTATTTCGCCCGGAATCCGGCCCAAACCGGAAAGTTTGTTGAAAGTAAAAGTTTTATTTGAAGTTGATTAAATGTTCGATTTAGAGGAAGGAAGACATGCTGAACACGATAATGAAAACTATTTTCTCGACGGACAAGTATTTCGACCGGAATCCGGCCCAAACCGGAAAGTTTGTCAGAATTAAAAGTTTTATTTGGAGTTGATTAGATGTTCGATTTAGGGCAAGAAGACATGCTGAACACTTACGTGAAAACAAGTTTCTACCCGGACATGTAGTTCGTCCGGAATCCGGCCAAAACCGGAAAACTGTTGGAAGTCAAAGTTTTATTTCTATTTGATTAGATAAGCGATTTAGGGGTAAGAAGAGATGCTGAGTTCCTGTATGACAATCGTATTTTACCCGGACATATAGTTCGACCGGAATCCGGCTGGACTTGGAAAATTTGTTATAAGCTAAATTTCTATTTGAAGTTGATTAGATGTTCATTAATGGGGAAAGAAGATTCCCTGATTTCGTCTTTGAGCTTTCTTTTTTCGCCGGACAAGTAGTTCTGGAGTTCGGCCGGAACCGGGAAATTGGCAGAAGTGGCAGGAAGTTTTCGTCAAAACAGATATGACTTATAGGGGTAAACACACATGCTGAATCCAAACCTGAACTTGGTTTTCTCAGGTGATTAGCTATTTGGCCTTAATCTGTTTCTGAATTTTAATTGTAAAAATGTTCAAGGAGTCTGGCGAAGACTGGATCTGGCTAAGACAAGACCCTGTTGTCTGGATCAAGAAGACGCGAAAAGGAGCGTCCTATGTCCTCCGGGACGGTGCCCTATACCGCCGTGCCAAAAGGATCACCGGAGGCACCGTCCACTTTCAACTAGTCCTTCCTACAAATTTTAGAAAAAGGGTCATGGAGGCTGCCCATCGTATGCCAGACGAACATGGAAGGTCACCTCATCGAGGGAGAAATCTTACAAGCAAGTTAGTTCTTACCAATTTCTACTGGCCGGAGATCTACAATGACATAAAGCAGTTTATGGACGAGGGTTCCTGCAGGCAGACGACAGCAGCATTTGCGGGGCACATTGTGGAAGTTAAACGGCCAGTGTTCCAAAGGCTTGGCCCGCCTAGACGCTAAGTGTTTGTAGACAATGATGATTTGGAAGATTCTCATTTTTCTTTTCTTTTAAGGGGGGAGGGATGTCGAGAAGTGGCAGACCCCTCTCCATTCAATCTGTGACGCGTAATTTGCCGGACCCATTTCAGTGCGGAATAGATTGGAAAAATAGTTCAGTTGGTTGCGGGAGTTTAAACGAGTAAGATGTTGTAGCGTTTTACCAATAAAGAAGCCATTGTTTTGTTAAGTTTTGTTACAAGGAAGAGTTTAGAGAGAGAGATTCCTGACATAAGTGGTGTCAGAAGTGGGAGTTGTCTGGATCAGATATTGAATTTTTGGGATCCCATCGAAACCTTTGGTCTTGTTAACTTCAGAGCGGGCCTTACCCTTTACGCGACATTCTCATTAGCTTGTAAAACATACCTTTTTTTTTCCCTTAATTCGAAACCGGCTCTGCCTCTAAATACCTAAAGGACACTTCTAGAACTTGGCCTGTACTTGGCCAGTCAATCCTCATATGTAGTCTGAACAAAATTTCTCAACCCCTTCGACCCGCCGACATTATTCTTCCTCTTCTAGCTTGTAACTATTTTGATTAAACTTGATTGATTGATTGAGTGATTAAACCAAAAAAAAACGTACAAGAAAGCGTATAGTCCGAGATGCAGAGGTTTCGCCTGAATGGATAAAGGGGTGGGATAAGAACTGGTATAGATAGCCACCTGTTTTTTTCGAAAATTGGTCGACAATTTTAATTATGTTGTTCACATGACATTTATTGGAAGCATTCTGCCTTTATTCTACCTTTTTGACTGAGAAAATGCCGGTTTTTGCACACTTTTTGTTTATCTTTACTATAATCGGAAGTTGCAATTAACAGCCTGTCTCCTCACCCTATATCAACTATATAATTGGGTTTTAAAATTTCAGGCTAAACTTCCGGATTCCCGGGGAACTAATTGTCCAACGAAGAAATTATTTTCATATTCAAATTCAGCATGTCCTTTACCCCAGAATCGAACATCTGATCAACTTCAGGTTCAACTTATACATTTTACCAATTTTCCGTTTTTTCCAGGATTCCGGTTGAACTACTTGTCCGACAAGAAAATAGTCTTCATATTCGGATTCAGTACGTCTCCATACCCCTAAATCGAATATCTCATTAAAAATAAATGATTTTTGCCTTTTAATATGAAACGCCTCCCCAATCCTCAATATACAGTTTTAGGGTTTGGGTCCCTTGACCCAAAGAATCCTCACACTAAGTTTCATCAAAATATCGCATTCCCTTCGAGAGGTATCGTGCTCACAGACGGACGGACAGACAGATAACTTTTATATCCCTCCACTTACGTTTTCGGATCCCAAAAAACAATAGGAAGCAAGATTTGTCTTCTCGTGACAGTTTGAAGCCTCAAGGTCACAATTCTTTCTACAAAACTGTGATTATACAATAAGAAAGAGCCAGCGAAATGTTTCCAATCATTTACAGGCACAAAATAGTTATCCAATATGGATAATTAAGTCATGCTACAAGTCCAAAGCCCTATACATCTCAATCTTAAATTATTCATATTATTCCCCATTCCGTTTTTTGTTGGGAAGGCTGCAATCTCTCTGTAGTTGACATAATTTGTGGGTTTTCGACAGTTTTGTACAGATAAACTGGATTATGCTACCAATCGTAATTTGGGGAACTGAGACAAGGTGCCATCTGTGGCCTGAGATTTTGGAGGAGTTCTGGATATAGAATTTGAATATTTTGGACATGTGACTGTTGAAAAAAATTAGATTTTGCCTATTGATTATCGGGACAGCATGGGAATTTCATTTTAATATTTTCGCTGTGACATCGAGGATGTGTAAAAACGAGGTCAGGTACGCCTCCTGTAATTCAGTCCGGATGCAGTGATGTATTATACATATAGCTGGAAGCTTTTTGTAAATACACAGGCCTACACAGATACATTAATCAAAAATATAATAAAGTAAAACAATAAACGCAGCAGTGATATGTCGTCGCTCTGGAAGTTTAGGCTTTAGGCTCCCTACGCGCTCTCACCATATCAACCAAACCTCGAATCGAAACGTCGCAGAGACAACGCAGCAACATATTGCAAGATTATGTCAGCTCGGGGAAATACCGTTGAATTGTCAGATGATGCTCGCTTACCCTCTAGGAGAAAACCAGAGAGCAGACGGAACCAACTCTCAGACAGAAAAGCTTATCAAGTGCGTTATTGAATTTCTATGGATTCTCCTTTGGCGGACGACGAAATATCGAAGGGCAATGCCAATCGGACTGGAACGTTCACAAACTGCCGTTTGTAATTAAACGTGTTGGAAGTGGGTGTAGTTGACCCCTCCCCCTCGCCCCCTCCGAATGCAAATATATAGGAAATCAGAGAAACTTGTTAAAAACTGCAGTTTGGACCGGGGTACTTAAGGATTTTCCCTATACACGCGAGTCAAACGGAAACGCGTGACGGCGGCTCGTTGGCCGCTTGCCTCTTTGGTAAAATATACTGCATTTTACTAACACCGTGTGCGGGGTACCGGAGGAGGTCTAGCCGAAGGGAGGGGCGCCGGGGGGGGGGGGAGCCGAGAACTGCTGGAATTCCCCCACCAAGGTCTACTGTTATTTAAGTTGCATTCGATTTGGCCTCGTCTCGGTTCTCTCTCACTTCTTTCACCCAGATATCGTTTCATTTAACTGCCTTGTTTCATTATTGCCATTTTATTTGACCCCGTGAATGATAGTTTCGGTCCTTTCTCAGGCATATTTCTTGACTGCGTTTTTATGGCACTTGCCCCTCGATCGACACTACGTGGCACGACGGTAAATCGAATGACACTACGTGGACACGTCAGTACGAGGAGAGAATCCGATACTATGTCGAAAATCAAAAATTGTTCTGAAGTCGATTAGAGATTCGGTATCGGGGTAAGGAGAAATTCATGGCGTCCTCTCTGCCAGGGGGGCCAGATTTTAGTAAGACTAATTTTAATGCCTCAGTTGAGATTGTTACTTTAATATAGATTCATATATTTAAATACACACATTCGCCTTTTCGTTTCAACTTTAGCTAAAACGCGAAGCTTCCCAACGATTATACCCAGAATAAGTTGAACTAAGCTCCGCATGGGAAACTTTTTAAATCTGTATTTTTTTCGTAAAAATGTGCGTCCGACAAATATTTGCAGAATTTGATTTATTTGATTTCTTACGAATAAAAAGAACCCGACGTGCCAAAAGAATACCGACGACGACAAAAGCATTCAGAATTCGATTTCTTCTGTGTTGCGCCAGACAAGACTGTAAAGATCTTTATTTCTAACATGTAAATAGAAGCCAATGTGCCGATGAAACTTATAACTTTCGGGATGCGCCCGACAAACCTTTACAGAATTTGATTTCTGACGTTTAAATAGAACCTGATGTGCCGACGAGAATACCGACGCCCGATAAAACCATACAGCATTTGATTTCTTCTGTGTTTTGCCCGACTAGACTGTACAGAAATTGATTTCTGGCGTAAAAATAGCCCGTTGTACCGACGAGGTTTGAAATTCCCGGATTCGCCTTAAAGTTTGTAGAATTTGATTTCTTACGTATAAATCGAACCCAATGTGGGAACGAGTCAACCGACGCCCAACAAAAGCATATTAGATTTTATTTATTCTATATTCCTTATATATAACATGAGCTACAAGCTCATATGGCACTTGTTACAAGTCGGTTGTGTGAGAAACGAGAAAGTAAATCTGAGCATTTTTTCCGGAAATACCGGTAGCCTTTCTCAACGTGCTCGGATCCGGTCCGGACCCTAACCCCCCCCCCCTTAGTTACGCCCCTGCTCTCTGCAGCTGGCCCCATGCACATGTAGAGGCCAGAGCGACAGTTCTCAATTTCGTCTTCAAAATCATCAAACCAATAATCGTAGCTCTTTGGCCATTGTGCTAGGTCTTTAGTATCTGATGAAACCGAACAAACCAACTGTTTTCAGGAAAATCGACTGTTTTAAGAGAACTTGACCTGTTTCAAGAAAAAATCGGCTGTCTTTAGAAAATATTCCTTTCTTTTTTACCGATTAGTAAACGATATTTTGAGGGGGCCCGCCCCCATTTGAGACTGTTTCTGCTCGAGGTCGGATATATTTTTGATGCTTTCTTTATGGATCAGAAGTGTGACTCAAAATCATTGCTTCGAAATTTAACTCTCTTTCGATGTATTTTCTTTATTGTTGAAATGTGGTATGGGTTCACCGAGTCAATGGACGTGTGGCGGCGACAGCTGCGAATTTTTTTTTCGAGTTGGTAAATTTTATTAGAATCTAGTTAAAAAAATATACGAATGCTAGTAAACTTAATTCTGGTCGGGTGGCAACACTGATCAGAATATTCAATAATCTGCAAGGAAACCGGAGGGTTATGACGCGGGAGTGTGGGAAGGTAGCGGAAAAGAAGGTCGATCAGTTAAAGGATAGGTAGCGGAATAATTTCCCCTGTAATAATTTATATAAAACAACAAGAGCTGAAAGCTCATATGGCAATTGCAAGAATAGGCAAACTGTTGGCAGGAGTTTTTTGTTTGTGAACTTTGTACAGAGTCGGATATTATTTTATTATACACTAGTAAGTAAAAAGTAGACTCCTTGAACATTTTTCCCATTAAAATTCAAAAAAAGATTAATCATCTGAGAAAACTAAGTTCAGATACTGAATCAGCATGTGTGTTTACCCCTATAAGTCATATCTGTTTTGACGAAAACTTCATGCCAACTCCCAATTTCCCGGTTTCGGCCGAATTCCGGAACTACTTGTCCGGCGAAAAAAGAAAGCTCAAAAACGAACTCAGCGTATCTTCTTTCTCCAATATTGAACATCTAATCAACTTCAAATAAAAATTCAACTTATAACAAATTTTCCGGCTCCAGCCGGATTCCGGTCGAACTATATGTCCGGGTAAAAAATGATTGTCATACACGGATTCACCATCTCTTTACCCCTAAATCGAATATCTAATAAACTACAAATTAAAACTCTAACTTTTAACAATTTTCGGTTTTGGCCGGATTCCGGGCGAACTACTTGTCTGGGTAGAAAATTGTTTTCGCATAAGTGTTCAGCATGTCTTCTTACTCCTAAATCGAACATGTAAACAACCCCAAATAAAA
Source organism: Branchinecta lynchi (assembly GCA_023053575.1). NCBI lineage: Eukaryota > Metazoa > Arthropoda > Branchiopoda > Anostraca > Branchinectidae > Branchinecta > Branchinecta lynchi. The sequence continues at coordinate 8,495,195 of JAKZAP010000011.1, read as the reverse complement.
ATTTTACTTTTAACAAACTTTCCGGTTTTGTCCGGATTCCGGACTACTTGTTCGGCGAGAAAATGGTTTTCACCATTCTGTTCAGCATATCTTCTAACCCCTAAATCGAGCATCTAATCAACTTCAAATAAAACTTCTACTTTTAACAGACTTTCCAGTTTGGGCCGGATTCCGGGCTAACTACTGTCCGGCGAAAACCGGTTTTCACCATCGTGTTAAGCATGTCGTCTTACCCTAAATCTAATCAACTACAAATAAAACTTTTACTTTTAACAAACTTACCGGTTTTGGCCGGATTCCGGGCGAACTACTTTTCCGATGACAAAATAGTTTTCACCATCGTTTTCAACATGTCTTCTTACCCCATAGTAGACTATTACGTTATCTGTTTAAAAATATTTCATTTGCCCCTTAATTTAAACCCCCTCCCCCACCCCTAAATATAGGGCTACATAACCCATCTACGAACTTGACCTTACTCTTGACCCAAAAAATCCTCACACCAAGTTTCATCAAAATATGTCACATATGGAAGTACCCTTACTCCCGTCCAATTCCTCCCACCGTGAAACGATACAGTCCTGTTTTGTCAGTAATGTATCTAGGGTTTAAGCTTGTTCTTCCCACCAAGTTTCATCTCGATACCTTGAATCTGAGCCTTTCAGAAGATTTCCGTTGCCCCTTTCTAGCCCCCCCCCCTCCCCAGTTATCGTATCCGGTCCGGATTTGAAAAGAAACATCTGAGGCACTTGTTCCGGACACTTGTCAAGTTTCATGCAGGTCCAATTACCCCTTCCAAAGTTATGCATGTTACTAATTTCCGGACTCCCCATCCCTCTACTCCCCCTACGATGGTCGGATCGGGGAAACGACTATTATCAAGGCAGTCTGTTCGGGTCCCTGATATGCCTACCCAATTGCACCTTCCTAGTACCGAACTCGCGGGATCACCGAATTCGCACCCCCCCCCCCCCCCCCCCCCACTCAGCAGTTTGTATGACAACAACGTATGACAAATTGAACGTACAAATTAAACAACGTATGACAAATTGAAAAATTTGTTGGGCATTTCTGGACATCTATTAGTTCATGCTTGAAACAGTGTATTCACACCAAGGCCGTATCCAGGGGGGGGGTTAGGGGGTTGAAAACGGGGACCATTAGTGAGGTTTGAGTTGCTTTCTGAATAAATGATCGCGCCCTACAGCAACATTATCATTATCCGCCGTCTAATAACTTTGATAATTCATTTATTTTACAAAATGTTTCTTCTGTAATGTGGCATTTTTTGTGGGGTCGACTAAAACCAAGAAGGGAAGGAAACGCGAAAAAAGCAGGAAGCCATACTAAAACCAGGAACGGCATACTAAAACGAGGAAGGGGATACTAAAACGAGGAAGGTTGTTGTCAGAATTCGCCGCACCGTTTCCGAAACAGTGTACTCACACCCTGCACAGGCTAGGCTAAGTAGCAACCTAAGGCTGATCGGGCGAAAACGGGGACCATTAGTGAGGTTTGAGTTGCTTTCTGAATAAATGATCGCGTACTAAAGCAACATTATCATTATCGCCGTTTAATAACCTAATTCTAATTTGACAAAATGTTTCTTCTGTAATGTGACATTTTTTGTGGGATCGCCTAAAACCAGGAAGGGAAGGACACGCGAGAAAAGCAGGAACCAGGAAGGGCATACTAAAACGAGGAAGGGCATACTAAAAGGGGTCGACTAAAACCAGGAAGGGAAGGGAACGCGAGAAAAGTAGGAAGGCATACTAAAACCAGGAAGGGCATACTCAAACGAGGAAGGGCATACTAAAACGAGGAAGGTTGTTGCCAGAATTCGCCGCACCGTTTCCTTCCTCTATTTAGTATTCTTTCAGGGGTCGGCAACTTTTCAAATACAAAGTTCACCATCCCTTCCTCGTTTTAGTATCCTGACATGGGAAGGTAGTAAGATCAGTGAGGGGTTGGCAACTATAAAAATTGTAATTCACCTTTTCCTTTCTCAATCTGACGGTAGGCGACTAAAATCCTCCGAGTCCAGGGAGGGGTTGGAAACTAAGATATTCCAAGTCCACCAGCCTCGTTTTAGTACCTTGAAATTACTAAAACGAGGAAGGAAATTTTAAATTATTCTTCTTTGCAACGTCAGCAACTATCGAATTATAAATTCCACCATTTCTTTCATCCTTTTAGAGCTTGTCACGTGTGGTACCTTAAAGTACTAAAACGAGGAAGGAATGTTGGATTCTCAATTATTAGTCTTTAAGGGGTTGGCAATAATATAAAAATTGTAATTAACCTTTTCATTCCTCGTTTTAGCAGCTGGTCACGGGTAGTACCTTAAAGGACTAAAACGAGGAAGGAAATGGTGTGGACTTGAAATATCTTAGTTGCCGACCCCTCGCTGGACTCGGAGGATTTTAGTCGCCTATCGTAAGAACAAGAAATGAAAAGGAGAATTAGAACTGTTGTAGTTGTCAACCCCTCACTGAACTTAAAGCCTACCCATGTATGGATACTAAAACGAGGAGGGGATGGTGAACTTTGAATTTAAAAAGTTGCCGACCCCTCAAAGAAGACTACTTTAAAATTTACGGAACGAGGAAGGAAATGGTGTGGACATGAAATATCTTAGTTGCCGACCCCTCGCTGTATTTTTAGTCGCCTACCATAAGAACAAGAAATGAAAAGGTGAATTAGCATTATTATAGTTGCCGACCGCTCGCCTACCTTAATACCTATCCATGTCAGGATACTAAAACGAGGAAGGGATGGTGAACTTTTAATTTGAAAAGTTGCCGGACCCTCAAAGAATACTAAATAGAGGTAGGGGACGGTGCGGCGAGTTCTGGCGACAGCCTTCAATGTTTTAGTATAGGATCGACTAAAACCAGGAAGGGAAGGAAACGCGAGAAAAGCAGGAAGGTATACTAAAACCAGGAAGGGCACACTAAAACGAGGACGGGCATACTAAAACGATGCTCATACAAACAAAAATAAAATAATCAATTTAAAATGTGCGTGTTTACAAAAGTTATGTGACTGAGCCAGTTCCTTAAAAACCCATCACTAGTACACATTCACTTCCAACAAAATCTTTCAGCAACTGGCCAAATAATATATCCTATTATCAGCTGATCAAGAAAACCCCCGAAAATCTCGTCTTTGTTTATTTCGTAAATTGCGTGTAGGCTAGCAGCAAAAGCCCGGTAGCGTATAAACGGCCAGGCAAATTCCGGGAATAATTTTCATATACAATAGAGTTAGGCTTATTTTAACGTTTATTAAAACGGTATTAAAACTAAAAATATATACCTGGGAACTTTTAGGCTATTGCAAAATATTTGCCGGAAATATTATTTAATGTCTAGTTCATAATATGAACTGGTTTTGAAATACTTGCTCTTAATTTCCTTCTATTTCTTCTTCCGAATACTGCATGTTTTGCCAAGAGATGTACAATTTCAGCAAGAAGATGGGATTCAAACTAAATAGCATACCCCAGTGGAAGAAGTAGCGTATTTAAAAGTCATAAGAAAAGAAGCATTACATATTACTGCTTGTGTCAGAGCAAAGCTGTGATATCAAGATTTTTATTTTTCCTTCTATCTGACCGTTCAATAAGCAAGGAAACAAGAAACAAGTGAAATATATAGAGAAGTGTTTAAATATGAGTACCAAGATGCTACGCCCTGAATATTTTCGCATTTTCCTATTTCCACGGAAACCCTCATCTTTTCTAATCTCGAAGGTAACTCTCATTAATACAAAGGCTTTTTGTACCTCAAAAATGACGATTGGGCGGAACAAACAAAAGTGGTGTTAGATTCTTCAGGTATGGAATGTTATATCAAAGATCGTGTATCTCAGTATCTTTGTGTTATATCCCCTGAGCTATTCATCTGGACGTCTTGAAACCTTCAGCAAAATACTCAACAGAACACCCATCAAAATGGTGTTCGCCAGCAGAGACCTCTCGTATGTCAACTTCGCCGACCAGAACCGCCAAGCTCAGCACCGAATAATAGCCTATGACTAATGTAGAGCCTGTTCCAGCCTACTTGCCGTAGTTCCTAGGCATGACGTCACGAATTCTGGCTTTTTGCCGTTAAGGCTGGAACGATTTTTCTATTTTCTATCAGAATATCATGCCACGGGCGAATCGACCAATCACGTTCAGAGAATAGAGATGCGTAGTTACCATGCTTACTACGCTCCCGAGCATGGTAAGCAAATAGTTACTTTAGTTACTATTTCGAGAAGGTTGGAACGGTCAGCGCACTAACTTTTCGCGAAGTCGAATGGAAACAGTAAGTAATAGTTACTATTGTTGGAAGGGTGGAGCACGCTCATAGTATCAAGTTTTAAATTATTGTTTGCATGTTATTCTTATGTTTCATCGGTTTCTATTCTTACTTCCTTCACAATATTCCAAGATGAAATAAAAAATTAGATAGAAGACATATACAGGTTGTCTAAGATACCACAATACCCCCTTGAAAGCAATATGAGACGGAATAGAGCGTGGAAAATAAACAGCTGCATATGACACAATCTGTCAAATAAACAATTCCTCCCTTTGATCATAATCCTATACCTATAGGGTAAATACCATTGTGGGTAAATAGTTCGTAGACTTTACGCGAGGACAAGGGGACTTTACTTCTCGTCGCTTGCATAGACGTTCCATTCTTGTCAGGAAATTGAACATGCTTCTTGGAGAATGACTTGGAAATTGCCGGTAAACGATTTAGAATGTACAGGGACTTCACCATGGAGGGGAGGGGGGGGACTCCTCCCCCAAACGTCCTACTTTATTGTGCACAGCCGCTATTTTTTTGACGGACATGTCTATAATTTCACAGCTAGCCTTATTTTTATTTCGAATCGGTAAAAGGCACTCTGCTCACCAGCGTTTCCACAAAACGTCCTAGTATTCTCTGTTTGGAAGAACGGTAATTCACTTAGTTGGCGTTCTAAGCTTGAAATTCTGGAGGTTTGAAGCACATAAAAGGCTAGAATTTGTATGGTAGGTACACATCATTATTTTTCCGGAAATAGGCAGATTTTTTAAAATTCGTCTGCGGCGCTTAGTTCGGCTACTGTCGAACTAATAAACAAAAAAGTGGTTTTTTTCCCGTGGGTCCGAAAGTGCTACCATCTATTGTTTCTATCCATGCCTGTTCGCGATTTCAGCTGAGTTTATCATTCGTTTTTTTGCACTTGGGTTTGCGGTAGAGAAATTGTATCAGATGTGCCTCTTAAACTTTAAAAGTTCTCTCACTGCTAAAGAAACTAGAGCTGATCCTTTGCTCCTTTCTAAGTGGAGACGTTAGAAACTTGGCCTACGGCAAAAAAGAAACTTTTGAACTAAGACAGGTAGAATTTTTTTTTTTCGACGGCAATCGATAGCCATTGATGAGCGGATCAAAGTATATGTCATCCATTTTTTGGTACAAAAATTCCTTCATGAGATACACCAGTTTGAAAATTTCAAGGGGTTGGGGTTTGCAGCTTTTGCTAGATGGTGTACCTGTTATTTGTTTCCGTGTATTCGATGGTAAGAAGAATTTGGTCCCAATGGTAAGATATGCAAGGGATATAATACTCGGCTGTTATGCTACAATCATCTTCAGCATGAGGGGTTTGCAACTTTTGCTTCAGCCCATTATTTGTTTTCGGTGAACTTGATGTCTATCACGGGAGAGGGACTTGTAAGTGGGAATCGGTTCACGAGGGACTAAAAATTTTTGCAAATGGGTGCACATTGTATTCGATTTCTATAAATCTGACGGTAAGAAAGTTTGTGTCGATGGTCTGTCGCTGTAACCTAGGATTAACTGTTTACGCAACGGATACAAACGAAAATGTAAAACAATGAGGTAGTTTCATAATAATTAATAGTGTAATCTATGGTAGTTTAATCCTGAAAAGTTACGGATAGCTTTATAATACTAACTAGATTATATAAGATATTGTTCCAAGTTTTCATCCGTCACGATGTCTACGACTGAAAAGGATAAAGTTCAACTGACTGCGAAGTCCATTTAGTCCCTTCTTCCGATATTCTTTTGTTGTTGTTTTTACGACGCTGAAGAATAGCTTTTGATCATGTGATTATTTTTTTAGAACATCCCGTTTTAAAAGCTTCGATAAGTTGACAACTTCACCATTAACCGACATTGAAAAAACAAAACCAGTTTGAAAGTTTCAAGGGGTTGACAACTTCAGTAGTAAGGTACACTCTGAAACTAAAAATAGGCGATACCAGTTGTGAGACATGTAGGGGACATGTGTGCAACAGTCAACTGTTAGCTCATAATCATCTTCGGCAATGAGGGGTTTGCAGCTTTTGCTAGTTGGTGTACCTGTTATTTGTTTCCGGGGTATTCGATGGTAAGAATAATTTGGTTCCCAATTGTGAGACTAAAGGGGACGTGTAAGTAATAATCGGCTGTTATGCTACAATCATCTTCAGGGATTAGGGGTTTCCAACTTTTGCTAGCTGGTGTACCCATTACTTTTATCTGGTGAACTTGATGTCTGTCGTGGGAGAGGGACTTGTAACTAAGAATCGGTTCACGAGGGGCTAGAACTTTTGTAAATTGGTGCAAATTGTATCCGATTTCTATAAATCTGACGGTAAGAAAGTTTGTATCGATGGTCTGTCGCTGTATCCTAAGATTAACTGTTTACGCAGCGGGTACAAACGATACTGTAAAACAATGAAGTAGTTTCCTAATAATTAATAGTGCCATCCATGGTATTTTAATCCTGAAAAGTTACGGATAGCTTTATAATACCAACTAGATTATATAAAATAGTATTCCAAGTTTTCATCCGTCACGATGTCTACGATTGAAAAGGATAAAGTTCAACTGACAGCAAAGTCAATTTACTCCCTTCTTCCGATATTCTTTTGTTGTTGTTTTTACAACGCTGAACAATAGCTTTTGATCATGTGATGGAACATACCGTTTTAAAAGCTTCGATAAGTTGACAACTTCAGCATTTAACCGACAGCGAAGAAACAAAACCAAAGTGATGCTCTCGCAACACTTTAGTCGGCGAAGCCGGACAAAGGTTGTCGCAACACTTCACGTTGCCCAGGCAACGTAGGTCTAGTTTTTACTGTTCTTAGGCCGCCTTGCAAGTCTGCCCCGTGTTTTGGGATCCCAAAACGTAAGTGGAGGGATACCTATGACATCGCAAAAGTTGTTCGTCTATCCGTCCGTCCGTCCGTCTGTGATCACGATAACTCTCGAAGGGAATGAGATATTTTGATGAAACTGGGTGTGATGATTCTTTGGGTCAAAAGTAAGGTCAAGTTCTTAGATGGACCCTGTAGCCCTATATTTAGGGGTGGGGGAGGGGGTTAAAAATTAAGGGACAAACAAAATATTTTTAAACAGCTAATCTGATAGTCGATTCTGGGGTAAGAACACATGCTGAGCACGATGGTGAAAATCATTTTCTCGCCGGACAATTAATTAGTTCGTCTGGAATCCGGCAAAAACCGGAAAGTTTGTTAAAAGTAATAGTTTCATTGGAAGTTGATTAAATGTTTGATTTAGGGGTAAGAAGACATGCTGAACAAGATGGTGAAAACCATTTTCTTGCTGGACAACTAATTCGCCTGTAATCCGGCCAAAGCCGGAAAATATGTTAAAAGCAAAAGTTTTATCTGAAGTTGATTAGATGTTAGATTTAGGGGTAAGAAGAGACGCTGATTCTGTAGGCTATATGATAATCATTTTTTACCCGGACATATAATTAGTCCGGAATCCGGTTGTACCCGCATTTTTTTTAAGTCAAAGTTTTATTTAAAGTTGATTAGAAGTTATTTATAGGGATAAGGAGATACGCTGGATTTGTTTCTGAATTTTCTTTTTTGCTGGACTAGTAGTTCGCTCGGAATTCGGGCGAAACCGTGAATTCCGCAGAAGTAAAGCAGGAAGTTTCGGTCAGTATCGTCAAAATAGATTTGGCTTATAGAGGTATAGATAGATAGATAGATAGAATATCTGAACTGGATTTTCTCTGATGATTAGCCTGGCGAAGACTGGATTTGGCGAAGACAAGACCCAAATGTCTCGATCAAATCTTAAATTTTTGGGATCCCATCGATACCTTTGGTCTTGTTTAGGGTGCACTCAGACCAACACTAGCAGCTTGCACTAGGTCAATGGGACAAGACATTAAACCTGCCCATCCAGGACGGTAGGTCTTTCCGGCACTGTGACTACTCACTCGTGGTGATGTGTACACGGCTTCATGGTAGAATGGAACCATACCTTTTCCGTGGATCATTTGCCCTCGCCTGCCTACTTCATGCTTCCTCTGTTTCTGGGTGGTCGTCAGCTTTTCATGCCCGAACTGAGTATTTTAGTATTTTCATCTCCGCATGTATAGTGGCCTGTTAATAAAACACAATGATTTTAATTAACAGTTATTTTATCTACTGCCCACTAAACGTACAAGACGACAACGGCGCAGAAATAAGGAGAGCGAATAGACAGTTGGGAGTGGGAGGCAGAAGACACGCGAAAGGAACATGTAGATGTTGAAAAATAGCGAAAATTACCCAGCATCATTTCACGGTATCGCGAAGGGTTTGCTTGGCTGTGCGGGAGCAAATGTCTGGAGGGTGGAGTATGGCACGCTTTAAACCTGACATAGTCAAATCAAATCAAGTTCATTAGTTAGCCGTGATTATCCAAAAACGAATAGCACTGGCACGTCAAAGATACAAACACTTGGGTCACAATTTAAGTCAAGTCACTGCTAAAAGTTTTGCAAAAGTACGGGACGAATGGACGGTCATACCGAACACTGCAATTTGCAGGAGGGAGCTTTACCTTTTGCTTCCCCGAATTTGATCGTTGAGTGGGGCGTTTATTTTCACCTGTTGGCTGGAAATCTGGCAGAATGTTGCGAAAGAGCTCCGACGACAGACAGGACCTCCCAAAAGCCATAAGAAGTTCATGCCGTCTGTTTGATAAGGTAGCCAGGCGCAGTGACGCCAGACTCGCCTCGTATGAGACGTACTCGTGTCCGAGGAAGATCCGACATGCACGCTTTTGAGTGCGCTCAATTTTCGAATCCCGGGCTTTTGTTAGCGTGGGGTGCCAAACCTGGCATCCATATTCAAGGGCAGGACGAATGTATGTTTTATAGAGGTTAGTCAGAGTGTTGTGGGACAGCCCAAATCGTCTTAGCTGAGCAAATTGCTTGAGGAGAATGGCTCCCTATTGGACCAGTTTAGAGGTTTGGGATTCCCAGCCAAGGTTGTTGTCGTTTATGATCCCAAGAATTTTTGTGGTTTCAACTGCTTTAAGGTCTGCCTCAGATTCAATTGGTTCCGGATCGTGCTTTGTGAAGTTGACACGGAGGACGACACTCTTTTCAGTGTTGATCTGAAGTTTAGCCTCACTTGCGTCGCGCCGCAGCTCCTCAAGGGTATGTTTTAGCTCTTGCGAGTTGGACGAGATCAGTCGAAAGGTGGGTAGCGTCAGATCATCTGCAAATTTTAGCATCTGTTTCAGTTGGATAGCCAGTTTGTTCACGCAGCTATGAGAAAAGCCAAGGGCCCAAGTTTGGTACCCTGGAGTGCTCCGCAGGTGATGGAGAGAAATTTAGACATAATTGAGCTCTGCTTATTTTTTAGGTCGACGCATTGTTTCCTACCACTCAGAAAGCTGGCCATCTGTCTGACAATAAACTGTCGCGCTTTCATTTCAGCTACTCCGGAGACGACTGTGTAATGGTCGAAGAGATCGAAGGCCTTGACCATGTCTGCAATGAGAACAGCGACGTAAGAGCCAGGATTTTGAAGGTGTCTCAGGATTTCTTCCATCATGATGACAAGATAATTCAATTCAATTCAATTCAAAACTTTTATTCCGGCCAGAAGCCATAAACAAACACTACAACAAACACACAAACAAAAATAAAGAACTTATTAGGCTACAACACCACGTAAATTAGCCACACCCGTCTTTTTTATACATATTAACCCAAACGGGCAAAGACAGGCGAAGCCACGGGTTGCATAATGCCACAACTATGCAATTTTGCGACAGTAGCAACCGATTTCTTAGAGATGTACGATGCGCGTATGCCAACTGCGAAAAGTTCAGAACACGGTAATCGTCGAACATCTCTGTAGCACTGCAAAAACGCGGGAGACGGTGAAGTAATCGAAAACTATCATTGTAAGCAATGCGTATCTCACTCAGACTTTGTTTGGTGCAATTGTTGACAACTGACAACCCAAAAACGCACGAACAGTAAGACTGAAACAGAAAAGTCTTAACGTCAGCAGAGCAATAAGAAAACTTCCTAACTAGCATATTACCACGTATGTACAATGATCGAAGAGAGTGGCGTATATGAGCATCATCATGAAGGTTTTCAGCAAATATGTAACCGAGGTACCGAAAAGATTGCACAAAAACCAGCTCAGACCCAGCGAGAAGTACTCGTGGTAACAACGGGGGTTTTGCTTTACTAGGGCGAAAGCACATGCACACAGTTTTGGATGTATTGAAAATGATGTCAAATTCAGAAGCAAAACCTTCACATATTTTTAACAGTTTGTTCAGACTACCAACACTAGTAGCAAGCAAAACAAGTTCGTCAGCATAACTTAAATTATTAGCACACTGCGACCCAATATGGCAACCCAGCCCTGATTTACTTAAACGTCGGTTAAGCTCATCACAATACACAATGTAAAGTATTGCAGAAAGGACACTGCCCTGGCGAACGCCATTCCTTACACTGAAGGATGGGCTTAGAGTCGACCCCCATCGAACATAAAACTTCTGATTATCAAACCAATAAGCCAGCAATCTGACATAGGCCATCGGGACCCCTCTTGCAATTAGAACAGACAGCAACTTCTCCTGGTTCACTCGGTCAAAAGCTTTTTTCACGTCGAGAAAACATACATAAACCCATGTAGAGAAGAGCCAATAGTATTCAATGATAGCACGAAGGGAAAAAATTGCGAATTCAACGGACAAACGCTTTTTGTAAGCAAACTGATTATCAGATGTAACAAAATAACCCTGGAGTCTTACCAGCAGGATTCGCTCTAGAATTTTAGACATACATGATGCAAGAGCAATCGGTCTGTAGTTATCAGCCTTTGTTTTGTCATTCAAACGATTCTTAGGTATGGGCAGCAGGACCACTTCCATGAGCGAATCAGGCAGAAAACCGTGTCTCAGCATCAAAGACATAATGATAGCGAGGTAAGGAGCAACTAAATCGGTGCAATTTTTTAAATGGTTAGATGAAATTTTATCCTTACCTCCAGCCGAATCATTCTTTAAGCCCAGTATGGCTACACGAACTTCTTCAGCAGAAAAATCTCCATATTTAATATCCACCTCTGAACCAAAAAACGCACTGTGAGATGTACGGGGAACAGAATTAAAAATTTTTCGAAAAATTAGTCTTCCAAAACTCACAAATTTTAGTTTCATCATCTAAACCCTCAACAACAAGAGGGGGAGCAGATCTACTTTTTGTAGAAGAAGATACAGACTCCCAAAATGCCGTGAGAGTTTTGGAACGAAGAGCCAATGCCATCTGGTTAGCTCGAATTTCCTTTTCCTGAAAGCGAACCCACCGGAGAGCTTGTTTAAATCGAGTTTTCCACAGACGTCTCGTTCGGTCAAGAAACCCATTCATGTCACGTCCCTCGTTAATCCATGCAAGAAACCAAAAGCGGGCAGAATCATACATTGGCTTCACAAAGTCATTCCACCCAGGCACAGTGTAAAATTTACGCTTATTCTTGCTGGACGATTCAGGAATGTGCAGGCTGGATGCCAACAATAGCAGCCCGCAAACACTTTCATACAACAGTACAATATTAGTTCTATGATTTTGCCTAAGGCATGAAGTATCATTACAATCAAAGACTGGACTCTGAAAATCCAGGCATTCTAAACCAGCCTTAACCTCGTTCCTATATGCATCCAGGTGAGACTCTGACGCGTCACCCCACAGAGTTTTGCGCAAGGGATCGTTATTAGACGAGCATGCAGGTCGAGATGATGACAGTCCAACATCTAGAATGCATGTAATAGGAAAGTGGTCTGACCCAATAACATCATTTCTTATAGAGACCTGACTGACTAAATGCGACAGAGACTCAGAAATTATAACATGATCAAGCCAAGAAACAGAATGACTAGAGTTACTAAGGTAAGTAAACGAATTCAGAGGCAAAACACTTAAGTCATGAATTTTAAGTAGATTTTCGTCACAAAAAGATTTAAGCTCACGGAAAAATAAAGTATCCTTCAGTGGATTAGCATTAAAATCGCCAATAACAGCAATTCCGTCAACATGTGCGTACAGTTTAGCCAAAGCAACAGTTTCAGCCAGGCACGAAACAAAAACTGTCACATTTTCTTGCAGGCATACTGGCATGTACACATTAAACAGTAAGTATGTCCCTGATATAGAACTTAACTGCACGGCTTGAATGCGATCATTTGGGATATTAATAACCTTCACTGCAGTTGCAAGGGATTTCTTCCACAAAACAGAGAGGCCCCCATAGGGCCTACCACGGACAAGACTTCTGTCAGTGTTGACCGGAGATTTTGAACTGGCCAGGAAATCTGCACAGATATTATCCACAAAAGATAAATCACTCTGCATGAGCATAATTTCTTGAAGAAAAATTATGTCATACTCTCTGCACAGTGACGCGACTTGCTCAACACGCGGGCGAACAGAGCAACAGTTGTAAGAGGCTATTTGAATGCCCATTATGAGCTCTCACTGCTCTCTCTTTGAGAGCCACTTGTCCCTTGCTGCGGCGCAGCAGACGAAGATGGGGGGTCATAAAATTTACGGAACAAAATTCCAGCAGGCCAGAAGCTAGGCTGGAGAACGCGGTCAAGGTAAACACTAGGCATTTCTAGCTTGAAAGACTTATAAGTGTCAAAACGAGCAGGAATTTCCTCACATTTAACTGCACAACGTAGTTTTCGTGACACATGCTTCGAGAGTTCATCAACGCTCGTATTTGGAGCGAAACGCGAAACAAAAATTTTCGAGTTCCGAATCGCTGCAACAGATTTCAGGCTTCCATTGCGATCAAACGAGCTCCCAACATTTTGGTTAGGGCTAGGAGTCTTTTTCTTATTTCTTGGATTCCGAACTTCTTGTTGAGGACGACTGGTGGCACCAACGCTATGATTTTGGGCAATGATTTTTGGGCAATGATTTTGGTGGGGACCTCGAAGGGACATGAAGCCTTATTCTGGTTCATCTTGCGGATCTTTTTCTCGACCTCTAGGGGAGTGATTATTGGAATTTCGTTCAGCGTTCCGTCGAATTCAGGTAAGTGTAACATATTAATCACATCCATCCAAAACCAAACTCGCTCAACCGGAGTCAAGATGCTTGCAACAAACCAAAAACACAAGTGCATTCAAGGTTAAACCCACGGAAGCACTGCAGTTTTAAACATTTTGTTTTGATGCGTAGTGACCTGAAAGACGAAAACGCTCCTCAGCCGGGACCTGACCACGATCTTTGGCTTTCTAGGCCAGTTCTCTACCACTCAGCTAGAGTAGAGGTATGAGAACGTTTGTTGACTGTGGACTTTTTTTTCATGTTTTCCATTTTCATGCACTTGATGTGACTAAAGTCAACTATGAGTTGGTCAAAGTAGGTAATTAGAGGCCTCTGTCTCAACATATGTAGTGGATCTTTATTCTACAGCCCAAAAGTGCGCTGTTCACATTTAAGTAACTGTTCACATTTAAGTAACTGTTCAAATTAACATACCTCTACTGTCCCAAGGAGCTTGTGAACATAATTCGCTAATCCCTGCAACAGTCACATATAGAACCGGGTCACAGGAACAGTGATGACGCTGAACGCAAATTCATCATAGCACTCCACATCCCCATTTCGACGGAATAAATAGAAACTAAATGAGCAAAAATCATAAATTTTAATGATCAATTTCCGTTTCGGTGTTGTGTCGTAAGCGTGGGATATATGACTTCTACACCATGTCAGGGGTCTCCTGAAGCACTCAGGCCAGGGGGGGGGGGGGAGACTCCTCATTTCAAAGACTCCTGGCTCGCAATATATGACTCGCACGTCCCGATAAAAATAAACTTAAGCTTCCAACCCCTGTACCCTGGGCAAATTAAAGCAAGCGCTGCAGGCGGAAATTTTTCAAATCTGCCGTTGTCTCACAAGATTTAACTACTTTCCGTAGGCCAATCTAGCCTTTAATGTGTTTGAAATCAAAAAAATTCCAAGCCTGATCGCCGAGTAAATGACACGCAGTTCTTCTAAATAGAGAATACTAAGCAATCCGCCACAGTCAAAATTTAGTAATGAGCAGAGCGTCTTTTTGCGATACCATTGAAAAGGAAAGAAGAACTATGAAATCACAAATCTTTCCGTCGAAAAAATTCACAAAATAGTGGCCATAGAAAACAAAGTAGATTTCTTCCGAATTATTAACAGAAAAAGTGATTTTCGCGTTAGATACACGCTTACTCGAAATTAAACGAGGAAAAAGTTCTCCAGTGCATTTAAAACAAGACCAAAGGTTTCGATGGGATCCTAAAAATTAAATATCTGATCCAGACAACTGGGTCTTGTCTTAGCCAGATGCAGTCATCGCCAGACTCCTTGAACATTTTTACGATTATAAGTCAGAAACAGATAAGGCAAAATAGCTAATCATCTGAGAAACCAAGTTCAGATACGGATTCATCATTTGTATTTATAAGTCATATCTGTTTTGCCGAAAACTTCCTACCACTTCTGCCAATTTCCCGGTTTCGCCCGAACTCCAGAAATACTTGTCCGGCGAAAAAAGAAAGGTCAAAAACGAACTCAGGGTATCTTCTTTCCCCAATAATGAACATCTAATCAACGTCAAATAAAAATTTAACTTAGAACAAATTTTCCGACTCCGGCCGGATTCCGGTGGAAGTAATGTCCGGGTAAAATATATTGTCACACACGGATTCAGCATCTCTTCTTACCCCTAAATCGGTTAGCTAATCAACTACAAATAAAACTTTAACTTCTAACATTTTCCGGTTTTGGCCGGATTCCGGGCGAACCACATGTCCGGGTAGAAAATTTGTTTCACATAAATGTTCAGCATGTCTTCTTGACCTAAATCAGACATCTGATCAACTGAGCTCAAAAACGAACTCAGGGTATCTTCTTTCCCCAATAATGAACATCTAAATCAACTTCAAATAAAAATTTAACTTATAACAAATTTCGGAGTCCGGCCGGATTCCGGTCGAACTAATGTCCGGGTAAAATATGATTGTCACACACGGATTCAGCGTCTCTTCTTACCCCTAAATCGGTTATCTAATCAACTACAAATAAAACTTTAACTTCTAACATTTTCCGGTGTTGGCCGGATTCCGGGCGAACCACATGTCCGGGTAGAATTTTTTTTTTTCACATAAATGTTCAGCATATCTTCTTGCCCTAAATCAGACATCTGATCAACTCCAAATAAAACTGTTAATTTTAACAAACTTTCCGGCTTTGGCCGGATTCCGGGCGAACTACTTCTCCTATGACAAAATGGTTTTCACCATCGTGCTCAGCATGTCTTCTTACCCCATAATCGACTATCACATTAGCTTTTTCAAAATATTTTGTTCGCCCCTTAATTTGAACCCCCTACCCCACCCCTAAATGTAGGGCTACAAAGCCCATTTACGAACTCGACAGTTCCGACGACCCAACGAATCATCACACCAAGTTTCATCAAAATATCTCGTTCCCTTCGAGAGTTATCGTGCTTACAGACGGACGGACGGAAGGACCGACGGCCGTCGAAAAAAGTGACAAAACATTGGCCGTCGAAAACAAAGTAAATTTGTTCCGAATTAATAACAAAAACAGTAATGTTCACGTTAAAAACACGCTTACTCAGAAAGAAAACGACGTAAGTAGGATTGCCAGTGCATTAAAAAAGAAAAAAAAATCTGATTTACGGACGTAACAAACTTTTGGACTTTACCCGAGAGGAGTTTACAGATTCGGACTTGACTTTTTATGGTTGTAAGCGATTGTAATTTCTGTCCGTCAGTCGGTCTGTCGGTCCTGGTTTTGCTAGTTCAGGCACTTCCAGATAAGCTAGGACGATGAAACTTGGCAGGCGTATCAGGGACCGGACCAGATTAAATTAGAAATAGTCGCTTCCCCGATCCGACCATATTGAGGGGAGTGGAGGGAGGGGGAATCCGGAAAACTATATATTTTTAGCTTACGAGCAGGTGATCGGAAAATTTGATATATGGAAGGACCTTGTGTCTCAGACGTTCCATTTTAAATCCAGACCGGATCCGGTGACATTGGGAGGAGTTGGAGGGGGAAACCGGAAATCTTAGAAAACGCTTAGAGTGAAGAGTTCCGGATGAAACTTGGTGGAAAGAACAAGCTTATGTTCTAGATGCGTGATTGACATAACGGGAACGGATTCGCTCACTTTGGGGGAGTTGGGGGAGGGGGGGGGGGGGTGGTCCGGATTCTCCCGCGAGTTCGGTGCTTCCTGATGTGCTAGGACGACGGAAATTGGCAGGCATGTCAGAGACCCGACCAGATTAAATAGGAAATAGTCACTTCCCGATCTGACAATCTGGAGGGGGGGGGGGGGGAGTGGAGGGAGGGGGAAGCCGAAAAATTTAGGTATTTTTAACTTGCGAACGGGGGATCGGGTCTTGATGAAAGTTGATATATAAGATGACCCTCGTGTCTCAGACGTCCCACTTTATATCCGGACCGGATCCGATGGCGCTGGGGGAGTTGGAGGAGGGAACCGAGCGGAGGGATCGTGATGAAACTTGGTGGGAAGAACAAGCACAAGTCCTAGATAGGTCATTGACATAGCCGGACCGGATCCGGGCACTGTGGAGAAGTTGGGGGGGGGGGCGGATTTCTAGTGATTCCGCGAGTTCGGCATACTTCCATCATTCACGAGAATGGTTAAATCCCATTCTTTGAAAAGGAAAGAAGTGTGACAACAGGAAAGGGTATTTATTTAATGTTATTTATTTATTTATTTTTTGGAAGGAATGATATAGCGGATTCATGGTGGTTAGAATTGTGGTCACAATTTGGATTCTTTTGTCTTAAAAGTGGCCGTTAATGGTAAATTGTTCGTTTAATTTATATGTTTCTGATGAAATTAAAAAAAAATGTCAATGTCAAAATGTCCATGTCAAATGTCTGTGTTCATGATGTCCCTCAGGAATCCGAACAGATTGTCTTGAGAATAGTCGTTTCCCCGATCCGACCACCGTGGGGGGAGTGGGTGGATGGGGAGTCCGAAATCTAGTGGCATGCATAACTTTTGAACGGGTGATCGGAGTTGAAAACTCGTCAGGTAGAAAGAGCTATCGCTATGTTCTGTGCCCAAGTCCGTGCCGGTCCGATACCTGTGGGGGTGGGGGGGGGGGGACTCAAGAAACGCTTAATTCTGAGGGATTGGGGGGGAACTGAATCGAGAGAACAAGCATTAGGCCTAGATACGAAACTGACAGAGCCAGATGGTTTCGGGTCTCTGTGTGGGGAGTTGAAGGGGTTTCACGGAATCCCGGTAGTTGGGAGTTAGAATAGTTCCAAATGTAGCAAGACAACGAAACTTTGCAGGCATATTAGTAACCCGACTTAACTGACTTAAGAACCCGACACAACATATCCCCGGAAACTTCCATTCCTAGATCCGAGCTTTTTGGGGGGAGCGAGGGAAGGAAAATATTGAAATTGACTTCTTCGCAAATTGCGAGCGAGTGGTCTGACTCGAGTGAAACTTAATGGGTGACACGAATCGATGACCTAGACATGTAAAACATGGGTTCGAACAAAACTTTTGATTTATTCGAACAATGTTGTCAAAGTCAGCTTGGGCTCAAATAATATTTATCAAAACTTTTGACATGCATAAAAACCGAACGAATGAACCGAATGGGATGCAAGTTCGACAGTGCCGAGTTTATGCGGCCTCGATGTGTTATTTGGCGTCCGGGACGGATTCGGCCAAGGTAAGGGCGGGGGGGGGGGGGGGATTTGCAGATAGGGTATGCTCCGATTTCAGTAAAATTTGATGGATGGGAAGAGGGGATTAAGAGGTACGACATTTATGTTTCCAAGTGCTCTTCGGCCCTAGAGGGGGGGGGGGGGGGAGTTGGAGGAGATTGCCGGAAACTTTGAGGCTCGCATACGGGTCAAACGAGTACATCAATTTAAACGAAACTTGGAATGTAGAGAGAGCATATACCCTATATGACATATTATAGGGTCCGAACCGGATCCGACAACGGTTGGGGGAGGGGGGGGGATGTACCGGAATTCTCCAAGAACGCTCAGATCCGAGTGAAACTTGATAGACGGTATAAAAGAAGATGCTTTAGATGATCCATTTTTTAGTATGAGACAGATTCGGCCACGGTAGGGGGGGATGGAGGGAGCACCGGAAATGTTAATCAGTTTTTTGTCAAAGCATTATTTTTGATACACCAAATTACTGACTACTGTGAACTGGCATGTCAGGCCTTTGTAGGCTATGCCACATAGCTCAGCAGCAATGTGTTTGCCTACTATGCATTTTCGTTCTCATAGGCTAACCTGGTTGTGTCCCCGTTGGTGTCCATTGTTTTTGTTTTTGTTGAAAGTTTTCAGTGCATTTGTTTGCCACTGATTAAACCAGTTAAAGTAAATAAACATTAAATATCAGTTATAATTACTTTACATTTTAATAAAAGTAAAACTCTTCTGTGCTTGCAAGGTTTTTTGATAATATATCAACTAATGGGATCAAACAAGTGGATTTTATTGGGCTGAAACTTGGAAGTTGATCAGTCATGCGCATTTGCTACAGAGAATGCCAGGCGATGCCGGAACTGCTCAGAATTGAGTGAAACTAAATATCCTGTTTCTATTTCCGAACCACATTTTTGGATTTCGGGTGTATTTTGTGACGTTCTCATCTACTTTCTTGTAACGCCTACTCGTAACAAGTGCCTTATGAGCTCGTAGCTCTTGTTATATTTAAGAAGACGAGGGTTCGCCGACGAGATTAAGTTGCGTTTTTTCGGGTGTAGTAACTGTAGGTTTGATGTACTTTTGTTTCATTGTGAAAGTACAGTGTAGCCCTTCGGGCCACCCCTGCGCCCTGTAAGGTATCTGGAAAACCGAAGCAAGTGCTTAGCCTAAGCTAAAACATAAAAGGTATGGCTCGCCCAGCCGTAAGTCACTGAGTGCTAGGCTAGCAATCTGCAACTGCCGAACCCTCAGTCATAGGGCGGCTCCGGCATTCTCGCTTTCTAAATGGTAAAGCGAAAATCCTCACTTCATAGAAAGCCCTTCCGCGTACAATAATTTCCAAGATCACTCTCCCATCCCTTCGTGGATTCTCGTTCCTGATCAATCCGCTCCGCCTTTCAAAACTAGCGTAGCACGAAAATAGCTTTGGAAATCGACGCGAGTTTCAGCCAAGGTCGCAATAACAGCCTAGTGTAGGCCTGTACTAACGGAGATTTCTAGACCGCCAGAACCGCGCTAAAATTAGTTAAAGCTTACTAAAACGATTTCGTCCTGAACGTGCCAATCCTCATTTGCAACAACCGTTTCTTTCGTATTGTTTTTAATACGGGCACAGGATGCTAACAAATATATATATAGACACAGCCAACAATAAAACAATGTCTAAAATGTTACAGGAGTATAAAACAGCGATACGTCCAAACACTAAATACACTAGAAGATAAAACTAATCACTTGAAACTGTCTAAGAAATGTTTAAGCAGATCTCACTATATTAAGAAGAATTCAAACCCACACCCCCAAAGCTACGTCAGTGAATTATCTGAATAGCTCCCAGAGGGAAACGTTGCCCCACGAATAGTTGCGTTTTTTTTATCGAAGTTAAGATTGCCGTTGGCTTAACCGGTTGCTTGATTTCAGTTTTCAAACGCCGTCGAAGTTCACCGTTTGCTTAATTGGTGTTTTTAAGACTCCGGCGGTCCTTATCCGGTCGCCGTTTCTTCAACGTTTCAAGGAAACTTCGAACTTGCCAGCTCACGAAGTTCAACGGTCAGAGTTTGAAGGACAAGGAAATTCTGACCCGCGACCAAAAACGGTATTTAAACAGAGACCTTCGGGTTTGAAGGTAACTTTAACGCAGCTGCCATCTCAAACCCATTTACTGTCTGAACCAACATTGGGTTCATCTCATAGTTTCGTATGGGTATTTCAGTCGGAGTTTATGCTTAGAGCTTATGTCGAGACGTGCAAAAATATTGTCTGACATCCCACTACGACCTTCGCTCGTGTTTGCTTCTTTTTTTGCCTTGCTAGCAGAGACGCTATTATTAACTTTTATCCGTATCAATGATTCCTGCTGCGCAGAGACGTTTTACCATAATACTTAACGGATAAACAGGTCAGACGAGATCAATAAGAGTTAATGAAAAGAAAATAAGCCTTGATCAGAAGTAACTAATCACCAAGAAAATTAGACTGGAAGACTAATAGCATGTACTTATCCATAGCTCTGTACCAGGAATAAATTGGACACGAAAAGAACGTGATGATGGGAAATCGAGAAAGCGAATTTGAAGGAAGCCTCAATGGGAGGCGCAACGACCCCCGTCCCGGAACCTGTACACTTGGCTGCAAAATTCGTGTTTCGTTTCGATCTCGCGTCTGGACAGTTAATAAGCGTTTCTGAAATGTATGGATCAGGAACAACTGATCCAATAGAACCTCCGTCTTTGACCCCATGCAGCGACTATGGATTCCCAGACAAAACTGAGCTGAGCTAGAGGTACTTGCTCGAGCTTGAGTTGATGCCCATCTACTTCCCTCTTCGCCACTGCGCATAACAGACGAACACGTGCAGGAGGTGCGCTGACCCCCTATGCAGAGCGTCACATGTTCACGAGCGCTGGCTCCAGTAACTTAAAATTCTGAACACAGCAAGAAAAACAGACAACCTCCCTTACTTCTTCGATGCGTGAAGACCGCGTCATAACTATACAAGGAATATCTAAATACGCAAATTTGTCTCGCTTTAAATGTCGCAAAAGTAGTGGGCGGCGCTATGAGCACGGCATGTTTGCGAAGCAAGGAAAGCATAGGTCTGGACGCTACTTCCTAGTGTTATTTTGCTCTGACGAGCTCCAATAAGAGTGGAGACGTATGTCCGCGCCGTTATTATGGTCTTTGCCCATAGCGTTCTAACTAGCACAATAAAGAGCTGCCTCCTCCTCTATAATCACACCTTGTAATAACTTCCTGGAACGCACTCTAGTACTAGCTATTAGGCTCAGGCGCTACCTGGTGTTAAGATTCGTCCATCCTACTTGGGGATTTTTCTGCTTGACAGCGCCGATTTCTCACAGTGGTAGATGGCGCCAGAGGCGACTAGAAACAAATATTAAAATAATGCATAAAACGGATACCGTACGTCAGCTACGATTATCGAAGATGACGTATCCTTTTATGCATTATTTGAATATATGTTTCAAATCAGCTTGGGCTCGAGGAAGACTTCAACAAAACTTGCGCTCTTCATACAATTCCTTCCAGATTAGCTCTTTCTTGGCCACTAGATGAACTCGCATAAAGTAAACAATGAAACACTACTTCTTGGTGTACGTTTACCCAGGTTTGTTTGGCTATTTTTTATTCCTCTTGGGCCTAGCCCCGTTCAAAAATGTTTAAAATGCCTCTGCCTACTATTTGTGCCCTACCGAACTCAGTTCTGTCAAACTTTGTTGGTTCACTTTTTCACGGGGCTAATGCGCGACTCGGTTTGAAGCGAAAGCCTAATCGCTTATTCACCATTCAGATAACTTATACCAAGATCTCACGTTTGATTGTTATTGTTTCTTTAGCGCATCTGGCGGCAGTTCGTCATTGCATTTATCAGAGGTGTGTATCGTTTTCATCCTTGTTTTCTAGGCCCATGTCATCAAAACTACAGGAGGAACGGCTTTTCCTCATTTCTTCTGCATGAAATTCTGTTGAGAATAGCTCACATTTCCTTAAAAATATAATGCTATGGTCAAGCAGTCTATCTGATGCCCCGATCATGATTCAAACCGCACTAAGCCCTGCCCCAATTTACTAAAACTTCCATAGCTGCTTTATGACTTTACTGCGTAACGATAAATACAGGCTGCGGTGTTCGAATTTTACGGGTGTCAGAATGGCTGTAACGACTTTTAAAGTCTTGGTAATGTAAAGGAAGAATAAGTATCGCGCCCTTTGTGCTTTAAGCCTGGGACTAAAAACCCGGAAATTTCTACCTAGATTTTTGTTTCATACTTCCTTCACTGTTCGTTCAAAGAAATGACATTTGTCTTGCTAGATTCTATTTTTCATGGAAAACCGTCACGTGTTCAAGGCCTATCAACCAGTCTAGGACACAAAGCCCTTCTTTATACCCAAGCTCAACCGCTAGGGCCTGCTGGCAGGGGTGAGCATGGTACTCATACGCGCGTGTATCCTTATTCCCCAGAGGGCCACACAAATAAGCATTACTAATTGTACCGTGTTCTTCAAAACTGTGCTAACGGGAAATCTAACAGGTAGATTAGTTTTAACTTTCTGAGTTCCTACTTTCTTCGTGCAGATGGCATACACAAAAATGAGCCCCGAAATGGTGAAAATGTAGTTAGCACAGTTTCGAAGAACACGGTACAATTAAGAAAACCAGGATTTCGTTTTGACTTTGAAATAGCTGAGGTTATAAAAAAAAGGCTAAGTGTAGGCTACTTGACTGTTATCAACCGCCAAAATATAAGAAGAAGGGCCGAGTGTTGGATTCGAGAAGAACTACTACTAATATGAAGCCCCATGTGGTCCATATAAGTACAAAGCCGTAGTGACAAACATATAATTTACATTTCGGTTCAAATGGCTCCAAAGCTGCGTTTTCAGCTGCTGAATGTAGTGTTGCACTCGAAACACTGAAGACGCAACTTTAGCACCTCCGCCGCTGACGTACTAAGAAACTACTTAAGCATTGTCCTAATTGGTGTAATAAGGTGAATAGCGCTATACGCGATGTCTACGTCTTAACACACACGCCTGTTCAAATACAACCCAAGAGGTTCTTATCAATGCGGCTTCCGGTGTTGCCAAGGTAATACAATTTTTCGAGCTCTAAAAATATCCGAAAAGGTTCTTGGTACTACTTGAAGTACACGAGTACAATATAACGCAAATTATACTGTAAAAAAGCTATTAAAATAACGGATGGACAGCATTGGTCCTCGAACTGACGAAAAGCCGTCGTAATAGAACAAAAACGTGTTTTTGTTAAGAAAAGTTGTTTCTTTAGCTTCCAACAAAGTAGAACTGTTGTGCTTTCCTTGGCAACCCTGACGACGCTGCGCCTCTCCTCGGCCCGCTGGCGAACCAACCAAGCGATCTGATTGGCCCTGCATAAGCCAGAATAGAACGCTAGTCTATTCTCCTTATTACAGCGCGCTCCGAGGAAAAGAGGAATCTGTAATAAGTCTTATACGCGGTAATACGCCTTATTACACCAATTAGGACAATGCTTTACGACAATGTTAAATCTTCCTCATACAGCCTAGCCTACATACATGTTCGTCATCTTGAGCTCATTTAGCCTGGGACGCATTTTATTTTATTTTCACTTGCTTCGTCTCGTCTTTCTTTACAGCCTTGTTATAGCCAAATGCCGCTTCATTTCTGGCTTGTCAGGTATTACTGAAAATCGTTGCAAGTAAAACGCAAAGTGTGTTCCAACCCTCTTAACAATAGTAACTATTGGTTACTATTTTCGTTCCAACCTCACGAAAAGTTACTACGCTGACCGTTCCAACCTTCTCGAAATAGTAACTAATCGAAACGACTTGCTTACTATGCTTGGGAGCGTAGTTAGCGTGGTGACTACGTTCTCTGTGATTTGGTTGTCCGATCAGCCCGCGGCACGATATTTTGCCGAAAATTGGAAAATTCGTTCCAGCCGTGAAGCCAGGATCCGTGACGTCATGCGTAGTAACTATGGTAAGTAGGGTGGAACCCGCTCGCAGTTTGCGGTTCGTTTCTGCTGATCAAATGCTATTTAACTCTAGCTTATCTAGGAAAAGGGCACGAGCACTCTTTTTCAAATTTGGAGCCCTTCCATCTGTGACAAAGACCGCGGAAAAAAACGAAAGCGGACCTTCTTGTCTGACAAGAAGAGACGATTGTCACAAATAAAACGGCATTTGCAATGTCACGCCTTGCCACCAATAAAAGGGCATTTGCAAGACAAAATCGGTAAATAAAAATGGCATTTGTAAGACAACATCTTGATAAGAATCAAATATTTCAAATAAAACGCAGCTACAGCTAGAGCAGAGCTATCGGAGGTAAGCTTGACCCAATTCGTTTTGGGTTAGATGGCTCTGGCGTTACGTTTTAGCTAGTACACTCGGTGATGCTTTCCGACACTGTAAACGCAACGCGGATGCGTCTGACTGATTCGTGAGTGAAACATGACCTTCAAGTCGCTTGGGACGATACTCCGTTCTCCCTCGTACAGCCTAGCACATATACGTTTGTGTTAATGTCATTAAAGATAGCGACAGCCTACAGGATAGCTGTCTATTTTAGTCCCAGACTTGCGATCAGTTCTAGCTTAGAGCGGTTCCTTAACCATCATTTCCGCGTCCTTTTGCTGCCGTCCTTGCAGCTATACTGGCTAACAGAGCAATATCTAATGACCCTGAGCAAAGAGGTCACGACTGAAACAGGTGACTGTGAGTAACAGTATTAAGTCAGAGGTGAACCCATGACATTTAGATTCAAATGCCAACACTCTACCACTCAGCTATAGAGGAGTAAAAGTGCCACTGAGCAACTACAGGGCATCGACGAAGGCCACAACTGCTTCTCTTGTACCTTCAAGGTCCCTTGTCACTGCCGGAAGACATCCATCAACAGTATAAACTATACTGAATTTACCAGGAAATAGTTGGCACTTAGAAATTCGGGAAGCTCCCATTGCTCTCTTGAAGCTGCTCTCACACATGCACTCCACCACCGGTCACTCCGGACAACTGATTTCTCCAAATCGCAAAAGTTTTCGGTGATCCGACCCAAAATCCGGTCGTCACTCCGACAATTAGGTACATCAGATACTTCACCATGAAAAGAACAAACATCGGTTTGGCTTCAGGTACGGCTTTCACTCCCGTTATGCTGGTCAGAAGTTCTTCGGCGGCGGTTCCAGTGGCTGCTCCACCGCCATATTTCAGTGTCGCGGCGGCACGGGCAAGCGCCGCTGGGCAGGGGAAGCGGTGTTCCTGGCAGGCCCTTTCCAACCAGGCTAGCATCCACGTGTCGAGGTTTAGCTGAAAGAGAAATGGTTTTAAAATAATTTCTCAAATTATTAGTCAAGAAAGTGGTAAAACAATCGGAACATGACGTGGCCTGTCGATGAGCTTTCACCCCCACTAGCCTGCAGAACCATGGAAAATACGAGCAGTGCGTTAACTATCGAGACTTTCCTCGGCGTCACTAGAGATTTTCGAGGGATGTCACTGCGCCGAGTTCTCTGCAAAGTAAGAAAATAATTAAAAAGAGCTAGATGCTCATATGACACTTGTAAGGTTGGTTCAAAGGATGAAAGATGGAATCCAATTCGTGGGTTTCTTCTGATCATTTGTAAGCAAAACCCTTGAGATAAAAATGATAATGCGCCCTTGGAAATCACGATAATGTATAGGTTGGTAAAAGTATTTGGTTTTTGCAATTGGCTGTAATGATGCGCACTTTCAGGGCGCTAGAAATTCATCTGTAAGCAAAGCCAATGAGGCAAAAACGATGTTGGGCACCTGGGGATCATTTATATAAAATATCGTTTGGTCAAAAGTATTTTTTCATTTTTATTCAATTAACTTGTAAGCAAATTCCTTGTGGCACAAATGATTACGGGCCAAAATGTATCGTTTGATCAAAAGCACTTTTTTCACAATGCTGTTAAGATGCGCACTTTAAGGGAGATAGAAACACATTTGAAAGCAAAACCCCTGAGGCAAAAACGATCATGGGCTCATGGGAATCATGAAAACCTAGCTTCCAAGTTTTTTTTTCTTTGCGGCCAAGATTAGTACTATAAGGAATAGTCGGATCTGGGAAGTGACGGTTTTTAAGCCAATCTTGTCAAATCTTTAACGTTCCAGCCAAGTTTCACCGACCTAGCACATCTGGAAGTAACTTAACTCGCGATCACCGGAATTCCGGTCCCCCTCGAACTTCCCCCACAGTGCCAGATCCAATCCGGTTCTGTAAATAATTTATCTAGAGCATTTTTCTTATTCCTACCAAGCTCCATCCCAATCTCTCCAGTCTAAGCGGGTCAAGTATTCCCCCCAACAGTTGTCGGATCCGTGTCCGGACACGAAAAAGAATGAAAGATGTCCTCCTGTTCGGTTACAAAATTTCACTGGAATCCGATCATCAGTTCCAAAGTTACGCATGCTTATTCCGGATTCCCCGTACCTTTAATCCCCCCATGTTTTCGTCGTGAAAATCCCCAAAACCGCCATAACCGGAATTCCGGGAACCCCCCTTCCCCCCACAAAGTGTGCGGATCTAGTCCGATTATATTAACGATTTATCGTTGACGCAGATGCTGGTTCTACCCAGCAAGTTTCACACCGATCACTCCAGTATCCCTTCAGCCCAAGCTGTCTGCCCCCCATACTTGACGGTGCAAAACGGATAAGTCAGCAACAGAAAGTCAGAACTTCAGTCAGTCAGAAGTTAAGAAGTTCATTTTCCAGCTTGAGCCTGAAGAAGACCCTTCCAAGAAGGGCCGAAATATAGACAAAACAAAGTCAGCTACAACAAAGTGTAGCTGACTTACCCGAAAGCACAGTCAAATACGATCCCTCCATTCTAACCATTTCACTAGATTCCCAATCTCCCCCCCCCCCAAAAAAAAAACCCACAGCTGTCGAATCCTTACCAGACTTCAAATGGGACATCAGAGACATGTCTTCTATTCAGTTATTAAGTTTCATTCGAATCCAATCACCCGTTTGAAAGTTACGCACGACTCAATTTTCCGGATTCCCCCTCCCACCCCACCCCCAGATGGTCTTGATCGGGAAACCGATAATTTCCAAGTTAGTTTGATCGAGTCCCTGATACGCCTGCCAAGTTTGGTCGTCCTAGCACATCTGGAAGTACCTAAACTCGCAGTGGTGGGGCAGGCACGCGTTTATGGTATATGGCACTTGAGCCAGAGGCTGCAAGTGCCATAAAAACGAGATTTTCGTGTGTTTTTTTTTTTTTTATCTCGGTTTAGATAATGATTTCTGATATTTCGGGTACACTTCCGGCAACCGTCCTCATCACAAATGAGGACGAAGGACATCAGCCTTATATTTTCTAAAGTCCTTCCACAAAACTCCAAAATACACACTTAACGAAGCTTAAGTAAAGAGACCAGCATAGAGGGTACATCACATACAAAACTGGAATTTTTTTATGTGAAGAGAACACACCCTTTGTAAGGAGATAGATTACGTTTGTTTTTCAGACGGTAACCTACTAGTTAAAAGCAGTCATCGCACAAATCCCCAGTTTTCAGATACAATATAGCCTATATATATATATTTTATTTGTAACCCGCCAAATACACAAGGTGGTAGCGGAGTAAAGAGATACTCTAAGCCTGAGACATACCTCAGCCTAAGGACACAGTGCCTGGACATGGTAGTACAGAGTCAAGCTGCACCGATACTATATCCCGCGAGCGATGCGCATAGCAAAACCCACACGAAAACGCTTTGGGATTCGTTTTCCAGTTCATCAACCGCGAACAATCATGGACAGTTGAGACTCACAAAATGAGAGTTCGTACCGGCAGTGTTGTATTTAAATTCTACAGATGTTCCACCCTAACAGAGCATGTCAGTTTTCAGTGTATCTTCAGCCCACAATTCAAGAACGTTAACCAAAAACATCTTCTGCAAGGGGTAACACCTGTAGGTTCGCATCCAAACTCTTCTGCAAGGGGTAACACCTGTAGGTTCGCATCCAAACTCTGCAGATTTTCCGTTCTAATAGAGCCACGCCTATTTAAATTTGCCATGTGTCTGAATTTATCTTCGAGATTTTGCCAAAATTACGCGTCAGTTTTCAGTTTGTCTTCAACCCACAACTGGCCACAACCCAAGAACCCCAACTCGCCTGCCACGCCTTCAGCACTTTCTACCTTTCCGAGAAAGCTAACGATTTCTAGAGCGCAGACATCGCCACAGAAAGCTCGACATCTTTCTATAACAAAGTAAAAAATGGTTACGGCTTTTCTACCAAACTTACGTAAACCCTCATTTGGTGGAATTATAACAAGTTTGTTCTTTGTCTCCAGCTGGGAATTCCCGGTGAAACGTGACATAATTTCGTTTGTCCCCAGAGGTGGAAATAATGAAGAAGGGCGAGGAAACTTAATTTGAGGTGACGAGAGAAGCAAGCAAAAGTGCTACTCTTGTTTGTCAAGAAGCCCTCCGTCCTTAGAAGTAAAGTAAAGGGATGTTACTCTTACAGCGAGAAAATCAAGCTGGACGTGTGACAATTGGTTGGTCACTAGTAATTTTTTGTCGGTACTCTCTTGTGGTCAGCATCAAGAAAATGTCAAGCATGTAACATTCTTCTCCTACATAGCCACTTGAGATCCATCAACAGAATGAAGCAACATTGTAATCACCCATGAGGCTTCATGATCTTTCGGCAGTGGCGTCGCAAGGGGGGGGGGGGGTGCAGCACCCCCCCACCTTTTTGAGATTCGGTAAAATTTTGGGCCGGAGGCCCAAAATTTTAATAAAATTGTTCGGTATTTTTTCGATAGCAGAATTGTTCGATATATTTACGGGGATTCGGTAGTTATACAAAACCCTAAATATGTACAAATCTCTTCGGTATAATGATCGGGATTCGGTATAATTGCCAGTATTCGGTAGTTATCACGAATTTGGTGAGAGAATTTACCGAAATCATTTGGTAATTTTTCGATGCCGGAACTATTCGGTATATTTATGGAGATTCGGTAGTTACACAGAATCCCGAATAAGCTATTGTTTCAAAATTATTCGGTATCATGATTAGGATTCGGTAATTTGTTCAGTATAATTTCCAGGATTAGGAAGTTAACAACGAATCCTGACTTTGTTCCAGTTTCGACGAAAGTATACCGAATAAAAATAATGTTCGGTAGTCTTTCGACACCAAAACAATTCGGCATAGTAACCGGGATTCGGTAGTCCTACAGAATCCCGAACATGCTATCGGTCTCAACTTATTCGGTATAATAACTGGGATTCGGTAATTTATTCGTTAAAACTGCCAGGATTCGGAAGCTAACACGAACCTCAGAAGAGGTCGAATGAAGCACTGGTCGCAGACAAAAGGGATGATCTATGATACCATCGATAGTCCTTACTTTTATTTTGGATCCCCAAAAGAATATCTAATCATAAATATTTAGAAAATTCCGCCTGCAGCACTTTTCGTAATATTCTCTATTTTGTGGAAGGGCGCGTCATTTGACGGGGGTTTTAAGCATGTTTTAGGATGGAGGTTTTGAAACATTAAAAGCTAGAATTTGGATGGAAAATAAATTTGGGAGGAAAAATAAAAAAAAATTTCGCCTGCGGCGCTCACTTTATATGATTGTGGGATATTAACTAGACTGCAGTTGCTGCTGCTGCCGGAACGTCGCTCCGTCCGGTTTCTCGAACTTCTTAGAGTCTCGGTATTTAATCAACGGTAAATGATAGAATTTGTCAGAGAAGCAGTTAAGTTAAATTTTAGCGTACAGGAAAAAAAATGGATTTAAAAAATTTTCGCCTGCGGCGCTCGATTTAGTATTCTGTTGGTTATAATAGATAGTAGCTGTTACTGCAATCATGCCCGGCAGTATATTCCACATGTGGGCTTCGCCAAAACGCCGCCTAATAGTTGGCTTAACGTCTTTCATGCTGTCCTTTATTATTATTCTTCCTACGTAATCGTTTCTGTTCCAGAATTTAAAGCTCGAATTCTTAGTTCTAGGATTCGGTAAAATTTTTGAAAGATTCGGTAAAATTTTGGCTCTGCACCCCCCCACCGAAAATGCACTTGCGACGCCCCTGTGTTTCGGTTTAGTGAATTTTAAAAGTTTAACCGAACAGGATTGAGACCCGACAGTCTAGTTACCAGAGCTGGTGGACTTGGACTCTGGACTCGTCTAGAGACGCCTTTTTCAAGGACTAGGGCTCGTCTCGGACTCGTCTGTCACGGAGCTGTCCGTCCGCCAGAGCTGTTGACTGGGACTCTGGACTTGTCTCGAGACACCTTTTTCAAGGACTTGGACTTGTCTCCGACTCGGAGGCTGGACTCGCAGCAGCTCTGCTAGTTTATTTATTTATTTATGACCCGCTTTTTGCGTAACAGCGGAGTATGAATAAAATACAAAAGTAAAATATACATATTAAAACACTTAAACAAAACAATGTAAATAAACACGACAACATTCTTTTCATATAAATAAAAAACACACTAAATAGACTTAAAATTTGTCCACACTGACAAGCAGATTAATCGGGTTCAGGAATGAAAAACTGGCTAATAATTTCATGGGCTGAGAGGGCAGGATTTTTGTGGAGTTACACATCACTTACTCAATTAAGTAGGCTTGAAAACCTGGTAAAGTACGTTACTCCGTTTGTCCGCAATCAACAAACAATCGGTTTCATCGAATGAACTTTCGGATTTGTGATACTTCTATTACCTTAAATTACCTTAAATCACAGCTTGGAGTGAAATAAGGACTTTTAATCCTGCTGAATCACTCCTTGTGACGACTGTTGCATTTGTGGTTGGTTACAGTCAAAGACAATAATAGTGGGAAAGACCGGTGACTTCGGTAAAATCGGGTCTCTGAAAATCGATTGGAGCTCCTCCTAGCGTTTGGACTTTGTCCAATTTCCAGCGGTAGATAATTAATATAACCAAAGCAAAAGGGCGTGAGTAGGCAATGTCTGTCAACATTAACTGATTCGAAATCGTGAATTCAACATTTTTTTTTATAAAAAAAAGCGATGTATTCTTTTCCTACTTATTTTTTATTCCAATTAAAGAGGAAATCTGAATGGAGAAAGAATGCTCATCATAAACAAAACGTGCTTTGATGATGATTCTGCGGAAAGCGATGGAAGAAATTGTCAACAGAGCGATTTTTTAACGAAATAACATCCGCTAAACGGCGCTGATTGTTGTGACTCATGGGCCTTACGGGAGTTTCCGGTCTTTCCCACTGTTACTGTCTTTGGGTTACAGTCTAGTGGAAGATTCTAGTGCATTCCAGTCAATTCTCCACGGTTTGTCTCTCCACTCAGCATCCAAACGGCGTTTGAATGCTTCTGTCGATTCAGCAGCAACAGTGTCCTCGCGATCCGGTTCGAGAAGAAGTTGCATCTTGCTCCAATCCTTGCGTGTAGTTTGCGGATAAGTTTTGGGTGACCTCGTGTTATGTGGGAGGGTTCACTCTCCAGGAGCTCATATTCTTGATTGGTTGAGAGGAGTTTGTGTGTCGGATCATGTCCCCTCGTTTCCGCCTATAGACTAAGGAGGGGAGGTTGAGTTCCCTCAGCCGCTCACTGTTGGGTTTGTTTTCCAAACCGGCGATCAGCTTAGTGGCCCTTCTTTGGATTTGCTCAAGAGCTGCCTTGTCCTTTTTTAATCGGGGGGTGGCCAGTATGGTCCCCACCTCCAATCTGGGTCTTACTAATCCTTTGTAGAGCTTGGTGATCACGTGTTTACTTCTGCTGGTAATGCTGTGTTTGATGATGCCTAGGGCCCTGCTAATAATGGCTGAGATGTTCTGTGAGTGGGTGCTGAATTTCAACTGGGAGTCAACAATAACTCTCTCTCTCCTCCTGAACATGCTCCAGTGTCTGGTGACTCCCAGGGTTTTGGGTCATGAGGTACTGTTGCTTGGGGTTGTTGTGTCCGAAGTGTATGACCTTGCATTTTTGAGTGTTGAATTCGAGCAACCATCTTTTGACCCACGAGCACATGTGGTTGAGATCAGTCTGGAGGGATTGAATGGCAGAAGAGGTGTTGGCCAGACCTATTAGTTTCGAATCATCCGTATACAAAGTGGTTGTGTTGCTGGTGATAAGGGCTAGCTCATTTATGTAGATGTTGAACAGGATGGGGCCCAGGACACTGCCCTGGAGGACCCCACTGGTGACTTTGACTTCATCAGAGAGTGCGTGAATGTTTGGTCAAGTGGTCACTTTCACCCGCTGCGTTCTGTCCCTCAGAAAATCCTCAGTCCAACTGATCACTTGTGGGCTAAGAGATAGGGTATGTAGCCTGTGAATGAGGTAGCGGTGGCAAACTATGTCAAATGCTTTGGCAAGATCCAGCAAGATTATGTCCACAGGTAATCCTTTCTCTAGTAGGTCAGTTTCGAGACTGTAGGACTCAAGAAGATTTGTATCCACAGATCTCTTTGAGCGAAAACCATGCCATCTTGGCATTGACATTGGCAATGAGCAAAAACCATCGCTCTTTGAGCGAGAACTATGCGCATGTCCATCCATGCTTGAAGTATTTACCAACTACAAAGATAAGCCATTGCCGAGGAAGAAACTACAAATGACATATCCCTTGCAAGATATGTTTAAAAATCATTTTCCAACTTTCTTCAGCCGTGACTTTTTCGGGCTTGGCGTCTTTAATCCTGGAAATGCACTTTTATATTGAAATTCAAATTCTCCGCGTCTGAATGAATTTTGGGTTGTCATGCAAGTAGCGTGAATTCTGAACGTTATTACTAGAGCCTCGGGTAAACAAAAATGCAAAATTCCTTAGGTGGGTCAAAATGTTTCAGTGTAGTTAAATATCAGATGTAAAAGTAAGCTGCCTTTTCAGTTAAACTTTAACAACATTATGCGCATGAAATGAATTACGAATACAGAACAATCCACAACTGAAGGTACCCTATGTGCAGCTACGTCAGTGTTTATGATGTTATCGTGGAAAGAAAGGGTTGGAGGTATCACTAAGTACAAAGAAGGGTTGGATTTAAGCAGAAAACGCATATCTCGTGGCCCTCTTTAAGGCAGGTTAAACTAGAGTAATCCTTGCTCGTCTTTTCAACGCTTTCGTCGTGCTACATTTTAAGGCGCTGTCCCCTTGTTGATGTTTGCCGAGAGTAATTTTGAATCCATTAGAAGTTCCTGTTACAAATATTCAAAATTCATTTTGGACCTTCCCTTATTGGCTAGTTCCAGTCGTATCGTCTGTAACATGACAACTGACCGTAAGCCTGTTATTCTAGGTCGGGAAAACTATTTCCCGCTTCGCTAGATCCCTCCTACAGCATCCAAGCACATTGCCCTTCTAACAATTATTACGTAGAGTAATAACCCCCCGATACATACAAAAATAATCATTTTTATAGGATTTACCCTCTGATATATGTGTTTTCTGTACTTTTTTGTCCGACCAGCAGGCAACCCCCCCCCCCCCCCCGAAAGGCAAAACCTCTCCCGAAATAAATTCCTGGATACGGGCCTGGCCTGACATATCACAGAGCTAGTACCGAGCGAGAACAGTCGTAATTGTTATTCGCAGGTATTGGTGAGTGGCTCGCTGTCTTTATTTTAGGCTTTCAAATCTTCCAATTTTGCTTCAATTTTCGGTTTCTTGTTGGTTTTCTGCTTTGTTTTGTTTTTTTTGGTTTTCTTGGTTGTTGATCTTCATCCTCGTTTTGGCATTTTTTCTCGAAATTTTCTGTCTGCTCTGAAGAAGGGAGGCGGTTGTCCTCCCGAAATAGTCGCCTTTTATTTCAATATATTCGTTGGCCTTTACAAACCCCATTTTCGTTGGTTTCTTCGCTGATTTTTTGTGGTTTTAAGTATATAGGTACAAGCACGTCCGTAGGAATAATTTCATTCGATAAAATCGATTATTTCGGAAATAGCAAGTAACGAGTAGCCAAACGCATTTTCATCGGGCCCTCAAGCCTATTTAATTGAACTAGATGATCGATAACCAGAATGTCGTATCTCAGCCCTTTCGGTTAAACTTTAATTATAACAGTGCAGTTCCGGGCCAAATGGTGGAATGAATATCCAAAATACCTATTCAGGTGTTTAAAGCAACTTTAGCTACTTTGGCTAATTGATAGATAACTTTTGTCATAAAAAGTGCACGAGCAGGCACTGTTCAAAGCCACAAACGTTCAATTAAGCATACCTCTACCTCTACTGTACATAAAGCCAACTCCGCAGCCCCTGTTAGGAGATACAAATGGGATGCCAAGCAAAGCAAGTCTGTGTCGAATCTCGTGCCATGTGTTGAACAGGCAGTCTTATCCTCCCCACCCTCTTCCATATCGAACCCTTTGGAGCTGAGATACCGAAATGTTGTTAGCGGTGCCGCGACACATGTCCGGAATTCAATCGGAGGCATACGTTGGTTAATTAACTCAGAGCTTCGCTGTGTCACTGGCAACATCCCCTATTTATTTACCTGTTCGTAAATCAAACATCCCAGGACCAGAATGGCGGGAACGGCATAGAGAACCGAGAAGATTCCGATTCTCATCATTAGCTTCTCCAGTTTGTCTGTTCTTGCACCATCGTGCTTCATGATCGTCCGAATCCGGAAAAGTGAAATGAATCCGGCGAGGAGAAACCCGATTCCGGTGAGGAGGAAGATGATGAGTGGCGCTATTACGAAGATTCGCTGGGCTTCGACGTTCCAAATTCCCACCGAACAAACGCCACTGAGAACGTCGCCTGAAAAAAAAATAAAAAAATCAGGAATTGCAGGCATTTCACGTTGTTTGGAATTTTGAGTTTTTTGTTGGCTCTTGTGTGCGTTGGTTTCCCACTCAGTGTTGAGTCGTAAGATAACGTTT
The DNA here is from genome assembly GCA_023053575.1 of Branchinecta lynchi. Taxonomy (NCBI): domain Eukaryota; kingdom Metazoa; phylum Arthropoda; class Branchiopoda; order Anostraca; family Branchinectidae; genus Branchinecta; species Branchinecta lynchi. The sequence continues at coordinate 8,460,217 of JAKZAP010000011.1, read as the reverse complement.
ACTGATTCGTTTCAACTACTGGAGGTTTGAACTACCTAAACTAGTTTTCTCCGGTTCGAGCCCTGAAATGATTTTGCATTTGCAATACTATTCAGTTAAAGCTGGACTTTCTTGTTTAATTGCTCATACGCTGACTAACAACCCGTGCCAAAATTAAGTAACAAAACAATTAACTATATTTGTTTCTCACGTGAACAATAGAATAACACACCTAATCTTGTCAGGCTTGGGCTGAAGGAATAATTAGGGAGTTAGAAGTTTCTACCTGATCCCGAGACCCTAAGATTACGATTAACGAATACGCTGGATACCCACTCGGCTTAAAAATTCATACCAAAAGGCCTACAGTCAAAGTCAAAGACCTTCCGCGCTACCAAATCAACAAAGCACGAACCACCTGGCGGCTAAGCTAGGACTCCTACGGACACAAATCTGCGGTTGCCAGAATTTTCAAATGTTATGAAGCGAGAGCAAAGACAAACAGAAGCTCACACAGTGCCGAAGCGTGAAGACTAACGTTAGCTGCGTTTTCGCAGATACCACGGTCGTTTTTGGGATCCCAAAACGTAAGTGAAGGGATACCTATGACATCGCAAAAGTTGTCCGTCTGTCCGTCCGTCTGTCAGCACGATAACTCTCGAAGGGAATGAGATATTTTGATGAAACTTGGTGTGAAGATTCTTTCGGTCAAGTTCGTTGATGGGCTCTGTAGCCCTACATTTAGGGGTGGGGGATGGGGTTCAAATTAAGGGGCAAACAAAATATTTTTAAACGGCTAATGTGATAGTCGATTATGGGGCAATCCGGCGAAAATTAAAAAATTTATTCTTTTTCTAGCTTTTAGCTATTCGGATTAAATTTGATTGATTGATTGATTGAATGAAAACCAGAAAGTTGGTTAAAAGTAAAAGTTTCATTTTAAGTTGATTAAATATTCGACTTAGGGGTGAGAAGACATGCTGACCACGATGGTGAAAACCATTTCCTCACTGGACAAGTAGTTCCTCCGGAATCCGGCAAAAACCGGAAAGTTAGTTAAAAGCAAAAGTTTTATTTGAAGTTTATTAGATGTTTGATTTAGGGGTAAAAAGACATGCTGAACACGGCAAGTCGTTCGTCCGGAATCCGGCAAAAACTGGAAAGTTGGCTAAAATTAAAACTTTTACCTGAAGTTGATTAGATGACAGACTTGGGAGTAAGAAGGCATGCTGAACACTTATATGAAAAGCATTTATACCCCGACAAATAGTTCGCCCGGAATCCGGCCAAAACCGGAAAATTCGTTAAGAACACAAGTTTTATTTGAAGTTGAATAGATGACAGATTTAGGGCTAAGGAGACACTGAGTCTGTATATGACAATCATTTTTCACCCGGACATATAATTCGTCCGGAATACGGTTGAAACCGGAAATTTGTTTGTAAGTTGAAGTTTTATTTGAAGTTGATTAGATGTCCTTTAGGACATAAGGAGATACGCTGACTTCGTTTCTGAGTTTTCTTTTATTTGCTGGACAAGTAGTTCGCTTGGAATTCGGCCGAAACCGGAAATTTGGCAGAAGTAAAGCAGGAAGTTTCGGTCAGTATCTTCAAAAGAGATATGGCTGATAGAGGTATTTCTGAACTTGGTTTTCTCAGATGATTAGCCTGGCGAATACTGGATCTGGCGAAGACAAGACCCAGTTGTCTGGGTCAAATACTAGATTTTTGGGATCCCATCGAAACCTTAGGTCTTGTTGCAGTTATCGTGGTATCTGACATTCTGACTCACGGTCCGACCGTGGAAACTGATCGTTGTATCTGAAAAAAACACCTCACTTTCATCAATTTTGGCCAAATTGGTGGGAAAGAAGTTTGGCAGTGATGTGACTGTGATCAGTTTTTCTTTTGGGATGACCTCGAAAAGCGCAGTTTCGGCGATTGTCGTTTTTGTATAGCAACCGTCTATCAGATACCATGGTAACTTTAAAAACGACTACTTGCAGATCCGGTTACCGTGGTAACCAATACCATGGTATCTGCGAAAACGCAACTATTAAAACAATACAACTGGGACCGAGAACAAGCAGACGCAGATCAACGCAACTGGCACCAATGGAGCAACCTGCAAGTCGTTTGATGATACTAAACAGATTGAGCTGAGATTTTACTTTGGCGACATTTCGGAGCTTCTTGGAAACGGTCCTCTTCAAGCAGGCCCTAGCTAAAAATACGGTCATATGTGATCGCAGGTTGCCAAAGAAACCCTGAAATATGACACAATTTCAGCAGCTAACAAGTTGAGCATCACCAGACATGGCACCAGTCAAGTGCTGCCCAGAAGATTCAAGTGACAAAAATTAGAGAATGACGAGAACTTAGCCATCACTGACTATCGGTTTCTCCTTCATTTCAATACGCCTAGCCAAGTTAGAGCTGGAAACGAAGTCGGATGAAAAAGTCTCGAGTGGAGCAGGGGAACTGTACCATTCAGTAGGAACGTGAAGTTTTTCTACTGAGCGTGTTTGATTTTAAAAAAATGTACTTTAAACCTACAGATAAAATCAGATAGAAATAGAAAACCGTGATTTTCGGGGTTTTTTCTTGATCAGCTAATTATCCCTCTAGGATGATGTGCGAGGGATAAATATAAATTCGGATATTTCGGTTGCACTTCCGGCAAACCGTCCTTATCCCTCGCACATCATCCTAGAGGGATAATTAGCTGATCAAGAAAAAAAAACCGAAAATCACGGTTTTCTATTTCTTTCGTAATGAATGGTCAGCTTGGCTTCAAACCTTATATTACAATAAGATATACTCTGAAGTATGCTAGACTCGCTATACGCCAATGGTGAGGCTCACCCACGACACGGGGCGTCCCGGGTCTGTGCAATAACAAGTGAGAATTGCCTCAATCATGGTTTTCGACTTTTGCAGGTTATTTCAATTTTCTATGCAGAGCCTAGCTTAAGCATTTCTACATGAAACAAATTATAAAAACAAATGGCAAAGCAGGTTCGGTTCTTCTTCAGGTAACCGAGTGCATACATATCACAGCAGGACTCTGTTTCAACCCAACGTTTCAACATTTCCACGGTTCCCATCCAGGGTTTCAAATCTTTAGGCTAGTGCTGCAATAGTTGGGACGCACTTGCCTTCCTTCCCTATATCCCCCTGTAGTTAATTGATCTTCTCCGACAAATATCCAACCACAAATCTTCCACTTTGATATACTACATTTCTGACCCGGATCTTCCCAAGAAAATAATGAATCAAAACACATTGCACGTTAAGTCCTGGTTGACAGTGATAAACGTCACGAGATCAGCGGCTTTAAATCAGAACTATCCACAGGCAACTTTGGACAAAGCGTGTTTAGATCAGGCACACCTAGGAAGGTAATTCTTCAGAAGGCAATTCTTCAACTCTTTAGGGCAATTCTTAGGAAGGAAGGAGAGGCACAAGGGCAATCTTCTGCCTAGGCAGCTGCTAAGGGCACGAACCTCGGAAGGAGCCCCCAGCCAGAGCCGAGGGGGTAAATGCACAGTTTATAATATATATATATACAGATAGATATTTGTTAACACTGAAAGCCCTAAAGGGCCATTAATAATACACATTTTTTTAGGCAAGGGTCCTTGAAGTTATTCAATGAAACAAATTTCCAAATTAATCCAACAAATAAATTTCAATTAAAAGCCAGTGGCCATATACACAACTACAAACACAAAAACAAACAAAAAAGAAAAACAATGACACTCAACAGGTTCAAGTCGCTGCCTTCCGCGCCTCCACGCCTTTCTCTATAAAACAACATAACGCAATAACTGAATCTCTCAAAGTAGCCCCCAAAATACCAGGGAGCAGAGGTACACCCCTTTGAAGAAAAAAATACCCCTAAAATTCACCAAACTTGGCAACTATTCAAAAAATGGTCCAGCCCATCCCCAACCTCCCCACAAAGGGGGCAAACACACGTACCTCCCGAGCCACCATCAACAAAAAACTCCCAGAATCTTTTACGCACTGGTAAAAAGGTACAGCTTACTATATTTGACAGTGCAAAACGGATACATTAGCTGAAATTTTATTAGAGCTATATTTCGGCCTTTCTTGGCAAGGGTCCTCTTCCGGCTCAAAGCCGCAAAAGTTGGAAAAACGAACCTGTGGAAAAACAAACTAAAGATGGACTAAAGATTCTAGCACTAAGGAATTCCCGAAGTCAGATATTTAACGCTAAGCAAGAATCTTTAGTTTGTTCGTCCTCTAGTTATTTTTTTCCAACTTGAGCGGCTTTGAGCCTGAAGAGGACCCTTGCCAAGAAGGGCCGAAATATAGGTTTAATAAAATTTCAGCTGACGTATCCGTTGTGCACTGTCAAACCTGATTCGCAGTCAGCGTGGGCTCAAGGAATATGTATAGTTGGTACTTTATCTATTTAATTCCCAAGCCTGCTTGTCCATTTTCCAAAGTACGTTAATTAACTAAAACAACGAAAGTAAAGTTTGTTTCTTGCTAAATGATCAAAACGGGGGCCCCGGGTCTCTATGTCTGGGCCTCAGAAACCTAGGAGAGATTCAATAGAAGAAGCGATAGCTTCAGGGGGTCTTGTTTCTTGCCTTACATTTATGTTATGTAGTTTGTGTATTAAAGGACCCTTGTTACTTATTTTGCTTTTTATAATATACCTAGCTCCCATACAGAATAATAAGCCTCTAAAATCCCCACTTTTCTCCACTGTCTTGTTTTCTGCCTATGAATTTTTAGCTTTTTTTCGCCTTGCTGAGTTTTGTCCGGCACACAATGAAACTTTCGCCGGAATCTTCAACGTCCGTTGATAACTCTTTCACAAATAAGGATCACAGAAGATTCTGTTTATTAATTCTTTTATCTGATCAGTTTTCCCACTTTTTAACCACAGCGCGTTCAGTTTTCGAATATTTTGCGCCCAGCCGCCGCGTCGGAGAGCAGGAAGGCTGGGCATAATCGACCAGCGCTAACAAGAAAATCGCTAATTTCAGGTGGAAAGTAATGTTATATTCGAAAACGTCTTTTCCTGATCCATTTCATAGGGAAAAGATCAATTCTAGTAGAAGTTGTGCTTTAAGAATAAAAGAATGAATGAATGGAAAAAAACACGCTGATGCCAGGGACTCCAGGCTATGGGCCCCACTTCTTTGAGGGGCCTCGTGGCGTACCTCAGTGAGCAAGGCTTACGCTCCAATGTGAAAGCAGAATTACTGTCCACACTGCCCAATAGGGGATACAGCCACATCTACCGCTCTCTCTGGCACTAAAATCCGAACAAATAGAAAATAACGCTGGGACATAAAGACTTAAGGTTTGAAAATGCTTGTGAAGTCGAGTATAAACCAAGCATGAGCTCTTTCATGCTGATTCACCCTAATTTCGGTAAAATGAACGGAACGCATAAACGTTGTTATAGCACTGTAAAGCTTTCTTGCGACAGAATCCCGTCAGCTTAGTCATAGGAGAAAAATATGCCATCAGACGGAACGTGACCTGACTAGGTCTACGAAGCTTGGATAAGATTAGAAAAAAGCCCGTTTGGTAGCTTACAGGAAGAGTTACAAGATTCAGATAAAGTTGAAAGAAGGATACACTCCAGAGTTGTGTGCTGTAACTTCAACTGCCAATCACCGGTTGCAACGCTTGAGAGGCTACCTGATTGCACCAAGAATCAAGAATTTATAATACCGTACTGAGAAAGAAACCCATCTCTCCCTTTTCGTACTACAGCCTCGCTCCGGCTACGCGATTCTCGAATCAGTTACACGTTATCACTGTGCAGTAGAGGCAGGGCCATATCCAGGGGGGGGGGGGGTCGCCCCCCCCCCCGGAAACATGCAAAAATATTTTTTTATAGGCTTTTCCCTCTGATATATGTCTTTTTTGTACTTTTTTGTCGGACCCGCAGGCAAACTCCCCCCCCCCCCGAAATCAATTCCTGGATATGGGCCTGAGTAGAGGTAAGCTTCTTTAGACGTTAATTAACTCTAAACAGTGCACAGTTTTAGGCCACAGGTACAACGAAGACGCATAACACATTCAGATGTGCTTAGGAGCCCTTAATTATCTACTTCGGCTGACTGGTAGTTGACTTTTGTCACAACAAGTGGATGAAAATGGCACTGTCCAACGTTAACTAACGTTCACAGGAGCATACCCCTTCCTGCGTATTTACGTTTCTGCAACTTTCAAACACATTAACCCTATGGTGCAATGCAGAGGCGTTACTAGCCAAAATGGTTCGTTTTCAAGAAAATCACGGCACCGACTCATTTTTTTTTTTACCGACTGGCAGACAACATCCGGGGGGCGTTCTCCCCCCTCATACGTGACGCCTCTGGAGCTATGTAATTCATATGGTACACAAGCTACTGGTTGAGCATCCGCTCGAGATTTACAGAACACGGCGGAGGGTTTGTGCACGGCGCATTGAAAGAGGTCATTATCGGTTCTCGACTTGCACGTTGCATCTATACGGTCATGGGGGGGGGGGGGCTAGCAGTTCTGTGTGTGGCAATCAGAAAAATTGGTTACTGCTTCAGTCAGACTTAGGCTCAGTCGTGGCATGGTTGCTACGACACAACGGAAGACGCCAGTTCCCCAAAAGGATTATCGATTCTTTATCAAACAAGAGGGCGGGGTGGACTTTTCCTGCGAACTTCTTTCCAATCAGGTGAGCAAACAGGAGATGCGGGATAGATACTAGACTTTCAGCGAACTGAAGAAACTCTAAGAAATACTGATTTAACCACTGGAAAGACAGCTTGATTCCCCTATAGAACTATCTTGTTTGCAGAAATAGCAGTCGGAAGCGGAAAAGCTAACTAAAGTTCCATTCTAATTAAAACTTTTATGCGGAGAAGTCAGCTTGGCTTGAGTAGCTTGCAGTAGCAGGTGTTACTGTTTCCGAATATTATAAGGACTCCTTTCAAGTTGTTGTGCTTCGAATTCTCCGCTCTTTGTTCTCACACTCGGATTTTTTTTACATCTAACCTAGAAGTCAAAGAATTTGCATCACCGTTACTTCCTTTAAGCTATTTTTTCTCGATGTTTCATTCTCGAACCAATCAGGTAACCGCTTCATATAATGTCTATCTGATCTGCATTTTAAGGCACGTACACACAGTCCAGTTTCCTTCGACCCAAAATTTTTACACATCGTATGCAGGTTTCGACTTAGTGAAGCGAATTTTGCGTGCGAAATCTTACCGAACTGTATGTGCATGTAACCAGGCCCGTACCAGGAATTTATTTCGGGGGCGGGGGGGGGGACGGTTTGCCTTTCGGGGGGGGGGGGTGCCTGCGGGTCGCACAAAAAAGTACAAAAAAGACATCGATCAGAGGGAAAAGCGTGTAAAAATGAGTATTTTTGTATGTTTCGAAGGGGGGGGGGGGTCAACCCCCTAATCCCCCCTCCCCTGGATACGGCCTTGCATGTAACTTTAACACAAAGAATCTAGCAAGTATTTTTTTTTGTTTTTAAATAACTCAGACCGTTCAAGAATCGTAATGTTTACAGAAGGACGGACAAATAGACGGATTAAATGAGTTCTCACAGGTGTTGATCGAGATACCAAAATTTTGCCGAGAAGACACATGGGCAGCGAAAATATGACTCGGGCAATCGGAACAAGCACCAAAGGTTCATCGAATAGGGCTGGTAGACGAAATTCTAGTTAGGATTAGGAATATCTTATCGCTTAAACAGGGTTCAAAACACGACAAAAATGAATTTGTCAATTGCCCTGCTATTCCGAAGTACCGATCTTTTTAGTGAAAGTTCTTTCGAACTTGTGGTAACTCGATGTAGTTTCACATATTTAGCGTCAACAACTACTCTACTCCAGTGGCTGCTAGCCATGGGACTCTTCTGGATTTATTTTGTAGCCAGGCATATAGCAGCGTCTCTGATTTTTCGGTCGTTCGCGATTTAGTAGAAAAACAGCGTCTTTGATGAAATTGAATATTGGGCGGATTAACTGTGTTGGTCTTGTAGAGTGAGATGCCGTCCACATTCTCAACATCAATACGAGAGCTTCATGTGGAAAAAAATCCCTCAATATATTTCTGGGTGTTCAAGTAAACACAAATAAACTTGCTTTACAGTTAAACTTTAAAGAAAAGGTCAATAAGAACAACCCAAGACATGGCTATCTTCCTTTTACGTTACAACGGTGACTCCGTCTGCAGACCCTGAATAAACAGCCTACATACCATTAAAATTCTGGCATTTTCGAGCCAGTAGGCTACATTCAATCTACTTGCATCATCCTTCCACATCCAGGCTGGTGACAGTTAAAGTTTAACTGAAAAGGGCTGGGATAGGACAATCTACCCATCACTTATTCACTTAAATTGGCTTGAAGACCCGCTGAAAATGCATTACTTCGTTGTTCTACTATACAGGAATAATCGATTTTCAAATAGTGGAATTTCCGAGGGATTTCTGGTACCTCTATGCGCTTGTATCTGTTTTGTATGCCTTACCGAAGATTTATAATTTGTTTTTTAATAAGGCACTAAGCAGTCTTTACCAAACTCACCACTGCCGACTGAAAAGCCGCGTTTGTGTTGAGATGAAAATTTCCGGGCCATAGTAAAATTTACGTTGTGGGGACGGCCGCAGATATTCTGAACGTCATAACTAGAGCAGATAGTGGGAAATAAATCCCTTAAATCCCTTCGCAGAATCCAAATTATTCAGTAAATTCAATTAAATGACACAAAAATAAGTTGGCTTTTCTTTTAAACTTTAAAGAGAGAAACAACACGTAGGCTTGGACCAAAGCGGCCACCAGAGCTGCTGCGAGTCCAGCAAATTCGAGTCCGAGACAAGTCCGAGTTCTTGGAAAAAGGCGTCTTGACAGAGTCCAGAGTCCGAGTCCACCAGCTCTGGCGGTCACCCCTAGTTACCATACCCTAAAATTCTCATCGATGGCAATCACTTACAAAAGGGACAGTCCCCCGTGTCGCAGGCAATCCCGACAGACGGATCATTCGTCTTGTGAGATTTACAACTGTTATACAGCCAGCTATTCAGAGTTCTGACCAACAGTAAAATCTGCCCGAAAACCCAAATGATCTTGAACCCTTGAATATTCCCAAACCTAACAATAGCACAGCGACCGTGACCGAGAAGAAGGGGTGCAACTCCAAGTTTTCGTGTCGGAAGGGGTCGTAGGTGAATGGGGAAAGCCACATGCCCACGGAAAAGTTGGTCATACTCTCTCAACAAAGGGAGACAATCCCAACATTCCTATCACCCGGATATTCGCTAAGAAAATAGTAGAAGAGTTCCATGGACCTTAGACTGAACGGTTGTGTGACAAGCATGGTAATTGGGCTATAACAGTTCATCGCTCAAAGCGGATTAATGTCTGTTTGGCCGCATTCGACTCGCAATCAGTATCTACCAAACAGAGATGGTGCAAAATATACATAACTTAAAAGACATGACAGAGACTACGGGTATTTTTAGCCCTAGGACTGATTTACTGGGGCTGACCGATTTATTTATAAAATGAAAGAGGAAACTGGCGAATCACAGAACCGTCAACATACCAAAGGCTCAAAATGACCGGTTCAGGAACTAATACTGATTCTCAAGGCTGGAATTTCTTTTCATATCATCCTAAAATTCGACGATCCAGGCTAGGGAAGCTATCTCTCCTTCCTTAACCCCTACTTCATCCGGTCTCTACAATTTCTTTGGTTTCTATCCAGTGTAGCTGCCCAAACTCGCGGAAAACAGAAATACGTCACGAATCTTCTCCTACTTGAAAACCTTCTTCGCTTCTACCCTTAAAGAGAAAGCAGCACTAGATGTCTCTCTCACAGTTTCCTGTATTATTAGTGTTTGTAACTTCGAAAAATAACTTAATAACAATCGATATTCTTCGCCGTGTGCCCGGGCCCCACTACAGACACACCTGTTCATAATTCGAAGAAATGCGGCATTTCAGCTTCAGCTGCGGAACAAACTTGTCAAAAAAAGTCGTGGCAGTACTACTCACATGACTTGGAAAGGCCGCCCTTTTTCGGAAACGACACTTCTCGCAAAAACAAAACAGTACAAGTGAATCCAATTTGCTAACCCAACGCTTCCAGCTACAGACAGAGTCATTTCGGCATGTAATATAAACCTCGCCGTTCGGTACGGTAATTACGGTGTAAACGGAGTAGAACAAGCATAGGGTTATTTTCATGTATTTGATTATATGGGGATTCAATTGGTTTATTTCACCCTAACAGCTCAATTAGTCGGTATTCCAAAGGCTTCTATGTTGTTCTCTTTTCAGGCTCCAGTACCAACTATGTAAGAAAGCCGTAAAAGAAAGAGACGGTCAATATTTTTGTCCTACGTGAAAGATGAAGATTTGTTTTTTGTTAATTGTGAGGGATTGTGAGGGCTTAGAAAAGAGATTTTTGGAGTTGAAAAAGGGAGCGAGGATTGGTTTATGGAGCTTTTAAATAATAAGACTTTTTTAACCATAAACAGTTGTGATATGTATATCCGTGTGTGTATGGTACATCGTGAAAGGTCTTTGTGGTGGTAGTCTTTTGTGCATTTTTTTTTTTTTTTATGTTTTTACTCTCATTATCTATTGCCATGGCCCGAAAGTTTTTTCGTGTGTGATTAGATCACATAATAGACAATAGCTTTTGCCCATTACCGAACCACTAAGGTGAATTTCAGTACAAAACAGCTGTAGGGTACGGGTTAGCCTGGAGGATACGATACTAATTTTGTGTGTAAAGACGGTGACAACATACGCTGTCTCTGCTTAAAATCCACGCCTCTCTTTATCATGATACCATCAAACTTTTCCTTCCGCGAAAGCGCCATAAAAACTGAAGAAAAGAACAGAAATCCACTTCCTTCAGATTGGTACTCACAAGTGGCTAAATCCTCTGCTCACCACCTGAACCCGGTTCGGCGACGTCGGGATTCTTAACTCCCTTCCATGAATATAACAAATCATAACGAATGATTAGGCATTCAATACGTGTGATATTTAAATACTCAAGGAGGAGGCGACTCTTGGAAAATTTGCCATTCATCTTTGTGCAATCGACATTTCTGGAGCTTTCGATAATGTAGTACATTCACAGGCTCTACTTTCTTTGTTGGGTCAGGGTGTTAATGCTTCCATTGTTTCTGTTTTAAGGTTTTGGTACTGTAACGCGATTGTTCGGGCGAAATGGTCAGGGGCGGTTTCGGAATCCATTCCTGTGAGCAAGGGGGTACCACAGGGTAGAGTCCTATCTCCTATAGTTTTTAAAAGTGCCATTTATGAATGTATCTCAGGCTTATTGCCAAATTTTTCCTTGGAGACCTAGGTATTAATTACATAGCTTATGCAGACGACATTCTGTTAATAAGTCGAACTAAAAGTGGGTTAGAATCTAACATAAAAACGATTTGTCAGGGTCTTTCTCAAATTGGCCTTTCTTAACATTTCTAAATGCCAGTACCTTATATTCAACAGCCCAAAAGATTCCGGTATTTCTTTTCAAAATGAAAAACTCCCCAATTCCCCTACCGTAAAATGTCTCGCGTGATCAAAGCACAGTTCAAAAAAAAAATCTGCGATAACGCTGTTTCCGCTGTTCACGATTCCATTCGTGTCGGATATGGAAAAATAGTTCCAAATAGAGGAAGGTATAACAGAAAAGCCGTTGGTAGTTTATATAATAGTTTTTGTTCTCCCTCTGTCTGCAACCTTTCCGGGATTTTTGGTATTCTGAGGCTAAAAGATTTAAAACGTATCAGGACTTATTATTTCAAATATTGTAAATTTCTCTTGTACCTTCCTCAACGTTATAGGAATTCCCGTATAACTGCAACTTTTTTGCCCTCTGACCCTTGTGCAAAGTTATCTTCAATTGCCTAGGACCTTCACGTTTCTGCCCTTGGCCATTTCTCTGCACTCCATCTAGGAAGAAGATTTTTTAGACCCGATTAGTCCCTTTTCTTTCTTTTTCTAAAAGTTTATTTTTTGATCTCGTGCATTACAACATTACTGAAAGCTGAGTGTATTTTTTCCTTTTATTTGTCTATACTGCACTATTTTCCTCTTTTTAAGTGCGTAAATAAAAATCATCATCATCATCATCAAAGTATCACCATTTAGCAAGTTCATACTTGTGAATATTCTCAATGACTCCATTTTTATTTCTCTTCTTGCTCAAAATTGGTTGCAATGTAGGACACGAATGTTTCATGTCTGAAATCTCGGCTAGTACGTGGCTCACTAGAAAGGGTGGGTTTGTGGAAAACGGAATCTGAAAACTGCCCAGATTTAAATAGACACTTTAAACCAACAGCAGAATGATTGCCGTAATTAGACGGCTCATTCTTGAAAAGATCCGGCGAAGTGGGTAAGATTGTTTTGGGGGTGCAATGAAGATAGATTAGAATAATAGCTGTGTTAAAGGAGTTGTATCATAAGCATTCTGGCGCTTGCAGCGCCCTGAATCCCCCCACCCAAACTCGATCCGACCGCTGGGTCATCTAGTGGCGCGAGTCGGAAGTGCCGAGCATGGGCAGGCTGGGATCATGGTTTGACTATGGATCTAACAAAATTTTGTTATTGTAGCAGGGATATGGGAAGTGTGTAGAAAAATCAAACTAGTTATTTGCATTATCGATTTCTTTAACTATTTTGTTTTCTGTTTTTCCTTGTTAATTACAGTAAGTCCAAAGAATTAAGGATATAAACTAGATCAAAATAAACAAACGCCGTAAATTATACTAAATTATACTGATTAGTTGAAGATTCTGAAACTGAGCGAAATAATATTCAGCTTCCGAGAGAAAAAAATGCCGAACTGGCTGATGATTTCTTCTTCCGACATATCTAAACGTCCACATGGTGATATACTTAGTTGTTTTAATCCTCTTATACGCCACTCAATCTTCTCGAAGGTTTTAGTAATTCTTTTAACCAGCGCCGGGAGATCAATGAATAGTTAATTAGCAATGGCGGACTTGCTTTCAGGAGTGAATTGTGTTCAAGTAATTTGTGCATAACGTTGGCTACCGTGAGGATTTTGAGCAAAAAAAAGGTAACAGTGTGTTCGTAAAAATCCGATCCATCGAAAAAAGATGGCGTCTCCCACTTTCTAGGCCCAAATGAGTCAAAGACTTCAAGAGCAATAGTAGTTCTAAATAGTAGTAATAGTAGAAGAAAAGCACTATTTTATTAGTACCCCAATCGTGGACTGGCGAAGTAGGAGATACTCGTCAAACATGCATGCAACAAAAAACTCTAACACTAACTAACTAACATACTAAATTTAAAACGTAAAAAATAAAATACGCTACTTTCTTGTGATGCATTGTATTGTTCAACACTTCTTGGGACGAAACTATACCGGTACCGGTTGGTAGCCCAGACTGATTTAATTTTGGGGATATTTAGATATACGCTACATGAAGCAAGATGTTCTTGTTGTGAAAGGGCGGATGGTAATCGTCTACAAAATTACCAGGAAAACAAAGAAAGAAAATGTTTTGGTCAGTAGCCCAGTCCTAAAATAATTACTTTTAACGGTGGAGGTAAACAGTGTGGAGGGGGGGGGGGGATTAAGTCTTCTGGAGGAAAAATTAACTAACTCTGGACGGCGACAAAACCCGATGCTACATGTTTAGCAAGATTTGGCAAGATACAACCAAACAAATGTGGGTACCAGAAAGTGCTGAGCAAGCGGAATACCGAGACTAGCGGGGAACCACGCTCACGAATAACATTAACGAGAAGAATTTGCTCATTAAGGAGTGCTTCAAACTCTCAAATGCAAAATGCCCTGAAGCAACTGCGAAGAAAAGGACTGACGTCCAGGGTTGATAAGAGGTATATTTATGGGCTTTTGTTCTTTGATACGGCGGTCAAAATCGCGATGATTAGGCATCGATTCAAGACCACTCACAAAAACGTTTTATCCTCATCTGATAGGTTGAAGCTAGATTCAAAAGATAGCAGCTTGTCATCCCGCAGCTTGGGATGGATTAAAACACATAGTTACGAGAAGAAACGATGACGATGCGGGATTAATTGTGTTGCGAGAGCAACACTTTGGTTTTGTCCTCGTTTTTTTTTTTTTTTTTTTTTCCTATGACTCCGATTTCATTTTATTCCTGGTAACTGAGAAGGGTCTAACCTGTGCGGTTTTTACGGAAAGTGTGGACCTTAGGCCGGATTGACGAATATGACATTACATTTTGGAAAGCTCCGTAGAACTCTTGCCTGGGGCCAATAAGGATGGTTTTTGCTTGTCATCGAGCCAGAGCCTACGGTTTGCGAAGTGAAGTGGAGTTGTATAGCCTATGTCAGAGAGGACTATCTGAAGTTGTGTAGCGAACCTTTCGTTTCATCAAAAGATGTTTCTGCTTTCGAGTGGAAAGCTCCGTTCTAGCACGCAAGCAGGCAGGCACCAGTTTCAAATTGAAGATGGACTAAAATCTATAAGTGTTAAATATATGCGGCAGTTACCCGGCCCCACAGCCAACATATCTTCTTTGAGTGATAAATAGAAAAATCTACAGAGACAAAAAAGTGGCTTTTTCCCACGGGTCCGAAAGTGCTGCCATCTATTGTTTCTGTCTATGTCTGCGACGATTTCAGCTGAGTTTATAAATTTTTTTTTTGCACTTTGGTTTGTGGTAGAGTAACGGTATCAGATGTGCCTCTTAAACTTTAAAAGTTCTCTCATTGCTAAAGAAACTAGAGCTTATCCTTTGCTCCTTTCTAAGTCGTGACGTTAGAAAGTTGGCCTACGGCAAAAAAGTCAACTTTTGAACTAAGACAGGTATAATTTTTTTTTCGACGGCAATCGATAGCCATTGATGGGCTGATCAAAGTATATGTCATCCATTTTTTGGTACAAAAATTCCTTCATGAGATACACCAGTTTGAAAATTTCAAAGGGGTTGACAACTTCATAGTAAGGTACATTGAAACCAAAAATAGGCGATACCAGTTATGATGCATATAGGGGACTTTTAAGCAACAGTCGACTGTTAGCCCATAATCATCTTCGGTAATGAGGGGTTTGCAGCTTTTGCTAGTTGGTATACCTGTTATTTGTTTCCGGTGTATTCGATGGTAAGAACAATTTGGTTCCCAATGGTAAGATATGCAAGGGACTTGTAAGTAATAATCGGCTGTTATGCTACAATCATCTTCTGCGATGATGGGTTTGCAGCTTTTGCTAGCTGGTGTACCCATTATTTGTTTCCGGTTAACTTAATGTATATCACGGGAGAGGGACTTGTAAGTAGGAATCGGTTCACGAGGGGTTAGGAATTTTTGCAAATGGGTGCACATTGTATTCGATTTCTATAAATCTGACGGTAAGAAAGTTTGTGTCGATGGTCTATCAATGTAACCGAGGATTAACTGTTTACACAACGGATACAAACGGAAATGTAAAGCAATGAGGTAGTTTCATAATAATTAATAGTGTCATCTATGGTATTTTAATCCTGAAAAGTTACGGATAGCTTTCTATTACCAACTAGATTATATAAGTCACGATGTCTACGATTGAAAAGGATAAAGTACAATTGACTGCAAAGTTAATTTAGTCCCTTCTTCCTATATTATTTTGTTGTTGTTTTTACAACGCTGAAGAATACCTTTTGATCATATGATTAATTTTTTTAGAACATCCCGTTTAAAAAGCTTATGCTATAATCATCTTCAGCGATGAGGGGCTTGCAACTTTTGATAGCTGGTATATCCATTATTTGTTTCCGGTGAATTTGATGTCAATCACGGGAGACGGACTTGTAAGTAAGAATCGGTTCACGAGGGGCTAGAAATTTTTGAAAATTGGTGCACATTGTATTCGATTTCTGTAAATATGACAGTAAGAAAGTTTGTATCGATGGTCTATCGCTATAACCTAGGATTAACTGTTTACGCAACGGGTACAAACGATACGGTAATGTAAAACAATAAGGTAATTTTGTAATAATTAATAGTGCCATCTATGGTATTTTAATCCTGAAAAGTTACGGATAGCTTTATAATATCAACTAGATTATATAAGATATTGTTCCAAGTTTTCATCCGTCACGATATCTACGATTGAAAAGGATAAAGTTCGACTTCGACGGCAATCGATAGCCGCTGATGAGCTGATCAAAGTATATGACATCCATTTTTTGGTAAAAAAAATTCCTTTATGAGATACACCAGTTTGAAAGTTTCAAGGGGTTGACAACTTCAGTAGTAAGATACACACTGAAACCAAAAATAGGCGATACCAGTTGTGAGACTTTTAGGGGACTTGTACGCGACAGGTGACTATTAGCTCATAATCATCTTCGGCAATGAGGGGTTTGCAGCTCTCGCTAGTTGGCGTACCTGTCATTTGATGAACAATTTGGTTCCCAAATGTAAAACTTGCAAGGGACTTTTAAGTAATAATCGGCTGTTATGCTACACAAATCTTCAGCGATTATGGGTTTGCAACTTTTGCTAGTCGGTGTACCCATTATTTTTATCCGGTGAACTTGATGTCTATCACGGGAAAGGGACTTGTCAGTAGAATCGGTGCACGAGGGGCTAGAATTTTGTGCAAATTGTTGCAAATTGTATTCGATTTATATAGATCTGACGGTAAGAAAGTTTGTATCGTTGGTCTATCGCTGTAACCTAGGATTTACTGTTAACGCAACGGGTACAAACGATACTGTAATGTAAAACAAGGTAGTTTCGTAATAATTAATAGTGTCATCTATGGTATTTTAATCCTAAAAAGTTACGGATAGCTTTATAATACCAACTAGATTATATAGGATATTATTCCAAGTTTTCATCCGTCACGATGTCTACGATTGAAAAGGATAAAGTTCAACTGACTGCAAAGTCAATTTAGTCCCTTTTTCCGATATGCTTTTGTTGTGGTTAGGGCAATCGATAGCCCTTGAAGAGCTGATCAAAATATATGCCATCCATTTTTTTGAACAAAAATCCTTCATGAGATAAACCAGTTTGAAAGTTTCAGGGGGTTGACAACTTTAGGAGTAAGGTACACACTGAAACCAAAAATAGGCGATACCAGTTGTGAGACATGTAAGGGACTTGTAAGCAACAGTCGACTGTAAGCAACAGTCGACTGTTAGCTCATAATCATCTTCGGCAACGAGGAGTTTGCAGCTTTTGCTAGTTGGTATACCTGTTATTTGTCTCAGGTGTATTCGATGGTAAGAACAATTTTGTTCCCAATTGTAAGACATGCATGGGACTTGTAAGTAATAATCGGCTTTTATGCTATAATCATCTTCAGCGATGAGGGGTTTGCAACTTTTGATAGTTGGTGTATCCATTATTTGTTTCCGGTGAATTTGATGTCAATCACGGGAGAGGGACTTGTAAGTAAGCACGAGGGGCTAGACATTTTTGAAAATTGGTGCACATTGTATTCGATTTCTGTAAATATGACAGTAAGAAAGTTTGTATCGATGGTCTATCGCTATAACCTAGGATTAACTGTTTACGCAACGGGTACAAACGATACGGTAATGTAAAACAATAAGGTAGTTTTGTAATAATTAATAGTGTCATCTATGGTATTTTAATCCTGAAACGTTACGGATAGCCTTCTTCCGATATTGTTTTGTTGTTGGTTTTACAACGCTAAAGAACATCTTTTGATTAAGTGATTATTCTTTTTAGAACATACCGTTTTAAAAGCTAGGATAAGTTGACAATTTCAGCATTTAACCGACAGCGAAGAAACAAAACCAGAGTGTTGCTCTCGCAACACTTTAGCCGGCGAAGCCGGACAAAGGTTGCCGCAACACTTCACGTTGCCCGGGCAACGTAGGTCTAGTTAGTATTGAGGTGGGGAACTCCAGAGACCACACTTCTCTCGATCGTCACAGCAGATCTGAAGGTCTAAACTTTTGTTTTTGTCAGATCTCAAAACCTAGCTTCTGAAATTACATACCAATGCCGAGAGAACTGAGAAGAAGAAAAAGAGAGCCCGTGCTTCAGGAAATGGCTTATAGTTGACCTCACGGTCCGAATTCCCGATCTTCTTAAAGCTTTGTGTATGGCTGTTGAGAACCCGTAAAACCATAATCGGCCGACTCCTGGCCTTCCAATAGAAGACAGTACGCTTCTTCGCATTTACAAGAGTTTCGGTAAATTTGGGTGACGGCGTCATGTCAGCCGGAATGTGGTTTCTAATATTTCAGCGTATTCAAACGTCAGATATAGAAATAAGCTGGCTTTTCAATTTAACTTTAAAAACCCGGCAAATTTAAGTTAGCGGCTACGGTCAGTGAATGAACCGAAAACAAATAATCACAAGAACCTCCGTCTCCTTATCTCTGTAATAACACTATGCGGAGTCGAATATATTCCGATACCGCACCCGATACAAACGAGCGGAAGGTGAGTTACGCACAACATCATAATTTGTAGCCTCTACAAACAGCTATATCGCAGTAGAACCCCACAGAAGACGTCCGTTACAGCTGGTTGGTTGTCTACCCTTGTGACGCCAAGTCTAACTAGACCTACGTTGCCCGGGCAACGTGAAGTGTTGCGGCAACCTTTGTCCGGCTTCGCCGGCTAAAGTGTTGCGAGAGCAACACTTTGGTTTTGTTTCTTCGCTGTCGGTTAAATGCTGAAATTGTCAACTTATCGAAGCTTTTAAAACGGTATGTTCTAAAAAGAATAATCACATAATCAAAAGCTGTTCTTTAGCGTTGTAAAACCAACAACAAAACAATATCGGAAGAAGGCTATTTGTAACGTTTCAGGATTAAAATACCATAGATGACACTATTAATTATTACAAAACTACCTTATTGTTTTACATTACCGTATCGTTTGTACCCGTTGCGTAAACAGTTAATCCTAGGTTATAGCGATAGACCATCGATACAAACTTTCTTACTGTCATATTTACAGAAATCGAATACAATGTGCACCAGTTTTCAAAAATTTCTAGCCCCTCGTGAACCGATCTTACTTACAAGTCCGTCTCCCGTGATTGACAATAAATTCACCGGAAACAAATAATGGATGCACCAGCTATCAAAAGTTGCAAACCCCTCATCGCTGAAGATGATTATAGCATAAAAGCCGATTATTACTTACAAGTCCCATGCATGTCTTACAATTGGGAACAAAATTGTTCTTACCATCGAATACACCTGAGACAAATAACAGGTATACCAACTAGCAAAAGCTGCAAACTCCTCGTTGCCGAAGATGATTATGAGCTAACAGTCGACTGTTGCTTACAGTCGAATGTTGCTTACAAGTCCCTTACATGTCTCACAACTGGTATCGCCTATTTTTGGTTTCAGTGTGTACCTTACTCCTGAAGTTGTCAACCCCTTGAAACTTTCAAACTGGCTTATCTCATGAAGGATTTTTGTTCAGAAAATTTGATGGCATATATTTTGATCAGCTCTTCAAGGGCTATCGATTGCCCTAACCACAACAAAAGCATATCGGAAAAAGGGACTAAATTGACTTTGCAGTCAGTTGAACTTTATCCTTTTCAATCGTAGACATCGTGACGGATGAAAACTTGGAATAATATCCTATATAATCTAGTTGGTATTATAAAGCTATCCGTAACTTTTTAGGATTAAAATACCATAGATGACACTATTAATTATTACGAAATTACCTTGTTTTACATTACAGTATCGTTTGTACCCGTTGCGTTAACAGTAAATCCTAGGTTACAGCGATAGACCAACGATACAAACTTTCTTACCGTCAGACTTATATAAATCGAATACAATGTGCAACAATTTGCACTAATTTCTAGCCCCTCGTGCACCGATTCTACTGACAAGTCCCTTTCCCGTGATAGACATCAAGTTCACCGGATAAAAATAATGGGTATACCGACTAGCAAAAGTTGCAAACCCCTCATCGCTGAAGATTTGTGTAGCATAACAGCCGATTATTACTTACAAGTCCCTTGCATGTTTTACATTTGGGAACCAAATTGTTCATCAAATGACAGGTACGCCAACTAGCGAGAGCTGCAAACCCCTCATTGCCGAAGATGATTATGAGCTAACAGTTGCCTGTCGCGTACAAATCCCCTAAATGTCTCACAACTGGTATCGCCTATTTTTGGTTTCAGTGTGTACCTTACTACTGAAGTTGTCAACCCCTTGAAACTTTCAAACTGGTGTATCTCATAAAGGATTTTTTTTTACCAAAAAATGGATGTCATATACTTTGATCAGCTCATCAGCGGCTATCGATTGCCGTCGAAGTTGAACTTTATCCTTTTCAATCGTAGATATCGTGACGGATGAAAACTTGGAACAATATCTTATATAATCTAGTTGATATTATAAAGCTATCCGTAACTATTCAGGATTAAAATACCATAGATGACACTATTAATTATTACAAAATTACCTTATTGTTTTACATTACCGTATCGTTTGTACCCGTTGCGTAAACAGTTAATCCTAGGTTATAGCGATAGACCATCGATACAAACTTTCTTACTGTCATATTTACAGAAATCGAATACAATGTGCACCAATTTTCAAAAATTTCTAGCCTCTCGTGAACCGATTCTTGCTTACAAGTCCGTCTCCCGTGATTGACATCAAATTCACCGGAAACAAATAATGGATATACCAGCTATCAAAAGTTGCAAGCCCCTCATCGCTCAAGATGATTATAGCATAAGCTTTTTAAACGGGATGTTCTAAAAAAAATAATCATATGATCAAAAGGTATTCTTCAGCGTTGTAAAAACAACAACAAAATAATATAGGAAGAAGGGACTAAATTAACTTTGCAGTCAGTTGTACTTTATCCTTTTCAATCGTAGACATCGTGACGGATGAAAACTTGGAACAATATCTTATATAATCTAGTTGTTAATAGAAAGCTATCCGTAACTTTTCAGGATTAAAATACTATAGATGACCCTATTAATTATTATGAAACTACCTCATTGCTTTACATTTTCGTTTGTATCCGTTGTGTAAACAGTTAATCCTCGGTTACATTGATAGACCATCGACACAAACTTTCTTACCGTCAGATTTATAGAAATCGAATACAATGTGCACCCATTTGCAAAAATTCCTAGCCCCTCGTGAACCGATTCCTACTTACAAGTCCCTCTCCCGTGATATACATTAAGTTAACCGGAAACAAATAATGGGTACACCAGGTAGCAAAGGCTGCAAACCCATCATCGCAGAAGATGATTGTAGCATAACAGCCGATTATTACTTACAAGTCCCTTGCATATCTTACCATTGGGAACCAAATTGTTCTTACCATCGAATACACCGGAAACAAATAACAGGTATACCAACAAGCAAAAGCTGCAAACCCCTCATTACCGAAGATGATTATGGGCTAACAGTCGACTGTTGCTTAAAAGTCCCCTATATGTATCATAACTGGTATCGCCTATTTTTGGTTTCAATGTACCTTACTATGAAGTTGTCAACCCCTTTGAAATTTTCAAACTGGTGTATCTCATGAAGGAATTTTTGTACCAAAAAATGGATAGCATATACTTTGATCGGCTCATCAATGGCTATCGATTGCCGTCGAAAAAAAAATTCTACCTGTCTTAGTTCAAAAGTTGACTTTTTTGCCGTAGGCCAACTTTCTAACGTCACGACTTAGAAAGGAGCAAAGGATAAGCTCTAGTTTCTTTAGCAATGAGAGAACTTTTAAAGTTTAAGAGGCACATCTGATACCGTTACTCTACCACAAACCAAAGTGCAAAAAAAAAAAATTATAAACTCAGCTGAAATCGTCGCAGACATGGACAGAAACAATAGATGGCAGCACTTTCGGACCCGTGGGAAAAAGCCACTTTTTTGTCTCTGTAGATTTTTCTATTTATCACTCAAAGAAGATATGTTGGCTGTGGGGCCGGGTAACTGCCGCATATATTTAACACTTATAGATTTTAGTCCATCTTCAATTTGAAACTGGTGCCTGCCTGCTTGCGTGCTAGAACGGAGCTTTCCACTCGAAAGCAGAAACATCTTTTGATGAAACGAAAGGTTCGCTACACAACTTCAGATAGTCCTCTCTGACATAGGCTATACAACTCCACTTCACTTCGCAAACCGTAGGCTCTGGCTCGATGACAAGCAAAAACCATCCTTATTGGCCCCAGGCAAGAGTTCTACGGAGCTTTCCAAAATGTAATGTCATATTCATCAATCCGGCCTAAGGTCCACACTTTCCGTAAAAACCGCACAGGTTAGACCCTTCTCAGTTACCAGGAATAAAATGAAATCGGAGTCATAGGAAAAAAAAAAAAAAAAAAAAAAAAAAACGAGGACAAAACCAAAGTGTTGCTCTCGCAACACAACTCGCTGCAGACTAGGTTCTCCACCCCCTGCAGGCTTCCTACAGTTTCTGGGATACCAAAACGTAAGTGGAGAGATACCTATGATATCGCAACAGTTGTCCGTCCGTCCGTCTGTAGGCACGATAACTCTCGAAGGGAATGAGATATTTGATGAAACTTGTTGTGAGGATTGTTTGGGTCAAGAGTAAGGTCAAGTTCGTAGATGGGCTTTGTAGCCCTATATTTAGGGGTGGGGGAGGGGGTTTAAATTAAGGGGTAAGCAAAATATTCTGAAACAGCTAATGGGACAGTCGATTATGGGGTAAGAAGACATGCTGAACACGATAGTGAAAACCATTTCTCGCCAGACAAGTAGTTAGCCCGCAATCCGGACAAAACCGGAAAATCTGGTAAAAGTAAAAGTTTTATTTGAAGTTAATTATATACTCGGTTTAGGGGTAGTAAGACATGCTGAATATGATGGTGAAAATCATTTTCTCGCCGGGCAAGTAGTTGGCCCGCAATCCGGCCGAAAACTGGAAAATTGTTAAAAGTCTTCGTAGTTGATTAGATATCTGATTTAGGGGTAAGAAGAGATGCTAAATCCGTGTATGACAGTCATTTTGTACCCGGACATATAGTTCGCCCGGAATCCGGCTGGAACCGGACAATTTGTTTTAAGTTAAATTTTAATTTGAAGTTGATTAGATGTTCGATATAGGGGAAAGAAGATACGCTGAGTTCGACCTTACCTTCTTTTTTTTTTTGCCTGACAGGTAGTTCCGGAATCCGGCCGAAACTGGGAAATTTGCAGAAGTAAGGCAGGAAGTTGTCGTCCAAACAGATATGACTTATAGGGGTAAACACAACATGCTGAATCCATATCTGAACTTGGTGTTCTCAGATGATTACCTTTTTGGCCTTATCTGTTTCTGAATTTTAATATTAAAAATGTTCAAGGAGTCTGGCGAAGACTGGATCTGGCGTAGACAAGACCCAATTCTCTGGATCAAATATTGAATTTTTGGGATCCCATCGACATCTTTGGTCTTGTTCTTCTGGTATGCGCAGCGGCGAAGAGGGAAGTAGACGGGTTTCAACTAAAACCTCAAATCTCTAGCTCCGCTCAGTTTTATCGGGGTATCCATAGTCGCTGCATGGGACCAAAGATGGATCGGATTATTTGTTTTCGATACTACCAAACTACTGAACAATTAATGACCCGGAGAGTAAAAGGGAGGAAGAGCGCTAAAAGACTGATTCGTTTTCTTTTTTGTGTGAATATGTTGATCTTGGCTGGTGTCAGGATCTCGTAGAACAAAAATGTACAGATGAAAATGTATGACAATATACAGGCGATACGCAAATGTAGGTCAATGATCTATCGCCTGTTTTTCGCCATATCAGTTATCTCCTTTAACAATAATCAGGGCCGTATCCGGGGAGCCCCCCCCCCCTCCCGACTAGATCCCTGGATCCGTACCGAATGATCATCTAATTTAACTTAATTATTACATACCGTACCACGACTTATAATCTAAACATGAAATGCTGGAAGTCGGATGATATATCCTTGAAAGGTGCCGAGACACCAGGAAAAGCAGGTTCAATATCTTCTTCAGACCGCCGGCAGCGCACGAACGTCGGTTGATTAATTTCCTTTTCTATCACAAGAAGATTAACCTCACCGATAGCGCTAGACGGCTGTCTGTTGGCCAAATGCCGTCACGGACCGGTACTTAATGTAGCCTACCCAAGATCGAAAACACTGACAGGAGTCACCAGATGATCAAGCGATACTCCAGCGATAGGTTACATCCAGAGAGCGATGAGAAACAAGACCGAAGCTGTCTGCCCCTACATCGAACCTCTAATCAACTTTAGATATAACTTTTACATCCCACAAGTTTTCCGGTTTTGGCCGGATTCGGGCGAACTATTTGTCCAGCGAGAAAATAATGTTCATGTAGCCGACGGATTCAGCATACCTCCTTACCAGTACAACTTCAGCTAAAACTTTTACTAACAACAAATTTTCGGGTTTCGGCCGGATTCCGGGAGAACAATATGTCCCGAGTAGAAAATGATCGCCATAGACGGAGTCGTTGTGTCTTCGTATCCCTAAATCGAACATCTATTCAACTTCCAATAAAACTTTCACTTTCGACAAATTTTACGGTTTTGAACGAATGATGATTTAATCCGTAATATCTTTAAATACATAAAAATAGCTTTGGATATGACTATGTAAATAAGGACACTTCAAGCGCAATCAATCAACTCGACAGGTCGATATTACTTATCCGATAACATTTTAGCCGGATTCCGGGCGAACCATTTGTCCGGCGAGAAAGTGAACTTCAGTTCTGGATTCAGCATATCTCCTTACCCCAATCGACTCTCGCACAGAGCAAAATAACTCCAGAGAGTAATGCGCGAACTTTGAAAAGTGACACACAGTCGAAACGCAGTGACATTAGCTCCACTAGAGGACACGAACATCCCTTCCCTACTGAAACTCAACTAGTCGTTAACGAGCGCTGGCTCTGATCTGATCCTCGATGTTTCCACCGTATCTTAGCCTTGCTAGAATTTTCTACGTCCGCCACTGGACACACGAACAGGGCGGCGCTGCGACGGAGGCCCATTTTTGATGCATGGGAAGGATAGGTCTTCGCATTACTCTCTAGAGTTATTTAGCTGTGCTCTCGCATCAGCTTGAACAAATATTTTTTTCATCCTTTAATTTAAAACCGCCTCCCCCGCCCCTAAATATTGGGCTACAGAGCCCGTCTACGAACTTGACCCTGTACTTGGACCCAAAGGATCCTTGCACAAGACGTTCGGACAGATGGACAACTTTTACGAAGATAGGTATCCCTCCACTTACGTTTTGGGATCCCAAAAATGCGTCAGGCTCTGAGCGACAACTATCACTCCGATTTAAGCCAGAACAATTCGGTAAATTTGCATAGGATACGCATTACGACAGACGTTGGCTCTCAAATTGGCCGGAGTCCATAAAAGGGAACCATACGATCAGACTGATGACTGGGACCCTCAGCAGACAAAAGAGCCGAAAACAGACGTATACCATCGATGAATAGATAAATTATGTAGCATATTCTCACAACCACCTGAACCAACGCCGAAATGCCACTCAACATGTACGGGCAAACACTACACAACAACGATTATACACCCGACTAGTTAAAGCCGTGTCTGCCAAAATATGTGCAAGCCGAGCAAGAAGTATCATACAGTTAACCAAATAAGCTAAAGGCCTCGACTATTTATGCGTAACTGCAGTGAAGCCATGGCTTCAAATGTCTTGGGAACTATGGACGGCAGAAATTTGTATGTAAGAAAGTAAGTTGATCAAGCCATGTCCGCGACGGTAAGCCGTACAAGCCTACAGAAGACACAAGGAGGAAGCGAGTGTTCCTTGTGCGGCAATCTCAAACACAAGAGACTTTCCAGATTTGTCAGACCTACGAAAAAAAATCTAACTAACAACTACCAGCCACTCCCAAACCTTCCTTAGTTCCACGGATTCATCACAAACATCACTATGGGGTTAGTCACTGGCCAATGTGTGTACACCATGAGGCAGAGGCACGTGAGGTAGGCAGGAGGCGAGGACCTTACACACCATAGGGCACCAGTGCGCAAACCCTCGATAGGCGCTTGGTTGATTTCTGCTGTTCCGGCATTACAATAAAGTGAAATGGCTGCAGTAAAGACGAAGAACGTTTCAAAACTTCCATTCACCTGATAAGTCAGTAATAAATGACAATACACGTTTTATATATCTTTTAGAGAGATGTAATTTTATAAAAGAGGGTTTTATGAAGAAATATGAAATAGTTGTGGGAGTTCAGAAGGATTTAAGCCAGCTGAAGACGCAGATCACAAACCTCGAAATTTCAGTTTTTTCTTTCAATTAAAAGCCAATGAAATCAAATAAAATCAAGTTAGTTAGATAAAGTGGCCAAACTTGGTTTTAATAAACGAAGGTGGCTGCACTTCCTTACAGACAGGTGCATCTTCTCCCTACAGAAAACAAATAAAATACGTCATACATCGTGAGAGACAGCTACATTTTCTTCTTATTAATAACCAAATACTGAGCAAAATTGACTGAAACTTTGTGACAGACAGCTGTATTGCCTTCTTATTATGCACGATCAGACAGAGCGGAAAGGGGCACGGTTATCGCCATTCGGACAAACAAAAGTGGTAGGCTAACAACATATCACGCGTGTGCGTATAGCCTATTACAATGTGCAGGCTAATGATTAAAGGATTAGAATCCTAGCACTTGCGATGTCAAGATCACCCTAGTGAGCCAAAAATAGATCTTCTGTGGTGGATACTTTTGTTATTCTTCAACATTCCCCAGATATCCAATATCTTTTGCCTCTTAATAACAACTGTGAATCATTATTCCTTTTTTTTCCTACCCCATTATTTTATATATTTAATGAGCCTCTCAAATGCGTTGTCTCTATGACGCACAGTAGATGTTTATGTGAACAGTTACTTTAATGTGAACAGTGCAGTTTGGGCTAAATGGTAGAATGAAGATCTAAAACACCTATTCCGATGTTTTCAGATGCCCTTAATTACGTACTTTGGCTAACTGGCGGTTAGCTTTACACACAGCAAGTGCATGAAAATGGCAAAGTCCAACGTCAACAAACGTTCAAATAAGCATAACTCCACCGTACTTCCAGGGAACCAGGAGTGTCCAACACCCCAACATCAAGACGGTTTGCGCCAGGCTTCAACTTCCAGATCCGCCCCAACGAAAACGTTTGCAATCCGGGCGAAAAATCTAGAAGGTGAAGCCTGGCTTTTAATATTTCTTCCCGCATTTAGCGATTCCCCAACTCACTCCAAGTTCCCTTCTCATTCACGAGGGAAACCTCCGTGGTGAAGAGAAGTGCTCTTACGCGCTCGCCCGCATTAAGGCCAATAACAGACAGGAAGCTGGAAACACGACCTTTCCCAAAGAGATATTCATCCATGCACAACAATGGCTTCACAAATAGCTGTATTTTGGCTGGAGGAAAAATGTAATACAAAAGTGCGTTTAGCAGATTTTATCACACGGACGAAATCATAATTAAAAGTTTATCGTGTGGTTAGCAGCTCCCGACACAGGTGTACGTTGGTCAAGTGCAATTGTGCAGATAAATTGTTGTGCAGAGCAATTGTGTTTAACAGAATATTTATCACGGACGAAATCGTAAATCAAAGTTCAGTGAATGATGGAAACTTCCGAATCAGGTGTCCATTGTCACAGCTGTGTTTTGGCTGCAGAAAAATCATAACCAGAAGTGTTTGGCCGAATTTGGGGAACAAACGAAGTGAATTGTTTTCTTATCTGAATAGTCTAAACGAAATTGGAATTCTTGACTGAAACTCCAGCAAATGGTCAACCCGAATATTTGTTGCTCAGAGTAATTTGTTCCTTTTCTTTCTCTGTCCTGTGCTATTTCCCTTTTCTTGTGTAGTGAGCCGATAAAACTTCATTTTTATCATCCGAACTGCGGAGGATCGGAGGAGAAGCCATGCTTTATTTTCAGTTGCCTACCAAATTCTAGAATATCAGAAAAGAAACAGCAGTTTATCTAGGCCTGCGACTGTTCTTCAAAAGGGGTTAGGGGGGATCTTCTCCCACTCTAACCTGCGTCGATGGCATTCGGCAATCTTGTTGAATCATTAAGTAGGCTAGATAATACAGTATTAGGTTTACTTCCTCGACCCCCCCCCCGTTCATTGGTAACTGGGCCCAGATTTCCCATGAGTTACGTTCGTCTATGACATGTGTCGAGTTCAACTCTTGTATACTTGTGGAATGCGAATATATATGTAGGCTGTAGATGCGGATTTTGGAGTAACAGCATCAAATAAGACCATGCGGCGTACCCCAATCCTTAATGATAAGTTGGAAACTGGATGATTCTGTCATGTGATCCATGATATGGCGTTCTCAATGAAGTTCTGACAAAGGGTGTATCAGGCTGCTACGACCTGGTTCATTGCACTTGTTATTACCTTGCTAATAGAAAAGAGGTTTAAAGGGTCGGACTGCCTCGTAAGACATTCAGTATCGAAACTGAAACCGTTCTTGCAAGATCCTGAAGATCATCTTTCAATTTCTACATACGGTTTCTTTAGGGGATGTGAAATGTCTTGGTTCTGTTTGTTTATAAGATGTGATAAAGATTTTACTTTCGCACTCCACGTCTGAGCGCCTGCGCACTTGTTCGTAAATATGTTTAATAAAATCTCAGTGTAACACAGTTTTTGTACCGCCATGTGTCCCGTTCTGTAACCTGTGAGTGTTAAAAAGAACAATATTTTGTAAGGACAATCAAATTAGCTCGCTAGCAAATACTTGTCTAATAAACCTTACCTATACGAACAAACCCTGGCCTTTACCAAAAAGTATGAACAAATGAATGAATGTATTCCCAGAAAAGCCATTTGGGTCATAGCGGGACAAAATACACAAAATAAATAAGCACTCCAACTGCAATTTACCATTCCAAATATTCAACACTCAACTCATAATTCGATAACTAAATAACCATCAAACAAACTAATACCTTTCCCTACCACACCATCAACCTACAATAAAACGTTCACGGTGCTCCATCGCAACCTTCAGGAATCTACCCAACCGACGCAAATCTTGGAAAACTTTACTACCTATCAAATCTTTCAGAGACCCCGCTTGAAGAACCTCCTTACCAAAAAGTTATCTCCTTAGATCCCCCAACTCACTACAAGAACAAACCAAGTGTTCCACATCTTCATCCATCTTTCCGCATAGCGGGCAAAAGTAAGGACCAGAACCGCACTTAATTCTACCAATCTATTTGGCGGCAATACAGCAACCTACGTGCCCAGCTGATTCTAGGGGCACCATGGGCCGCGACCACAGATTAAAACAGTACCCATTTGATCTTGACAGAGAATTACGACCAACATTTCTTAAACGTGGGTAATGATCAGGTGATGGAGTAAGTAGGCTAAAACCCCAAAATTGCGACTGGCTAGCGGACCTCATGGGGTTCTATCTGACACTGAGTAGAGTCGCCTACCCATCGAATACACCACATTCACTCAAATAGCAATCAGGCCTACGGCTCACGGGAGTAAGTAGGCTACTTTAGCTTGACAGGTATGCAATTTAATTTCAGGAACAATGCGAAATCAAAAGTTGAAGTGGGTAATGATCAGGTGATAGATGTAGGATAAGATAATAATGAGAGCACTTGACCATAAGCACCAGAAGTCTGCACTGCTGACAAGCACGATAAAAATGCTATAGGCTACTACATCAAAATTTATTATCCTCGCATGGTAGGCTTTGGCCCCAAACGACAAATCAATCATTATTTTGGTGAATCCAATAGATTACGTGCGATGCATTAGTTATGAATCAAACGACGTCGTAACTTTTAATAGTAGGCTCGATCCTTATTTTATTCTGATTTATTCCCATGACCCTAAGGGGCTCCTCAGTGCAATAAATTATATTATATTAGTAGTATATAAATTATATTATAAGTAAAATAAAAAAGTGGTAAGGTTTTCGCTTAGTTCAGGTTCTTTTTTTTATTTTCAGCTTAATTTAACTTTTCAAATATAAAAAAAAAAAATCTTATATCACTTCACGGCAGAGAACAGGCTCGATGGCAAGAAGATGGCACTGACAAATACGGCTTAAAGATGATCATTCTAATGCAGCATTTACAAGTACAAGAAAACTTGAACAGAACCGATCTTGGTGACAAGATTAGATCATTCTAATGCAGCATTTACAAGTACAGGAAAACTTGAAAAGAACCGATCTCGATGACAAGATTTTGTTTACACGCAGAGGGAAAAAAAAAAAAATCTTCAAACCAGAAAATCTGAAACAAATAAATTCACTAGCCAACAAAAACAAGACCTACGAGCTCATATGGCACTTGTTACGAGTAGGCGGTACAAGAAAGTAGATGAGAACGTTACAAAATACAACCGCCATCCAAAAATGCGGTTCAGAAATACAAATAGGATATTTAGTTTAACTAAGTTCTGAGCAGTTCCGGCATCGTCTCGGATAATCTGTAGCAAATGCGCATGACTGTTCAAACTTCCAAGTTTCAGGCCAATAAATCCACTCGTTTGATCCCTGAACGTGCTACACGATTTCCGATACTCCCTCCATCTCCCTCTACCGTGGCCGAATCTGGTTCGGACCAAAAAATGGATCATCTAAAGCATCTTCTTTGATACCATCTATCAAGTTTCACTCGAATCTGAGCATTTTTTGGAAAATTCCGGTACCCCATCACCCACCTTGGCCGAATCCGGCCCGGTCACCAATTAACAAATCTAGGCCACATAAACTCGGCACTGTCGGACTTGCATCTCATTCGGTCCATCCGTTTCCGACACCCCCCCCCCCCACCCCCCGTCCTCCCCAATTCCCCCAACCGTGGTCGCACATAGTTTGAACACATGTTTTACATGTCTAGGTCATCGATTCCTATCACCCATTAAGTTTCACTCGAATCAGACCACTCGTTCGCAATTTGCAGAAGTCAATTTCCATATTTCCCTTCCCTTGCTCCACCAAAAACGCTTGGATCTAGGAACGGAAGTTTCCGGGGGTATGATGTGTCGGGTTCTTAAGTCAATTAAATCGGGTCACGAATATGCCTGCAAAGTTTCGTTGTCTTAGTACATCTGGAACTATTCTAACCCGCGACTACCAGAATTCCAGGAAACCCCCTCCAACTCCCCCCACAGAGCCCCGAAACCATTGATTCCGTCAACTTCGCATCTAGGCCTAATGCTTGTTCTCTCCATTAAGTTCCGTCCCATTCCCTCTGCTTTAAGCGTTTCTTGAGTTTTCCGATCCCTCCCTCCCCCATCCCCCCACAGGTATCAGACCCGGCCCGGACTTGACACTGAATATCTGAATCGATAGCTCTTTCCACCCTACAAGTTTCATTCAAATCCGATCACCCGTTCAAAAGTTATGCATGCCACAAGATTCCGGACTCCCCATCCTTTCACTCCCCTCACGATGGTCGGATCGGGGAAACGACTATTCTCAAGTGCTGTTCGGATCCCTGACATATCTGCCAAGTTTCATCGTCCTAGCACATCAGGAACTAGGCCGAACTCGCGGGATCGCTAGATATCCTGAGCTCCCCCCCCCAATCCCACAGTGCCCGGATGCGGTCCGGTTACGTCAATGACGTATCTAGGACTTGTGCTTGTTCTTCCACCAAGTTGCATCCCGATCCCTCCACTCTAAGCGTTTCTCAAGATTTCCGGTTCCCTCCTCCAACAACGCCCAGTGTCATCGGATCCGGCCCGGATTTAAAGTGCGACGTCTCAGACACGAGATCATCCTAAATATCAACTTTCGTCAAGATCCGATCACCCATTCGCAAGTTGGAAATACCTACATTTTTGGCTTCCCCCTCCCTCCACCCCCCCCCCCCTAGATGGTCGGATCGGGGA
Organism: Branchinecta lynchi; assembly: GCA_023053575.1. Lineage (NCBI taxonomy): Eukaryota > Metazoa > Arthropoda > Branchiopoda > Anostraca > Branchinectidae > Branchinecta > Branchinecta lynchi. Next base: position 8,428,337 of record JAKZAP010000011.1, on the reverse strand, counting down.
CGTGACTATTTCCTATTTAATCTGATCGGGTTACTGACATGCCTGCCAACTTTCGTCAGCACATCAGGAAGCACCGAACTCGAGGTATCACTAGAAATTCGGCCCCCCCCCCCCAAGCTCCCCCAAAGTGAGCGGATCCGTTCCGGTTATGTCAGTCACGTATCTAGGACTTTTGCTTCTTCTGTCCAACTAGTTTCACCCGGATCTCTCCTCTCTAAGCGTTTTCCAAGATTTCCGGTTTCCCCCTTCCAACCCCGCCCCCCATCCCATGTCACCGGATACCCCGTCTGGATTTAAAATGGAACGTCTTAGGCAGGAGGTCCTTCCATATACGAAGTTTCATTAAGATCCAATTACTCGTTCATAAGCTAAAAATATCTCATTTTTCCGGATTCCCCCTCCCTCCACTCCCCTGCAGGTGGTCGGATCGGGGAAGCGACTATTTCTAATTTATCTGGCCGGTCCCTGTTACGCCTGCCAAGTTTCATCGTCCTAGCTTATCTGGAAGTGCCCAAACTAGCAAAACCGGGACCGACAGACCGACTGACGGACAGAAAGCCAAGTGCCATAAAAAAAACGTTTTGAGAGCATTTATGACATCAGTACCGATGATTGCCGCTCTCAAAAGCTAGCTAGACTTTTTTTTACGTCTTTTTATCAGCGCCGCCGACGAGATTCTTTTCAAGTAGACCGGAATTCCTTTCATCATGAAAGGATTCTTGCCCCGCTATACTTTTTTTCTAGTCGTCTTCACGAACGGAACCCTTTCGAGTCGACCGGAATTCCTTTCAACTCGACGGGATTTCTTGTCCGTGTAAACGCTACATAACTGAATACAAGAAAACAACCACCAACTGGTCCCAAGAATGGGGACACCTAGCAAATAACTCAGCAAAATACAAAAAGACGACACGACCAACAAACCGTCAATACTCAATGGACAAGCCATCAATTTATTACTGATTATATCAATAGTCATTCATTCATTTTATTTATTTCCCTCAATGAATATATAATGAGGAGTACTAAAATCAATTTAAAAAACACTGTCACAAATAACTTTCAATCAGAAGACTTGCTTTCATTTTACTTTTTAAACATTTGCAGAAAGTTTTGGTCTAAACTAGATTGATACCCATAACTAATAATAGTTCAGTTTCACTTACCATCTACTTTCCCCATGGCAAGAATGGCAATCGTTAAAGTCGCCGGGATGGCCCATGCAGCCAGATGGAAATAGTGGGACTTGGCCTCAATTGGTTCGTGGCCCCACTTCAGGCCAGCTGAGAGGAACCAGGTTAAACACAAGATGACCCACCAAAGAGAGGAGGCAACACTGAAGTAGTACAGCATCATGAAGAGGATTGTGCACCCAGATTTCTTGGTTCCCTACAAACAATACGCGTAAGTTCGGTCACACTATCCTACGATCATCATCGCTGCTCAAAGAAAGGTTACAAAAATTCAAAAAGTTCTTATTTTGTGAATGAAAAATTAATAGAACAAGGAAGTAAAGAGGCAACATATTTGAAAATGTCTTCTACTTTCCTACAGAACTAGCCCAGGCCTATGAGTGACAGCTTTTACTTCGAAGCAGAAACAGAAAGTCAGAGAGGAGTATTTCTGAAGTCGCGTCGTTTCTGGAATGGTCCAATTCCGCGGCATAGTGAGAGAAGAGGACACTTCCTCATTAGGTAATCAACAATACATTATCCATTCCGAATGTCGAGCCGAAATTCCGAAATTCTTGCTGTCAGTAAGCTTCTCTATCAGGTTCTTTCTCCGTCTACAAGCAATGGATGGCAAACTAATAAGCTGACAAACAGGCAAGGTTACAAAGCTGTTCAAGAAATGCCCCAAACAGTCAGATATTTACAGAAAGGCTAGCAATTTGCATTGTTAGCAGAGGCGTCACATATGGGGGGGGGATGCCCCCCATGTTGTCAGCCATTCGGTAAAAATAGATGAGTCGGCGCGAAGCGCTACGATTTTTCGTAAAAACCGTCGATTTTTTTATTGGGAACAGTTTGTTAAAATAGTCGTTTTTTCGTAAAATCAGCTGTTTTTTTTTCATAAAAACAGTCGTTTTTTCTCACAAAATAGTACGTAAAAATGACCAGATCATCGGTGCATATCTAGTGCTCCCCAAACATTTTGTCTAGTAATGCCTCTGATTGTTAGCACATGATTTTCAGATTTTTCTTGACACCATGATCTGTACCGATGGGTAGATTACCTCACAGGTCTGGGGCAACTTTGATATCAAAAGGCTAGCACCAGACCATATCCTACAGTAAATTGTAAACTAACTAATAAATAACACTTTATCCGTTCTTGGTTACCGAAGGTACTGCAGTAAACTCGAGAATTAAACAATACCAACAGCATGTGGTCATGTTAGTATTACTCCCCTGCAAACTGAGCCTGAACATCACAGGATACCAGTAGACTTCTTTCTTTTTTGCCAATTTTTACTTCACTAGGTTAACAGCAATTTCACACAGTTCAAATCTATTTGCCAGATGGACAAACTTATGATAGCTTATGACTTTTTGCCTATGCCTACCAAGAGAGGAGGCCTCAACTAGGGGTGGTGGTAAGGTGAGGGGGGGGGAATATTGCTTCTTCAGCTTAAAAAAGGTCTAAAAAATCCAACTAAAACATGAACATGCACTTACTTGAGTTATTGTAGGCAGGTACTCAAAGTTTGATAGCTGCTGAGATCTTGGTGGCTCATATGCAGCATTACAGGACACACTATCTCCAAGCAAATATCCAATAATATATGTCAAGGCGATCATGAAATAGCACACTGATAGGAAGATAATTGGCCTTTCTGGGTACTGGAAACGGTTTGTATCAATAAGAAAAGTGAGCACAGTGAACAAACAGGAGGCCATACAGACTATGGACCAACCTGCAACCCAGTATCGAGAGAAGTTAATTTCAGATTCAGTGAAAAACATTTTTTTGCAGGGGGCTCCACAGTTAGGAATCCGCTTCTTTCCAATTCTAAGCGAGTAGTTCAGGTCCCTAGATACTTCAAACTGCTTTGGGCATGTTAACATTTTCTCTCTGAGGAATGAGCTGGGATCACTTATATCATTAAACACAGGCTTGCTATAAACAAAGGACCCCCTGTTTGGATATGTCTCAGGGTTAAATGACGGGGAGAGACTACCCCCTCCTATAACTGAATTTGAGGGAAAGCTGGGCTTTTGAGGTTTTGAATCTGACGATGTTGCATTTTCACCAACACACAAATCTTCACCACCTGCTTCAGGGAACTTCGAACAGTCAAGGCTTTCTGGCCACTGAAAACCAAACTTATTCATTAAGCTCTCACAACCGAGGCGAGCAGACAAGCAGAGAAACCTGCAGGGTGGTATTGCTCGGTCAAGAATGGTACATACTGGAGCATAAACTGTGCAGAGAAAGAACTGTAAATGCTCGCTGCATTTCACCTTCACCAACGGAAAAAACTGATGAACTTCCAGTCCAGCTTCTTCTTGTTTTTGGTGGCCCAGTATATTGGGCATTATTGTTTCATTGTAAACAATATCTTTACACAGAGGGATAGTTATTGGTTCACACCTGCCATGGTGAGGGAGACTATCTCTATCTGAAACAGTTGTGTTTATTGCTTGAGGTCCTCTGGCTTGAGCTGCTGCTAACACACACAGAAGTAGTACTTGAAAACAAATCATAGAGCTCATCTTTATGCAGCTGTATAGTATTACAAGCCTTTACACAAAATACAACTCGTTCTTGCACAAACTTTGCTGGTACACACTAGCCACCAGAATAGCAAACTTATGCCCTGGGATACTTCAGTTTCTTCAGAATAGCGAATCTGGAGCCATGCACTGGAAACATCCCCTTCTCCATGTTTTCCATCCAGACCAACAAGAAACTACCACAGGTCACCACTGAACCACAGCTTAATTTAGTTATTAAGCTGTGCACTGCACTGAACACTAAAGAAGTAGTGTTGGGCGATATTCAATATCGATATCGATATATCGATATATCGGAGCAAATATCGATATCGAATATCGAAAGGAAAATATCGATATCGAAAACGATATTTTGACCATGTCAGTAATATTCGCCTGCTATCGTCGATATTCAACGAAAGAGTCCGGACTGAACAAAAAATCTACAGACATAGGAAGAAGAAGAATATTAGAAGAAGTGACTCATTCAAGAATATGAATAAATTCAAGCCAAACCAAATATAACTTACCATTCCTTAATACCCAGTTAATACACTGTTTGCCAGTGCTTCCCTCACTGTCTGAAGCTTAAGCTTAAATTCAGACAGCTGGCTTTGCGGTCCTGGTTGGGTAAGTGTAAGAATTTTTTTCTGTACTGGAGGGGGAAGATACCTTGAATTTGTACAACCTTAAACGTGGCATAAAGTGTCTGAAAAGGAAAAAAACAGTCTTGTCCTATCAAGGTCCTAACTGTGAAGAAGGAACCCCTCATTCTGAATGCTAGGTCAAGGCTAGGTCTAGGACCTGTTTTGGGCTGCACAGAAGTTTCCTTGTAAAGGTTTGTAGGCCAAGTTTGATGTTATATAAGTTCGAGGTTGGTGTTGGATACCTCTCTTGTAGGTAAGTCAAATTTGGGCTGGCATCAGTCCCTCTTGACTGCTTGACTGATCTCTGTTATTTTGCCTGTTACTGTTAAAGCACAATGGACACTTCTAATGCTTTTATTTTGTGTTAAATGCTTCACAAATAAACATTTCCGACTTCCTTTAGAAGGCGCTACGAAAATCTGCCGTTTCTTGTTATCCCTAGTCTTTACCTCTCTGGCATTTGGGCGATCCAAATCTTAGGAGCTGGGCTATCGTGGCAGGAAATTCAAAAACTCCCAGCAGTGCTTGATAGAAAAGGATATATTTGAGATGTCACCAAAGTCAAGCCGTAGATGCAGTTTACCTGATTGACAATTTACCTTAATGTACCTATTAAAAGTTTTTCTTTGTGGAATAGTGTTGTGAAGCTTGATTAGCTTGCTTTATAAAATGTACCAGAATAGGCAATAAGCATTTAAAAAATAACATAGCTACAAAAATCATTCAAAAACAAATAACCTATTCAAATCTTAATTATACAAGCTGATTTATGCATAAAATAAAGATCTACGAAGTATTATAAGAAACATCACTTTTATCTTTGTCCAAGCTTGTAAATTGAGCATGTACTGGCCCAACAAATTACGCTTTGAAACATCACAGAGAGGAAACTGTTGAAAAAGCTGCTGATCTAGGGGGTAAGCAGTGTTCCTAGGTTGTTACAGAGTGGGATTGGGGTAGTTTGATGTGCCCATTGAACTTTAAGTGTTAGGCTAGTGTAAAATCTGCTTCTGTATTCGTATGGCCCTAAGTTCCCACATTGCTGCACCACCAGCCTCTGTCATCAGTTTAAAAGGGAGTAACAGCCATGAAATTCTCAGTTGCAAGGTCAGGTCATGTGGATTTCCAGTTCACTAGGTCCTATATGCATATTATTTATCCATAATCAAATGCTTAACTAGCTCCATTAGAAAATTCCTTGGTGTTTTTAATCTCCGATCCACCCAGATCCATATTTTTGTTGGTGGGCCATCAGATGCTGCACTGCAAAATATTAAATCCCCTCCTGTTTTTAATATATCTTGGCAATATCTTGGTATATCTACTGGTAAAACTCGATAGCCAACCTCTGCCAGCATGCTCGATCATTTAGCCTGATTAAAAAAAAACCTTAATGTATTACACTGTAAGTGGTCTTGACAGTCTCTTTTCCCTTATTTGGGTATCTTGGGTGGTAAAATAATTGCCTAAAGTTTCTGAAACATAGTCAAAAGTAATTATCTTGTTTCTGAATTGTTAGTATGTTGCAGGTCCAGGTCTCCTCCACTTTTTGAAAAATGCCAAGTCCTCTTTGGGAATATTTCACAAAAGTATCAGCGAAGTCTGCAGTCTGCAAAGTCTGCAAAAAAAGCGTTGCTACATCTGGAAATACGACCAATCTTAATGCCCATTTGAAGACAAACCATAGAAAACAGTTTGACAGCATTAAAGGCAGAAAGGCAACGGGGGGTGCCAGTGTCGACCCGGATTCTGATTCATGTCCATCTGATGATGAACATGACCCAGGTCGTACTGCAAACCGACAAAATCGAAATAGACCTTCGGGTCAAGCTGGTGGTCCTGCCCAAGCTACTTGTGGGAGGAGTGACCAGAATGGCTCTGGAGAACCTATTGCGAAGAATCAAAGAATAGATGATTTTCTGCAAACCAAGTATGGTGCAAAGCACCCTAAAACTTTGAAAATCAATAAGCTAGTTATGAAGTTCATTGCCAAAGATATGCAGCCCCTATCTGTAGTATCAAACTCTGGGTTTGTTGAATTGGTGCAGGGAATTGACCCCAATTATACTTTGCCATCCCGAGCTAAGGTAACAAGAGACCTGCTTCCCGAAATGTACGCCGTTGAAAAACTGAAGCTACAGGAGGTTTTAAGGAATGTTAGACATGTTTCCCTGACTACAGACATATGGACCTCCCGTGCAACTGAGGGTTTCATGGCTGTTACGGCCCATTATATTGATGACAGAGGCTGTCTGTGCAGCAACGTGCTAACTACCGCAAAAATTGAAGAGAGGCATACTGCAGATGCTATCACAACTCATCTTCTGAGAATTGCCACTGAGTGGGATTTTAAGGAAAAGGTTGTCGCTGTTGTCACCGACAATGGGGCCAATGTGGTGCGGGCTGTGAAAGATGCTGCTTTAGTTGTAGGGAGGGGCTGGAGACATGTTTCATGCTTTGCTCACACTTTGAATCTGATCGTGGGAGGTGCTATTGCTGATACTGCTGAGCTGTCATCTCTTGTTCAGAAAGCAAGGAACATAGTCAGCTTTTTCCGGCGTAGTGTTGTAGCTGCAGACAAACTGCGCCAGGTCCAACTCACCATTGACAATTCTTGCACAAAGAAGCTGAAACCGGATGTGACCACTCGATGGAATTCACTCCTGATAATGCTTCGAAGCCTACAGGGCCTCAAAGAACCTGTGACAAGTTCTCTGGCGCTTCTGGGTAGAGTAGACCTCCTACTCACTGACATAGAATGGGGTATATTGTCAGATGTGATCATGGTGCTTGCACCTTTTGATGAGGTCACAGTCGAGCTCTCATCCGAGAACTATCCCTCCATCTCCAAAGTTCTGCCTCTCTCGAAAATTTTGAGACGCCATCTAGTTCAGATAGATTGTGCTGGTTTTTCGAGTGTGGCAGAGAACCTCCGAAAGGTTCTTATTGAAAAAATGAATGTTAGGTTTGTTAGCCTCGGTCAGGTCACTCCGGTCACCATTGCTACCTACCTAGATCCACGTTTCAGGAAAATGTACATTTCCCCTGATGATTTGCTCTCAGTCGAGGGCAAAATAGCTAGGGAGGTGGATTTGGCCCTGCTTGCATCTGAAAATGTTGATGCAGGTCGGGTTTCATTTGTCCCTGCCAGACAGCCTCGACCGTCTCAAGCCAGTTTGTGGGGCTCGCATGATGAAGTCCTAGTAGAGAACGCAGGACATGTTTCGTCAGCAGCCGAGTCAATCATGGCTATGCAGGTTTTAAATAGGGAGCCTGTAGTACCAAGGGATACAGATCCCCTCAAATGGTGGAAGTCCCACAACATGGGCACTCAGAAGTACCTATATGAGGTTGCGATGAAATTTATGTCTGTGCCTGCTACTAGTGTCCCGTCTGAGCGAGTCTTTTCCAAGGCTGGTCAGTTGATCACTGAAAGGCGAAACCGACTCTCTGGGAAAAACATTGATATGTTGCTATTTTTAAATGCCCTTAAATAGCCAGCAGCTCTGATTCTGCGTTTTCTTGAGGCGGACTGTAGATTTAGTCTTGGTTTTTGTGATATATTGCTACCGATTCTTACATTCGAAGTTGAAGAAACATGTTGTCCTAGTCGACTTTTATATTATTCGAAGTTTTTACATAAATGATGCAAAATGCTTTTTGACCCCAATTTTCTTTTATTATATCGAAAAGAGAAGTACATGAGAGCGAAAAATGGTCGCGAAATATCGATATCGATATATCGAATATCGAATATCGAAAACGAAAATATCGATATATCGATATATCGAAAAATCTGAATATCGCCCAACACTATAAAGAAGACACACAGTCAAATAGGCAAAACTGAGGAAGCTGTTGCTCCGTATCATCGGACAGGAGCGCTTCGGATTGCAAAGGGACCACAACTAACTGTGGTACACGGAAAATCACTATGTTTAGGCCACGAGTACCTAGATGGCAGATGTGTAACAAGTTTCACAATGGCGTTGGTTTTTCGGATCCGGAAACGGATGACGGGATACCTTAAGACCTGTTCAATTTATCCTTGTCTCGGTCCTATCAGCCAAATGCCGTTTTTTGGAACTGCCTTTTCAGTTAAATGCCGTTTTATCTGTCCTGTCATCAGGGGCGTCACTAGCCTTTTACCTTTGGGGGGGGGACGTCCGGTTTGTGCCGAGGGACTCAAAAATCTGCCGACGAAACACCGCGGCAACGGCGTACATTTCCCACCAGCACAAAATGGAACCGGGGTAGAACTGTAATTTCGTATATTAAAGTTCACATATTTGGCTTTTCATTTTGACTTTCGCTAAAAAGCGAAGCTTCCGACGGCTGTACCAAGAACAAGTTAAACTAAGCGGCGAAACTTTTTAAATCTGCCTTTTTTCCGGAAAAATTTAGCTATACCTAGCATACAAGTTCTAGCTTTTAACGTGTCTCAGACCCCCACGGATTTCAATTCTAGAACGCCAACTAAATGAAACACCGTTCTTCCAAATAAAGAATAGAACAAAATGCACAGCAGGCGAAACTTTGTGTAAACTATAACTGTAATGCATCAGATGAGACTATTGCTTTTTTTTTTTTTTTTTTTTTTTTTTTTTTTTTTATTCCCGCGTAGCTTCTTTTTCCATTTTTCTGCTTTAGGCTGAACTAAAACAGTGGCTACGTCTCCACCTCCAACTCAGTGACGTTAATACCAAAAATACCTAACAATTTACCCTACTTTAACGTCACTTACACTTTCATCATAACAATTAAAATTTTATTTTCACATTTTCCAAAATCTAAAAACAAAATACCTTAAAACTTTTAAACTTTTCCTTTTCCTATCAAACATTCACATATACTCTACAATACTTTCTTATTTACTTTTTTCTCTAAATCCTATACAAACCTCTTCTATCATATCCTACGTAATATTAAAAACTTTTCCATTCAATTCAATCAATTAATCTTAATATTTTAAATACTCAAGCAGCCAAATCTGTAGGTTAAATCCAAAATAAACTACAAAAATAAAAATAAAAACATAATACCTTACATTTTCTCTCTTCCTGTTTTGAGACGCCCTTCCTCCATAGGGCATCTCTCTACAGTGGAAAACAACACTTAAATCAAATAATTTAAAATGAAAAAATCCAACAAATTTCTTCATTTCCCTACATATACTTTGCCCCAAAACCAAAAAATAAACAACCCCCTCCCTCCATTTGGAATACCTTCCCTTACAAACAAAATGGAGAAGATATTCCAAATTTCTGACATTCAAACAAATGAAAAACTCATCAAAGTAATGACTGCTCGAGCACAAACCTAACCTCAAAAAAATTTCAAAAATCAAATTTTTTTCAATTCAAAAAAAAAAAAAAAAAAATTGTCAATCAAATCAAACATGATGTCTACTTTTTCCTTTTCTTTCTTTATTCCTTAACTATTTTCTTCTTTCCATCCATATTTCATTCAACCATTTCAAATCCATTTTCTTTTCCCACGCACTCACTCCCTCATTCACACTTGCCAAATTCCTAAACCAGCCTTCAAACCTATCTTTTTGGATCCTTTTCCCTTTCTTTCGCATTTTCCAAACATGCACACATAGAGACATAACCACAAAAGACATCGCTCTTTCACGGTTTCTCCCTTTTTCAACTTCAAAATCTAATTTTAAAATTCTCTTTTTCTCCTCCAAACACTCTGCTCGCACTCCCTCTCTCTCAAACAAAACAAACAACCGCTCAAAAACACCCTCGTTTCGCTCACATTCTAAAAACTCATGTGCCATTCCGTCCACTACTTCTACTCCACAGAACTGGCACGCGGGACTTTCCGTCCGAATGAACCTACTTACCCGGTTCCGATATGGCAAGATTCCATGTATCACTGAGAACATTAATTCACGACACTCCACTCCACATGGTACTTCATACAGGTTTTTGAAAGCTCGGTCATAATTAACGTGAGGTTCATTCCGTTTTGCTGCGAAAGTCACTTCTTCTTCTTTCTCTATTAAATTTTTTATCCCAGTCTTTCTTTCCTCCGCCTTTATGTCATCCTTCAGTAAACCGGCCTTATGTATATCTAGTATAGTTTTCACCGTATCCTTTAACATGGGGGGCAGCTCCGAGATCCATTCTGTGACTTCTTTCCCGTGATCTTCATTAATGACGGGCAGTAACCACGTTCGGAGTAGCAGAGTATTTGGTTCGTTCTTTACCACTAATTCACTAATGTTTCTTACGAACAAAGCCAGGCATTTCGATCTAAAATCAATAACACCCAATCCTCCTTTTTCTTTTGGTACATACATCATTTTCATACTTAACTTTTCTAATTTTCCTATCCACAGGAATCTCCACAACTTTCTTTCAATAATCTTTGCATGTTCTTCTTCCAGTTTGAAAATTGGTGCGAGATAAAACAACAATGGCAAGCAGTATGTATTTACAAAGGTCACTCGTTCGAAAATTGTTCTTATGTAGGTTTTTTCTTTTCCGTTAAGAATTCCCTCAAATTTCTGAATGTTTTCTTTCCATACAGTGTCACCGTTCATTTCACTGCTCACTTGCACTCCCAGGATTCTTGTCTTTTCAACCTTCTTTAACCAACACTTATCCAGTTCTTGCTGATAATCTGCATTTGGGTTTAACAGGAGTATATTGCTTTTTGCTTGATGTATTTTTACGTGAAAGTTTTCCTCGTACCACTCAATTCCTTCAACCACTTTCCCAATGTCACCTGCCTCCCCGGTGAAAAAAATACCATCGTCTACGAAAGCTGCTGACTTCAAAAAAATATTTTCTATAATGTTTATACCACTAATTCTCGATTCCACGTACTTAAAAAGTGGGTCAATGTAAATTTCAAAGAGGAATGGGGAAGAAGGGTCACCTTGGCGCAGTCCTCTTTCCATGTTCACTTGTCTTGAAAGTTCACCGTTGACATTTAACACGACCTCGACTTTTTTATAAAGTTGTTTAAACTTTTTCACTGCTTCTTCGTGGAAGCCAAATTTTTCTGTCATTAAGAGCCATAGAATTGTTCGTATTACTGAATCATACGCTTTCACCACGTCCACACTTAGCAAAGCAGCCAGGTGACAGATATCATGTCTCATTAACAGTCCTTGATCCTTTCTCATGATCAGGTCCCTTATTACACTTAGTATATGTTGGGCTTTTTTACCTTTTATTCCACCATGCTGATATTCCCCTAGTATTTTCTCCATCAAACCTTCCAGTCGTTTTGTTAAAACTTTAGAGGCAATCCGGTAATCACAGCACAATAGTGCTATCGGCCTCCAGTTTTTAAGTAAACTTCGTTCTCCTCCTTTGTGCATCAAAGATATTATGGCTGGTTCTCTTAGATTTCCTTCCGCCATAATCGTGTTTACTACTATGACAAATAAATCTCCTAATTCCGACCAGAACTCTTTGTAAAATTCATATCCCAGTCCATCAAGTCCTGGGGATTTTCCGTTCTTTAAGCCGCTTAACACTTTTTCTACCTCTGCTTTAGTGACTTCTGCCTTTAAAGCTTCATTTTCTTCTTCTCGGACCTTTCTCTTTACTTCAAAATCTTGAAACCTTAATTCTGGTTGCTTTGGATATTCTGGTTGTTTATAAAAATTTTCGTAGAAACTGGCAACTTCTTCTAGAATTTCATCCTGGCCACATACTAGCTCATTATTCTCTCTTTTTAGTTTCCTGATGAGATTTTCTTCTCTGTGCTGTTTAGCTTTCAGCTTCGTAGATAACATTACTTGTTCCGACCCAAATACTTCGTTTATTCGATTTTTGAGTTTAAAATGTTCGAAATCAGCTTCTTCAATCTTCTTTATCTCCTGCTTAACTTCATTGTATTCCTGCCAAACGTGCTGACCGTCATCAATTTCTTCCTTTAGATCACTCAAAACTCTATATAGATACCTTTTGAAAGCCTTTTCCTTTCGTTCTTCCTCTTTTTCTAGGGTTAGTATGAAAGCTTTTATCTTCCTTTTAAAATTTAGCCAAAAATTCCGTGTATCATATTCTGCTTTGTATTCACCCAGATATTCCTGAATTTTAATTCTAACAAGGTCTTTAATGTCCTTTTTTTTAAGTAAACTTGGGTTCATTCTCCAAAAACCCTTTTTTTTAATAGTTGACTTTGGAGTACTGGTATCATGTTGTTCATTTAGGGACATCACTACCGCCATATGGTCAGAAAATACGACGCTGTATGTTGTGATCTCCTGGACATCTTTTACCATGCAATCAGAGCAGTATATGCGGTCTATCCTGCTCGCTCCTCTTTTATCCACTCTCGTAAATCCTGTTTTTTTATTTTTTTCATCCCAAACATCTTTCATGCTCCACACTCTGATCACTTCCTTTAAGTCATCGCTAAATCTGTATTTCAAATTTGTTTTCTTGGGGTTTAAAATGTCTTTCTTGTCTGTAACGCAGTTAAAATCTCCCAGGAGAATGATCTTTCTTCCATTAAGAAACTTTGGTATCTTTTTCTGAAGCACTTCCTGTCGTTTCCTGAAATTGTTTGTTCCAGATGGTAGGTGCGTATTTACTATCACCATTCCTTTAAAGAAAAGGCTGCTTATATCGCCTTCTTCTTCGAAGCGTAGCGTTTTCTTATCCAACTCCAAACTTGTTCTTACTGCAAAACCAGTATCTGGGTTTATTCCACCAGAAACAAAAACATAACCGATTTCAACCAAGAAATCGATTTTGTTCGTGTCTACCTCTTGGAGGCATAGGATGTCTACTTTACTTTTTAGAATAAAATCTTGCAGCATCTTTTGTCGTTTTCTTTGCTTCAAACCGTTAACATTTAATGTTCCAATCAGCATTTAATTTGTTTAAAAAAAAAAAAAACTTAATTTCACCAGTTTACTTATTTTTTGCTTTCTTTCCTGTCCCGTTCGTTTTTTCGGATCTTATTTCAACTGAATCTAGGGATGTTTGGCTTAACAGTCTTTTTGGGGTTTCTTCCGCTGTTCTTTGGGCACTCCGCCCTTCGGGTTTGTTTGCTGCGATTGGTTTGATTCCCGGGATATTTGATGATTTCTTTGTTTCGTACGGTTTCTTTTTAATTTCCTTCTTTTCTTTTTCCGTATCCTCTTTTTGGTTTTTCCTGTTCTCCGATTCTGATTTGGCCTTTGGCGGCGATCGGGACGTAACATTTCCTACCTGGCTCGCCACCAGTGCTCCCACAACCAAATCGACTGCTTGCGATGAAGTGAGTTCAGCTATTCCCGAAAATTCTCCGCTCATACCCGGTTGTATTAACATCGGTACACTGGAAGGGCCGGGTAACCCCCACACATTTGTACTCAAAACCAAGGGAGTACCTGTTTGATTTTCGGGTTCAGCTCGGGTATTCTTTCTTGATCTAGGCGGTCCTTTTCGTTTTGGGCATACAGCTGCTTCATGTTCATTACTGTGGCAAATGTAGCAAGCTTTTGGCTGCCCTTCATAGTATACGAACATCTTCTCTTCCCCAACGATCTTTACTGAAGGAGGGATCGCTGTTTCTATGTACATGAGGGCAGTTGCTCTTCCTGTCCATACTTCGATGAAACCATCGCCTTCGTATGATCTCCTTCGGACATTCAAAACCTGGCCGTACTGTTGAATCGCTTTTTTAATGTCGTCTGCTGAAGCTTCTCCTGGTATTTTCCGAAGCTGGACAACTACCGGGCGCTTTCCACTCCTATCAATATAAACTGGAAAGATTTCATTTTCGTACTTGAACTTTAACTCCACCTTTCTATACTTCTCAAAAAATTCCTCTGCTAGCACCGCGCTTTTCATTGTTACTTGGACCGTTCCAAACCTTCTCAGGTCGTCCCCGTCTATAGCTCGAACGTTTGTTGCACTTAATCCAAGACTTTTGAGGAATCGGTGAACTTCGACATCTCTCACCTCTTTCAGAGACGATTCCGGGAGGCTACTCAAATCGAACCTCAAGGTGCTTCTCGACATATTATTTCAATAATCTCACTTCAAAACAAACTCTTCAATAACTTTCAAAAAAAAACAACTAAAGCAACAAAACCACAACCACAAAACGCACCACTAACAACAAAAAAAACAACACACAATATTTTTTTTTTTTTTTTTTTGTCGTCTGTTACCACCGCAAAATTACTTGTAGTAGCAACACTGCGCTTGAAAAAAAAAAGTAACCGCTAGGTAGCACGACCTGCACTCATTCACAGTCATACATCATTCACACACAAACACGCTAAATACCAAAATTCCGGGGGAAAAAGCACCACACAACCAAACTATCACACACTCTCTCTCAAAGTGGTATATATTTTGTCTCGCACGCTTTATCTGTCCACTAAAATCATTCTAAACAAATAAAGCTTTCTCAAGACACCAATATAATTAGGCACCAGCGTTGCCACCAGATATCGGTGCATATCTTGTTCTCCCCAAACATTTTGTCTAGTAATGCCTCTGATTGTTAGCACATGATTTTCAGATTTTTCTTGACACCATGATCTGTACCGATGGGTAGATTACCTCACAGGTCTGGGGCAACTTTGATATCAAAAGGCTAGCACCAGACCATATCCTACAGTAAATTGTAAACTAACTAATAAATAACACTTTATCCGTTCTTGGTTACCGAAGGTACTGCAGTAAACTCGAGAATTAAACAATACCAACAGCATGTGGTCATGTTAGTATTACTCCCCTGCAAACTGAGCCTGAACATCACAGGATACCAGTAGACTTCTTTCTTTTTTGCCAATTTTTACTTCACTAGGTTAACAGCAATTTCACACAGTTCAAATCTATTTGCCAGATGGACAAACTTATGATAGCTTATGACTTTTTGCCTATGCCTACCAAGAGAGGAGGCCTCAACTAGGGGTGGTGGTAAGGTGAGGGGGGGGGGGGGGAATATTGCTTCTTCAGCTTAAAAAAGGTCTAAAAAATCCAACTAAAACATGAACATGCACTTACTTGAGTTATTGTAGGCAGGTACTCAAAGTTTGATAGCTGCTGAGATCTTGGTGGCTCATATGCAGCATTACAGGACACACTATCTCCAAGCAAATATCCAATAATATATGTCAAGGCGATCATGAAATAGCACACTGATAGGAAGATAATTGGCCTTTCTGGGTACTGGAAACGGTTTGTATCAATAAGAAAAGTGAGCACAGTGAACAAACAGGAGGCCATACAGACTATGGACCAACCTGCAACCCAGTATCGAGAGAAGTTAATTTCAGATTCAGTGAAAAACATTTTTTTGCAGGGGGCTCCACAGTTAGGAATCCGCTTCTTTCCAATTCTAAGCGAGTAGTTCAGGTCCCTAGATACTTCAAACTGCTTTGGGCATGTTAACATTTTCTCTCTGAGGAATGAGCTGGGATCACTTATATCATTAAACACAGGCTTGCTATAAACAAAGGACCCCCTGTTTGGATATGTCTCAGGGTTAAATGACGGGGAGAGACTACCCCCTCCTATAACTGAATTTGAGGGAAAGCTGGGCTTTTGAGGTTTTGAATCTGACGATGTTGCATTTTCACCAACACACAAATCTTCACCACCTGCTTCAGGGAACTTCGAACAGTCAAGGCTTTCTGGCCACTGAAAACCAAACTTATTCATTAAGCTCTCACAACCGAGGCGAGCAGACAAGCAGAGAAACCTGCAGGGTGGTATTGCTCGGTCAAGAATGGTACATACTGGAGCATAAACTGTGCAGAGAAAGAACTGTAAATGCTCGCTGCATTTCACCTTCACCAACGGAAAAAACTGATGAACTTCCAGTCCAGCTTCTTCTTGTTTTTGGTGGCCCAGTATATTGGGCATTATTGTTTCATTGTAAACAATATCTTTACACAGAGGGATAGTTATTGGTTCACACCTGCCATGGTGAGGGAGACTATCTCTATCTGAAACAGTTGTGTTTATTGCTTGAGGTCCTCTGGCTTGAGCTGCTGCTAACACACACAGAAGTAGTACTTGAAAACAAATCATAGAGCTCATCTTTATGCAGCTGTATAGTATTACAAGCCTTTACACAAAATACAACTCGTTCTTGCACAAACTTTGCTGGTACACACTAGCCACCAGAATAGCAAACTTATGCCCTGGGATACTTCAGTTTCTTCAGAATAGCGAATCTGGAGCCATGCACTGGAAACATCCCCTTCTCCATGTTTTCCATCCAGACCAACAAGAAACTACCACAGGTCACCACTGAACCACAGCTTAATTTAGTTATTAAGCTGTGCACTGCACTGAACACTAAAGAAGACACACAGTCAAATAGGCAAAACTGAGGAAGCTGTTGCTCCGTATCATCGGACAGGAGCGCTTCGGATTGCAAAGGGACCACAACTAACTGTGGTACACGGAAAATCACTATGTTTAGGCCACGAGTACCTAGATGGCAGATGTGTAACAAGTTTCACAATGGCGTTGGTTTTTCGGATCCGGAAACGGATGACGGGATACCTTAAGACCTGTTCAATTTATCCTTGTCTCGGTCCTATCAGCCAAATGCCGTTTTTTGGAACTGCCTTTTCAGTTAAATGCCGTTTTATCTGTCCTGTCATCAGGGGCGTCACTAGCCTTTTACCTTTGGGGGGGGGACGTCCGGTTTGTGCCGAGGGACTCAAAAATCTGCCGACGAAACACCGCGGCAACGGCGTACATTTCCCACCAGCACAAAATGGAACCGGGGTAGAACTGTAATTTCGTATATTAAAGTTCACATATTTGGCTTTTCATTTTGACTTTCGCTAAAAAGCGAAGCTTCCGACGGCTGTACCAAGAACAAGTTAAACTAAGCGGCGAAACTTTTTAAATCTGCCTTTTTTCCGGAAAAATTTAGCTATACCTAGCATACAAGTTCTAGCTTTTAACGTGTCTCAGACCCCCACGGATTTCAATTCTAGAACGCCAACTAAATGAAACACCGTTCTTCCAAATAAAGAATAGAACAAAATGCACAGCAGGCGAAACTTTGTGTAAACTATAACTGTAATGCATCAGATGAGACTATTGCTTTGGTAAGATTTCGAGTATTAAAGTTCACAGATTCGGCTTTTCATTTCAGCTTTCGCTAAAAAGCGAAGCTTCCAACGACTGTACCAATGCAATTTAAACCAAGCGCCGCAGGCCATTTTTTTTTAAATTTGCCTTTTTTCCGGAAAAATTTAGCTATACCTACGATACAAGTTCTAGCTTTTAACGTGTTTCAGGCCCCCAAGGATTTCAATCCTAAAACGCCAACTATATGAAACACCGTTCTTCCAATTAAAGAACACTAGAAAATGCCCCGCAGGCGAAATTTTGTGTAAACTAATTGTAATGCGGCAGTAGAGATTATTCCTTTGGTATAATTTTGTATATTAAAGTTCACATATTCGGCTTTTCATTTTACCTTTCGCTAAAAAGCGAAGCTTCCAACGACTGTAGCAAGACTAGTTAAACCAAGCGCCACAGGCGAAATTTTTTTAATCTGCCTTTTTTCCAGTAAAATTTAGCTATAGTACCATGCAATTTCCGGCTTTTAAAGTGTTTCAAACCCCAAGGATTTCTATCGTGAAACAAAAACTAAACTAGACCTACGTTGCCCGGGCAACGTGAAGTGTTGCGGCAACCTTTGTCCGGCTTCGCCGGCTAAAGTGTTGCGAGAGCAACACTTTGGTTTTGTTTCTTCGCTGTCGGTTAAATGCTGAAATTGTCAACTTATCGAAGCTTTTAAAACGGTATGTTCTAAAAAGAATAATCACATAATCAAAAGCCAACAACAAAACAATATCGGAAGAAGGCTATCCGTAACGTTTCAGGATTAAAATACTATAGATGACACTATTAATTATTACACAACTACCTTATTGTTTTACATTACCGTATCGTTTGTACCCGTTGCGTAAACAGTTAATCCTAGGTTATAGCGATAGACCATCGATACAAACTTTCTTACTGTCATATTTACAGAAATCGAATACAATGTGCACCAATTTTCAAAAATTTCTAGCCCCTCGTGAACCGATTCTTACTTACAAGTCTCTCTCCCGTGATTGACATCAAATTCACCGGAAACAATTAATGGATACACCAGCTATCAAAAGTTGCAAGCCCCTCATCGCTGAAGATGATTATAGCATAAGCTTTTTAAACGGATGTTCTAAAAAAATTAATCATATGATCAAAAGGTATTCTTCAGCGTTGTAAAAACAACAACAAAATAATATAGGAAGAAGGGACTAAATTAACTTTGCAGTCAGTTGTACTTTATCCTTTTCAATCGTAGACATCGTGACGGATGAAAACTTGGAACAATATCCTATACAATCTAGTTGGTAACAGAAAGCTATCCGTAACTTTTCGGGATTAAAATACCATAGATGACACTATTAATTATTATGAAACTACCTCATTGCTTTACATTTTCGTTTGTATCCGTTGTGTAAACAGTTAATCCTCGGTTACATTGATAGACCATCGACACAAACTTTCTTACCGTCAGATTTATAGAAATCGAATACAATGTGCACCCATTTGCAAAAATTCCTAGCCCCTCGTGAACCGATTCCTACTTACAAGTCCCTCTCCCGTGATATACATTAAGTTAACCGGAAACAAATAATGGGTACACCAGCTAGCAAAAGCTGCAAACCCATCATCGCAGAAGATGATTGTAGCATAACAGCCGATTATTACTTACAAGTCCCTTGCATATCTTACCATTGGGAACCAAATTGTTCTTACCATCGAATACACCGGAAACAAATAACAGGTATACCAACTAGCAAAAGCTGCAAACCCCTAATTACCGAAGATGATTATGGGCTAACAGTCGACTGTTGCTTAAAAGTCACCTATATAACTTTCTAACGTCACGACTTAGAAAGGAGCAAAGGATAAGCTTTAGTTTCTTTAGCAATGAAAGAACTTTTAAAGTTTAAGAGGCACATCTGATACCGTTACTCTACCACAAACCAAAGTGCAAAAAAAAAAATTATAAACTCAGCTGAAATCGTCGCAGACATGGACAGAAACAATAGATGGCAGCACTTTCGGACCCGTGGGAAAAAGCCACTTTTTTGTCTCTGTAGATTTTTCTATTTATCACTCAAAGAAGATATGTTGGCTGTGGGGCCGGGTAACTGCCGCATATATTTAACACTTATAGATTTTAGTCAATCTTCAATTTGAAACTGGTGCCTGCCTGCTTGCGTGCTAGAACGGAGCTTTCCACTCGAAAGCAGAAACATCTTTTGATGAAACGAAAGGTTCGCTACACAACTTCAGATAGTCCTCTCTGACATAGGCTATACGACTCCACTTCACTTCGCAAAGACAAGGACAAGCAAAAACCATCCTTATTGGCCCCAGGCAAGAGTTCTACGGAGCTTTCCAAAATGTAATGTCATATTCATCAATCCGGCCTAAGGTCCACACTTTCCGTAAAAACCGCACAGGTTAGACCCTTCTCAGTTACCAGGAATAAAATGAAATCGGAGTCATAGGAAAAAAAAAAAAAAAAAAAAAAAAAACGAGGACAAAACCAAAGTGTTGCTCTCGCAACACAATGATACACCGTTTTACGAAATAGAGAATACTACAAAATGCGCGCAGGCGAAATTTTGTGTAAAACTAACTGTAATGCATCAGTTGAGATTGTTCCTGGATGTGAATTCATAAATCTAAATTCACATATTCGGCTTTTCGTTTCAACTTTCGCTAAAAAGTGAACCTTCCAACGATTGTACCCTGAACAACTTGAACTAAGCAACGCCGGCGAATTTTTTTTAAATCCGTATTTTTTTTCCGGAAAAATATGCGTCCGACAAATATTTGCAGAATTTGGTTTCTTACGTATAAAAGGACCCGATGTGCCGACAACAATGCTGACACCCGACAAAAGCATTCAGAGTTCGATTTCTTCTTTGTTTTGCCCGACAAGACTGTAGGTAAAGAACTTCATTTTTTACGTGTAAACAGAAGCCGATGTACCGACGAGACTTGAACTGAAGATGCACCCGATAAAACTTTACAGAATTTGATTTTTTTTTTGTTACGTGAAAAAAGAACCCGATGTGCCGACGAGAATACCGACGCCTGACAAAACCATCGAGCTTTTGATTTTTTCTGTGTTTTGCTCGACTAGACTGTACAGAACTTGATTTCTTACGTGTAAAAATAACCCCTTGTGCCGATGAGACTTGAACTTCCCGGGTGCGCCAGAAAAAGTTTGCAGAATTTAATTTCTTACGTATAAGTAGAACCCGATGTGCCGACGAGTCGACCGACGCCAAACAAAAGCAAAAAAAATTATTTCTTCTGTGTATCGAGGCACGACAAAAGCATGCATAATTCGATTTATTCAGTGTTTTGCCCGACAAATGTTTGCAGGATTTCCTTTCTTGCGTATAAAAAGAACCCGATGTGCCGACGAGTTGACCAACGCACGACAAAAACATACAAAAATTATTTCTTCTGGATTCCTCATGTATAAATATGCCGACGAGAATACCGATGTACGACAAAAGCATGCAGAATCCGATTTCTTCAGTGTTTTGTCCGAGAAATGTTTGCAGGATTTCATTTCTTGCGTATAACAAGACCAAAGGTTTCGATGGGATCCCAAAAATTCAATACCTGATCCAGACAACTGGGTCTCGTCTTAGCCGTGCAGATCCAGTCATCACCAGACTCCTTGAACATATTTACAATTAAAATTCAGAAACAGATTAAGGCGAAATAGCTAATAATCTGAGAAAACCAAGTTCAGATATGAATTCAGCATGTGGGTTTACCCCTTTAAGTCACATCTGTTTTGACGAAAACTTCCTGCCACTTCTGCCAATATCCCGGTTTCGGCCGAACTCCAGAACTACTTGTCCGGCGAAAAAAGAAAGCTGAAAAACAAACTCAGGGTATCTTCTTTCTCCAATACTGAACATCTAATCAACTTCAAATAAAAATTTAACTTATAACAAATTTGCCGACTCCAGCTGGATTCCGGTCGAAATATATGTCCGGGTAAAATATGATTGTCACACACGGATTCAGCATCTCTTCTTACCCCTAAATCGGTTATCTAATCAACTAGAAATAAAACTTTAAATTTTAACAATTTTCCGGTTTTGGCTGGATTCCGGGCGAACTCCAGGTCCGGGTAGAAAACTGTTTTCACATAACTGTTCAGACTGTTTTCTTGCCCTAAATCGAACATCTAATCAACTCGAAATAAAACTTTTAATTTTAACAAACTTTCCGGTTTCGGCCGGATTCAGGGCGAACTACTTGTCCGTCTAGAAAATGGTTTTCACCATCGTCTTCAGCATCTCTTCCTACCCCTAAATCAAACATCTAATCAACTTCAAATAAAACTTTTACTTTTAACAAACTTTCCGGTTTTGGCCGGATTCCGGGCGAACTACTTGTCCGAAGACAGAATGGTTTTCACCCTCGTGCTCATCATGTCTTCTTACCTCATAATCGACTATCGCATCAGCTGTTTCAAAATATTTTGTTTGCCCCTTAATTTGAACCACCTCCCACACCCCTAAATGTAGGGCTACAAAGCCCATATACGAACTCGACTGGTCCGACGACCCAACGAATCCTTCCACCAAGTTTCATCAAAATATCTCATTCCGTTCGAGAGTTATCGTGCTTAGAGACGGACGGACGGATAGACGGACAACTTTTGCGATGGCATAGGTATCCCTCCACTTACGTTTTGGGATCCCAAAAAGAGCCCGATTTGCCGACGAGAATACCGAGGCACGACAAAAGCATGCAGAATTCGATTTCTTCAGTGTTTTGCCCGAAAAATATTTGAAGGATTTCATTTCTTGCGTATAGAAAGAACCCGATGTGCCGACGAGTCGACTGACGCCTGACAAAAGCATACAAATTTGTATTTCTTCTGTGTGTTGCCTTCGCTTTGCGCCGACAAACAGGTGAACTTTCGCCGGGCTTCGCCCGACGAAAGTACTTTCTCAAGACCTTTGGGGGGAGGGGAAGCCCACCTCCCCCATAGTGACGACCCTGCCTGTCAGCTGACAATACTCTTGATGACTAAAGACGTATTCTCACCGTTCCCCGAGGACTCAACTTAAGGAGTCCCCGCGTTTTTGTTTGTCCTGGGGACTCACTCTTCGTGTTCTCGCGAGTCCCCGCGGACGAGGAATGCTCCGAATATCATGACCATCATCAACAAGACCTAAGGTTTCGATGGGATTCCAAAAATCTAGTATTTGATCCCGACAACTGGGTCTTGTCTTCGCCAGATCCAGTCTTCACCAGTTCCAGTATTCGCCAGGCTAAATATCTGAGAAAACCAAGTTCAGAAATACTTCTATCAGCCATATCTCTTTTGACGATACTGACCGAAAATTCCTGCTTTACTTCTGCCAAATTTCCGGTTTCGGCCGAGTTCCAAGCGAACTACTTGTCCAGCAAATAAAGGATCCCTATCCTTATCCCTATAAAGGACATCTAATCAACTTCAAATAAACTTCAACTTACTGTTGTGTCGGTCTCTATGTCAAGTGCTTTACTGACTGTATGTGCATACCGAAGTGCACATGATGGTACTTCGTAGAATCTAATTGCACAAATGAAGACTCAGAACTAAATAACATCCTGTTACACTGAAGTCCACGTCAGTTGGATATTGCTAAATCCCATACTATGTCGACATCAGGTAGCTTCCGGTTAGTCCACGTCAGTTGGACCTTCACTTGTGCAGTTAGGAGTATATAAGCTTTTTCCAGTCTTAGGGTCTTTTCGTCATTCATATTTTGTAAGTCACACATGACTTACTCTATTATCGTTATCGATCGTGATATTATTTACCCGGATTGGGATTACCTTTATAAAGAGTAAGTCAGAAATAAAACCACTATATGTTAACGTAAACCTTGTCTACTACCGCCCTTACTTACCCACCGCCTTACGTACGCATCGGCACAGGCTACCCTAAGCTCACGGTGTAAGGTTCCATCTTCAGATCAGACCGTAAGGACCATGTTTCAGTTACAACATTACAAACAAATTTCCGGTTTCGACCGGATTCCGGACGAATTATATGTCAGGGTGAAAAATGATTGTCATATACAGACTCAGCGTCTCCTTAGCCCTAATTCTGTCATCTAATCAACTTCAAATAAAACTTTTACTTTTAACGAATTTTTCGGTTTTTGCCGGATTCCGGGCGAACTATTTGTCGGGGTAGAAAATGCTTTTCATATAAGTGTTCAGCATGCCTTCTTACTCTTAAATCTGTCATCTAATCAACTTCAGATAAAACTTTTAATTTTAGCCAACTTTCCGGTTTTTGCCGGATTCCGGACGAACTACTTGTCCGGCGAGAAAATAAATTTCACCATCGTGGTCAGCATGTCTTCTTACCCCTAAATCGAACATTTAATCAACTTAAAATGAAACTTTTACTTTCAACCAACTTTCCGGTTTTTGCCGGATTCCGGGCGAACTACTTGTCGGACGAGAAAATGTTTTGCATATTCATGTTCAGCATGTCTTCTTACCCATTATCGAATATCACATTAGCTGTTTCAAAATATTTTGTTTGCCCCTTAATTTGACCCCCCCCCCCCCACCCCTAAATGTAGGGCTACAGAGCCCATCTACGAACTTGACCTTACACTTGATACGAAGAATCTTCACACCAAGTTTCATCAAAATATCTCATTGCCTTCCGAGAGTTATCGTGCTGACAGACGGACAACTTTTGCGATGTCATAGGTATCCCTCCACTTACGTTTTGGGATCCCAAAAAGGACTCCCTTTCAAATTCAGAGGGGAATCAGTTTTTGCTGGTGTTGGTGCAATGTAAAATTAATTAAAAATAATCAGAATAAACAAAACCAAAAATAAAGGGGATCCAGACTAATTTTTTCAACTGCATATTTATTTTTTGAACGAAATCCATTTTGAAAGCATTCCCCGTGTTCTTGTTGTTTTCTGTACGCGGAGTCCGCGCGAAGTGACTCCCTATATTCTCTCCGTTCCCTTCAATTCCCCGAGGAGTCCTTGGGGAACGGCGAGAATACGCCTTAAATCTCCTTGCCGTACCAAAATCGCCGGGTACCTAGCGTAGGAGCCGGAAGCGGTATCACAGCTGCTCCCAAAGATCGCCGCAATCGGTTGACACAGGGTATGAGTTGTTGAGTTTGAGTCGTTACGGAGACGTTTCCTCCTTCTTCCTGAGGATCACTGACGTGTTTTCGACTTAGTCATATAGAGTATTGTCAGTGCCCTGTCAGACAGGACGCCGTGAATGATGGCATGACCTCTGGAGCAAGTTTCGGTCCTGTCTCGGGTAGATTTCTCGACTGCGTTTTATTTCCGATGCTTGTCCGTTGAATTATTCACCTGACAAGGCGAAATAAAACAGCTTTGAACCGTGACAAGGCAGTAACAATAAACAAGACCGAGACAAGGAGGACTTAAGTCGAACGCAGCTTCAGATACCTTGACTTCGTAAAAGTTGTCCGTCCGTCTGTCAGTAAGTTAATCTGAGGATTCTTTGGGTCAAAGGACGGGATCGACTAAAAGCAGGAAAGGAAAGGCAAGAGAAAAGCAGGAAAGACTACAAAAACCAGGAAGGGCAAACTAAAACGAGGAAAGAATTAGCAGGAATCGAGGATTCGAAAAACTGGCTAGCCTTTCCTCTGTTTAGTATCCCATGAGGGGTCGGAAACTTACATTTGTAACAGTTCACCTTTTCCTCCTTTTAGTATTCGAAAAAACTGGCACGCCGTGACATGCATTTCTTCAGTTTAGTTTCTCGTGAGGGGTCGGCAACATACATTTGTAAAAGTTCACCTTTTCCTCCTTTTAGTTACCTTGTCGGTAGGCGATCATGAGTCCAGCGAGGGGTCGGCAACTAAGATATTTCAAGTCCACCATTTTTGGCAAGCCCCTTTCCTCTGTTTAGTATCCAGTAAGGGGTCAGCAACTAACAATTGTAAGAGTTCGCCTTTTAGTATTAGAAAAAACTGGTGAGCTGTGCCGTGCTTTTCCTCTGTTTAGTATCTCTTGAGGTGTTGGCAACTTTCGCTTGTAAAAGTTCACCTTTTCCTCCTTTTAGTCCCTCACGGGATCCTAGGAAAGGCTTGCCAGTTTTTTCGAATACTAAAAGGAGGAAAGGTGAACTTTAACAAATGGAAGTTGCCGACCCCTCACGGGATACTAAACAGAGGAAAGACTTGCCAGTTTTTTCGAATACTAAAAGGAGGAAAAGGTGAACTTAACAAATGGAAGTTGCCGACCCCTCATGGGATACTAAACAGAGGAAAGGCTTGCCAGTTTTTCGAATTCTCAATTCTTGGTCATTCTTTCCTCGTTTTAGTTTGCCCTTCCTGGTTTTAGTATTCTTTCCTGCTTTTCTCTTGCCTTTCCTTTCCTGCTTTTAGTCGATCCCGTCAAAGGACAGGTCGAGTTCGGAGCGCTGTAGCCCTATATTTAGGGGTGGGCAAGGGGTTTTCAAATTAATGGTAGAACCGAATATTTTTCAAGCTAAGA
Source organism: Branchinecta lynchi (assembly GCA_023053575.1). NCBI lineage: Eukaryota > Metazoa > Arthropoda > Branchiopoda > Anostraca > Branchinectidae > Branchinecta > Branchinecta lynchi. The sequence goes on along the minus strand of JAKZAP010000011.1, from coordinate 8,402,429 downwards.
TTACAGTCGCTTTAGAGTAGAAAGACATGTTAATCCAGGATTGAGCCGGAGATTTCGTAGAAGTAAAACTTTTACCTCAAGTTGGACCAGATCTTCGATATAGGAGTAAAGAGACATGCTGAATCTGTTTTTGAACTTACTCTTTTCGTCGGACAAGTAGTTTGCCCGGAGTCGACGAAGACCGGAAAATTTTTAAGAGTGAAAGTCTCATCTGAAATTGACTAGAGGTCATGGGCGTCCCGAGCCTTTCTTCATTGGGGGGGGGGGGGCTCCTGGTAAAATTGACCGAATCGGTACGTGATTTTTACTGAATTTACCAAAAAAAATGTTGTAATAACACAGCGAATTGCCTTCATGAAGCTACAACGTAAAAAGTTGCAGAGTATATACAAACAAGTCTAAAGAGAAAAATTGGCACGTTTTCACGCTTTTCCGCTTCTGTTTTTTGTTTCCATGGATACGCCGTCACTATAGCCTTTTACCTTTAGAAGACCTTTCCAGCTTTGCCAACAGGACTTGAAATAATTGCAAAAAACAGTGTTGCCACATAGCGACAACGTCGCTAACGGCTGTGCCCATGATTAATTAAGGCGCCCGAGGCGAAATTTTTTGAATCCGCCTTTTTTTCTGGCAACGATTAACTACTTCGCATGCAAATTCTAGCTTTTAACATAGTTCAAGCCCCCCGAAATGCCAAGCCTCAAACGCCAACTTAATGAGGCAACCTTTGTAGAAACAAATTTTGTAGAAATACTGATGATAAAACTGCCTTACTGCGATCCCAAGATTACCTACAGAGTTGTCTGGCGAAACGAAAGGGGCGATCCACTTGTTCGGAATTTACAGCAAACAAAGGTAGGCTAGTTTTCACACCTAGAGACGTGCTTATTCCTGAAATACTGCAATCCTAAGAAGTAAAAAAATGAACAGCAACCAGCTGAAGCTACCGTAAATGGTAAAGAACCAGAGCTAAATAAATTCCTCTTAAATTACTGAACTCAGTAACTGGGTTGAAGCAAATAATGAATTCGTAGTATACCGAAACACTAAAAAAAAAAAAAAAACCCAGATCGAGAGCGGTATTACAACCGAATTTCGTAATTGAATAAAACTCTTGTTACCGTAGCAGAGGCGTTACTAGCCAAAATGTTTGGGGAAAAGTCTGGCGAATTACCGAATTTGCTATCGAATGAGACCAAATAAACAGGTTAAATCACCGAATCGAGAGCGGTAAAATCTATGAGGAGTGTAAAGTTGGATGAATTAGCAAATTCGATAAAGAAAGGGGAACCAATAAACACGTTAAATCACACAATTTCGAAATGCGGGACACACGATTTTATGAAAAGGGCATCACGGCTTGGCGAAAATTTGACCGAATGCCCAAAACGTAGGGGAGGCGCAGCCCCCCCCCCCCCCCCGCCTCGGGACGCCGCTTCTAGAGGTTATACGATGGTCGACTAGAGCGTCGATATACAGGTAAGAATAAATCATGAATCCACGTCTAAGCTTTATTTTCCCGCCAGACAAGTAGACAGACAAGACTCTGACCAAAACCGGATATTTGGTAGAAGTAAAGGTTTAAGTTGCGTTCCCCAAACTTAACAATTGTTAACGATCGTTAACTTTACTTCGGGGCGGGGCTAACTGCAGTTTTAACGATCGTTAACTTTTCCAAGTTCTACAATTGTTAACCATTTTATAAAGATGCTCACCAACCATCGTTACAAAATACTTAACAATCGTTAAGCTCTGGAACGGAAATTGTAGCTGGGCGGAGCTTAAATTTCGAAATCAGAAACGTGGCACGCAAAAAGTTAACAACTGTTAACAATTTGTTAACGATCGTTAAGTTCCGGAACGCAACCTTATTATGAAGTCGATCGAAACACCCAGGGTCAAGAATATTTGCTGAATCCATATGTGAACCCTAATTTCTCTCGCTTGATAACTAGCTCATTCGGAGTCCGGCAGAAACCGAAAATTTGATCATTTTTGTGTATAGATATTAACATTGATAAAGGGGTGAGAATACATGTTGAATCCAAATACGAGCTTTATTTTCTCTCCGGACAAGTAGTCTGACCTGAGTCCGGCCCAAACTGGAAATTTCGAAGAAGTAAAATAGAAATTCTGACGTGAATAAAAGTTGGCTGAAAAAGGTAGGTGCACCCGTAAAAGACAGGGTAAACAAGAAATACATTTTATTCTCGCTTGAGACGGATAGTCCGGTCGGAATCTAGCCATAACCTGAGGTTTTCGAATGAGCCTGATTGTTGGGTACGCTGTTAGCTTGAAACCTTGACAGTATGACTTAGTGGCAGTTGCCCAGTGGTCTGTTGAATGGTATTTAATGAACCGGTTCGGCAAACACAATACAGCGGTCCAATCTTTCTACCATTTGTTATCCTTCTACAAGGTCTAGCTTTTCTATTCGTCATACAGGTGTAAAAGTATGGAATTCACTGCCTGAAACTTTTAAGAGAGTCCGAAGATAGTAAAGTTTTTAAAAGAGCTCTAAAAAGATATTTGTTATCTAGCAATTATATTTCTTCTGTCCGATTTAATTGATTCATTTTTGTTTGTGTTCGAAGATCAGACCCATGTCGCAAACTTTTTTATTTTTCGTTTTTTCTTTAGTCGTATGTCTGTTGTCGTAAATTCTCGTGTTGTCCTTAAATTTTAGTGTTGATGTGTGGTAGTCGTTCGTTTGTTGCCTCAGGCTAGAATTGTATTAATGATTTTTACAAACCCATCAGAATTAGTGAAGCGTCGTTTTTTATGCCACTGGCATGTCTGATGCTTTTTGACAGAGCATGGCTGATTCTCGCTAGTGAGAGGAAAAAGTTCGACCAAAGGCGTATTCTCGCCGTTCCCCGAGGACTCCACTTGAGGAGTCGCCGCGTTTTGTTTATCCCGGGGACTCAGTCCCCGTATTCACGGACGGGAATGCTCCGATTATCATCACCATCACCATAAAGGACTCCCTTTCAGATTCGGAGGGGAATCAATTTTTGCTGGTGTTGGTGCAATGTAAAGTTAACTGAAAACAATCAGAATAAACAAAACCAAATAAATTGGATGTAGACCAATTTCGTCAACTGCATATTTTTTTTCGAACAAAATCCATTTTGGAAGCATTCCCCGTGTTCTTGCTGTTTCTGTACGCGGAGTGATTCCCTCTATTCTCGCCGTTCCCTTCGATTCCCGAGGAGTCCTCGGGGAACGGCGAGAATACGCCTCAAGCTTCGACTCGTTCTTATCTTAGATATAGGACCGGGGAAGGGTTGGACACACTTAAACGCACAATGGCAATTTTTTTTTACTTCACATAACTACATCACGCATCTGATATGGAATGTTAATGGGACCAAAAATACAGAATCACTTCACTTTCTAAGATATGATACGTTGTCATTTAAATACCTTCGACACGGTCACTCGTAAGGCCGCCGTATGTGAGGGATGTCATAGCGGCCATTTTGCCAATTTCAGCCAATGAAGGGGCGAACATTTATGACGGCCTTACGATTACTCGTGGAGGACCCACGTTAAAAGCTGCTTCGGTTCCATTCGTGACCGGACAGAAATTAAAAAGAATTAATTAAACAAAACAAACTAAAAGTACACAAAATATCTCACAAACATATAAACCTTGAAACGATGTAGCCTTGAGTTTCTGAACAAACTGAAATCGGAACACGATAATTTAACTCAAGTCATTGGGCTGCATCCGAGCATCAAAGGACGACAAAAAGGACGAATTACTATGAAAATATCAACCAAATTACCGCAAAGCAAACGTAAAGTAAATAATTAAAAATATACGACGATAGCTAAAGCATGAACAAAGCTTCAAAGCAAGCTGCAAAAAAAAAAAAATCAAATTTTTGCGAAAATATACCCAAACTTTCAAATTATTTTCGCATGAACACCGGCGGGATGATAAGCAAAGCCCACGCGTGTGCAGACAGGGGGCGCTTCGAAAACTTATTTTATACGTTCGTCATAATCACGGTTAAAAAGAAAAACAATTTCGAAAACACTTAATTTTGTGGAGGATGCGAGAGGTCCATCTGTTACTGCTGTACTGGCCAAATAGTACCTGAATGGAGTCCGATACATACAAATATTCATCTAATCTAATCTTAGACTCGTTCCTAAAACTTGCTACCTATTTTGCTTCGTCTATCTAGCCTGTTTTAACCGGTTATATTCCTTCTGTTTTTGACAAATACATCACTGTATTTTCTTCTCCTTCTTACATCAAGCAACTGCAGCTCAACGGGAGGTAGTGGGGGAAAAAAGATGGCGGACACACGGCAGACCTGCATGCCGGCTCTACCCGTTACATGACACGGTGAAGAAGAGCATCGAATTCTAATCTAAATTTTTACTCGAACTCGAACATATTTTCTCTATATCTTTTGGTTAAGTTACAAATTTAAGCTCGAACTGTGTAATATCACTAAGGTCGACTATGGGCTACTGAAAAGTTCGGGGAACTGCTTGTGGCTTTGTGCTGCCACGGGTGAACAGAAATCTGTTTCTTGGATTTTTCACACGCCCCCCCCCCCCCAAATGGACCATCCATTATTTTCCTACAGAGATAAAGCAAAGCATCCCTCAGGGAACCAGCCAGCTATATAGATATTCCTTCAGCAGAAGCTGACTGGTTAGAGCTATTTCATTCATTTTCCAGCTTGAGTCTGAAGAGAACCCTTGCCAAGAAGGGCCGAAATATAGCTCTAATTAAATGTAGCTGACTTATCCGTTTTGCACCGTCAGATATAACCAACTTTAGTTATTCTAGTGACACAGTCCCCTGCGGTAAATGACCGAATTTAACAGAAATGATTTTGAATGAAACAAAACTACTACTTTCGTGGACTGACAACACAAAAAAATGGACTTTCAGCAGCACGGTAAATAGGGTAGTGAACTAATAAAAAAAGAGAGGTATAGAGATTCATGGTGGCTACTAAGCACTTGAAAATTATATTAGTAGCCTAAGCAGGTAATCTAATTTGAAAAAAACGAAACGAAAAATGAGAAAGGCAGTGTATAAAAGCGCAGTAAACGAACCATACAGGGATATACGAAAATTTTCTTTATCTGCTCCTGTCCACACGGGGTTAGACTAATCAGAGAAACAGAGTCACGTGCCCGTACTGACAAGCCGACAAGTTCGGTATCTAGAACCATGAACTTGATTGTCCATTTAATCCGTTTACCTTGTCTTCAAGCACACTCACTAGATAGGACACTCTCAGGATTTGAACTTGCAGATTCTGCGAACTAGCCACATCCTTAAAGGAACCCTGGGAATTATTTTGCCTTTTACGTTGTCTCTGGCTCCCAAAGAGGATTATAAAGATTCAGAAATCTCTGCACTTCACCAATGTTTCGTTTTTCATCTGACAACTTAATGGTGCTTTTTGGACCATGTTTTCTAGTCAGACAGCGCAAATTTCGTCGTGAGGTTCAAGATCTGCGGGAAAATCTTTTTAACTCTTTTCTGAAGACAGCTTCTAACCACGGCGCGATCTTTTTTTTGGGCATAGATCCAGTGAATGCGCCCTCCAGTTTAGCGCTTCCATCGGATTAGTTTCTGTAATTCAGCACGTGTCCCATTATCAGCACTTGCCACTTGCCCACAGCAAAATAGAACCAAAGTTCAGTACAAAACCTGGAACCTGGTTCCCGAGCAATGCACGTTTTCCACAGTCTTTGCAGTAGAAAGTACAAGCTATTATTTCCTACTGATTACCTTATGGCAAACACTTTGGTGTATTTTTGTCACAATTATAAATAATGAGAAAATGGGGGATTTTCAAAAACTAGTCTGCTTGGAGCGCTGAAATGGAATAAGGTGAACTTTGACCAGAGTGGGAAAGCGTTGACAGGAAAAGCACTAGTTCAATATTCCCGGACTTTTTTTATCGTGAAAACATTCCTACAGCACAAGCTCACTGCAAATCGTATTTGAAGGTACACAACGGATAAGTGAGACTTATTCGTTTTGCACCGAAATATAGTGAACAAATCATTTCTAATAATAGTTATCTAAACGATTTTTCAAAACATCGATGCCCACCCACAAGACCATGCCCCAAAACATAGAAGGTAAAATTCTGGGACTGACCTATCGAAGTAGTCGGCTCCAACAGTAAGACGGACAAGTAAGTCTGAGTCTGAAACACAATGGTATCTGTTACCACGGTAACTGCACCTGGAATTAGTTGTTTTTGCAGTTATCGTGGTATCTGATACAAGGTTACTCTGTAAAAACGACTATTGCCGAAATTGCACTTTTCAGTCATCCCAAAAGAAAAACTGATATCCAGTTACATCACTAAGTGCTAATCTTTTTCCTCACCTATTTGACGAAATTTGATGAAAGTGAGACGACTTTTCAGATACCACGATCAGTTACCACGGTCGGATATCATGACTGTAAAAACGACTTTAGACCGTGGTATCAGATACCATGGTATCTGCAAAAACGCAACTAATGGCACATAAATAAATAACTTCGTAGGAAAGTGCGCTGCATAGGAGATACACGTTTCTCGCATCGGGAAAAATTAAAGAAGGGCCTCGATGACCACCAATCAGTGACAGAGGAGCTAATTAGCTCATTCATACGTTAGCAGTATCAACCGAGATCCTCCAATACAGAAAATGAACCCCATGGAAAATATCTCAGGAGAAACTTCCATACAAAGTAGCCAAATATTACATTATAACCGAATATTGGACTGGTATAGGCAAACGCAAGCAGTGGGAAAGACAGGAAACTCCCATAAGCCCATGAGTTGCAGATATAAGCACTTTTAGTGCTTCGACATTCGTTAAAATCACCGCTTTTTCACACGATGACCGTTCCACAAAGACATCATCAACTATACGTAGTGTGTAATTTTTATCAGGCGTATTCCCAATTACAAAGCAAATTTCTTGAGCAATTCCAGAAACTTTCAAGCCATTTCCCAAAATATTTGTGTCTCTCTAGAACATTCCTGTCAGTCTTCGTTTGTTTACATTGACGTGTAACTATTAAGGGTCATCTTGCGTTTGCAAGTCCGGGGCCAAACACTCGAGCCACTTGATTTTCCACGACACACTTTTCAGGGAGTTTTCTTTCTTTCAGACTGCAAATCTTTAATTACAACTGCCTAATGAACCGGTTCAGGTTCCTGCAGACGCTACCTTCAGAGGTCTTCGTCAGGGAACTGCTGGAACTCTCCATTCCTCAGCGAAACTGTGTCATACTCAAAACGACGGGGTTGCGAACTCAGGTTGTTTCTTGGGGTAAGGCTACCCTGCTTGGGAGGCAGCGGAGGTGCAGCCTCTACCAACGGGCAGTGCAAGCTGGTTGACAGAGACTGGAAAAAATCGGACAAATAAATGAATCGGCCGAGGAGTGCAATAATAACAATAACGAGAGCTGGAAGTTCATATGGGACTTGCAAGGCTGGGTCAGAGGATTAAAGTAGGAATTCGTCAATTCGTGGGTTTGTTGTGACCATTTGTAAGCAAAACCCTTGAGATAAGGTTGGTCACGGGTCCTTGGAAATCACGAGAATATATTGTTCGTAAAAACTATTTTATTTGCACATTTGGCCGTGACGATGCGCACTTTAAGGGCGATAGAGCTTCATCCGCAATGAACAATACTGGAGCACAAATGATGATAAGCTCATTGGAATCATGATGATCATGAAAATGTATATTTTGCTCAAAATTATTTTTTGTATTTTAAGAAATTTAGTTGTAAGCAAAACCCTTGAGGCAAAAATGATCATGGGCTCTTGGGGATCATGAATATATATCGTTTGGTTAAAGTATTTATTGACTTTTCGGTTAAGAAACGCACTTTAAGGGATCTAAAAATTAGTTTTTGAGCAACACCCTTGAGTTAAAATGTATACTTAGCTTAAAAGTATTTTTTGTGCTTTGTGGTTAGGAATAGTGCTTTAAGGTTAGGATTAGTACTTTAGGGGATAGTCGGATCTGAGAAGTGACAATTTCTAAGCCAATCTTGTCAAGTTTCTAATGTTCAAGCCAAGTTCGATCGCCCTAGCACATTTGGAAGTACCTTAATTCGCGATCACCGAAATTTCTGCCCCCCCCCCACCAACTCCCCTCACAGTGCCCGAACCCGGTCCGGTTTTGTCACTGATGTATCTAGTTCTTGTCCTTGTTCTTCCCACCAAATTTCATCCCAATCGCTCCACTCTAAGCGTGCCACAAGATCCGCCCCACCCCCAAATTCAGCGGATCCGGTCCGGACTAAAAACGGGACATCCGAGACACGAGGTCTTTCCAAATATCAAGTTTCGTTAAGATACTGATACTTTATTGTAAAACGAGACTTTCACAGCATTGGATTGCCGAACTTGTCGTTTTCGTCAGGTACATCATAATTACAAAACATTTAATAAGGCGGTTGTACATAATAAAGCAATAGTAAAAAAATGATCAAACAGAATAAAAACCCTAGACAATTAAAACATTAAAGGGAAATAGTTGATCAATTGTTCAAAACTTCAACAAAAGATGGTACAAAGCTCTTTCTGTAGCGATCGGTTCTTGTACAAACAGGGTGAAGAACCGGAACTTTTTGTGCTACAGCTCGAGGTAGTCGAGGTTTTGGCGGGCAATATGGGGTAGGAAACAGGTGCTCAAAACATGAGTGGGAACGCAGACTGTTCCCGAAACCAGTACAAAGAGTAAGACGTCTTTGTACTGAGACGTCTTACTCTTGGTTAAGTGGTTAAAGTGGTTAAAAATGTATAACTTTTTAACCACTCGTTAAAAAGTTATACATACCTCAAGATTCCAGATTCCCTCTCCCTCTACTCCCCCACGATGGTTGGGTCGGAGAACTGACTATTTCTTAGCCAATCATGTCAAGTCTCTAATGTTCAAGCCAAGTTTCATCGTCGTAGCACATCTAAAAATACCTTAACTCGCGATTGCCGGAATTCTGGACCCCCCCCTAACTCCCCCCACAGTGCCCAAATCCAATCCGGTTCTATCATTGACGCATCTATTTCTTGTGCTTTCCTTCCCACCAAGTTTCATCCCAATCGCTCCACTCGAGGAGTGTCACAAGATTTCCGGTTCCCCCCTCCGACTCCCGCCCAACATTCGTCGGATCCGGTCATCCGAGACACGAGGTCTTTCCAAATATCAAGTTTCATTAAGCTCCGATCACCCGTTCGAAAATTATGCATGTCACTAAATTCCGGATTCCCGCTCCCCTCCCTCCCCCCACGATGGTCGGATCGAGCAAATGACTATTTCCAAGTCAGTTTGGTCGGGTCCCTAATATGCCTGCCAAGTTTCGTCGTCCAGCACATCTGGAAGTACCCTAACTCTTAAACACCGGACTGACCGATCGACCGACCCCCGACAGACCGACGGAAAAGTGATCGATATATGGCACTTGGCCGGAAGGCAAGTGCCATAAAAACTTGTAAATATCAACATTTTGCCTTTGCACGGGCAACAATTATTATCAAAGTATTTGCTGTTAGACTCGCTGTGGTCATGCAAATAAAGGTTTTAAATTCAATGTTGCCAAACATGTTGCTTGAGAGAGTCACAGCTGACTTAACTTCGAATTTACTATCGACGCAACTTCTTGATACTGCAGAATCGCGAAGCTTTCCCCGTTCTCGATTCAGACAAAAACGCAAGAAAAGAAGAATTCGCTTAATCTAAACAGTCATAAAACACAAAATAGGAGAACTGAGAGGACAATCGCCAGGAGAATTTATATAAAAAACGCAACTAATATGTTTACGCTTCAAAGCTATGCAGTAGGAAATGAATAAAAAAGTCGGGAGAGCACAATGGCCGAAGAAGGGATACATACCCTTCTGCTTGTGCGCTTTGGGTAGATCGGTGGCGGTGTCTGAGAAAAAATTGCAGAATCTTCTTCACCTGAAAAATAAAGGTGCGAACAAATAAATCAAGTTCAAACTCATTTTGAGTGGTTATCAAGCTGTTCTCCACATCACTAACAAGTCCATGCTTTTCTTATCCTGCCTCTCGAAGCTGGAACCCTGCAGCTAAATGAAACAACAATCAGTTTCTGAGATTTCCCCTGCGAGTTACGCTTCAGCAGATCTGTCCCGCCCGCGTCATTAACACGAATGCCGAAAACCACCGAGACGACACCATGTGATGCATCTATGTCGCGGTCAGTTGGCATGCTAAACAAGACCAAAGGTTTCGATGGGATCCCAAAATCTAATATTTGATCCAGACAACTGGGTCTTGTCTTCGCCAGATCCGCTATTCGAAAGGCCATCCAGAGGAAACCAAGCTCAGATATACCTCAATAAGCCATATCTATTTGGCGATACTGGCCGAAACTTCCTGCTTTACTTCTGCAAATTTCCGGTCTCGGCCGAATTCCGAGCGAACTAATTGTCCAGCAAAAAAGAGAAAAATTCAGAAACGAATTCAGCGTATCTCCTTATCCCTATAAAGAACATCTAATCAACTTCAAATAAAACTTTAACTTATAAAAGAAAACTCGGGTTACAACCGGATTCCGGACGAATTATATATGTCCGGGTACAAAAAATTGCATATACAGACTCAGCGTCTTTTCTTACCCCTTAATCTGTCAAAATCAACTTCAAATACAACTTTTGCTTTTAACAAATTTTCCGGTTTCGGCCGGATTCCAGGCGAACTAGCTGTCGGGGTAGAAAATGCTTTTCACGGAAGTGTTCAGCATGTCTTCTTACCTCTAAATCGAACATTTAATCAAATTTAAATGAAACTTTTACGTTTAACCAACTTTCCGATTTTTGCCGGATTCCGGACGAACTACTTGTCCACCTACGAACTTGACCTTACCCTTGACCCAAAGAATCCTCACACCAAGTTTCATCAAAATACCTCATTCCCTTCGAGAGTTATCGTGCTAACAGACGGACAGACGGACAATTTTTGCGATTAACTCTCCATCCAAGGCAAGAAGTAATGGCATCTCATGATTCTATATTTCCTTTGAACGTACATTTTTTTTTGCCAATTCTTGAGACTCCACATCCCAAAATGTTGAGGTACGTTAATCCTATCTTCGACTGATGGACAGATTGAAAATGTCATCGGTACCATACACTTTCGTATGTAAGTTCCGAAAATCATGCCTACTGACTAAACAACATTTTAAAGTTTAACTGAAAAGCCAACTTATTTTTGTATCATTCAACTGAACACACTGCATTATTTAGATTCTGCTAAGAGATTTTTTGATTTTCCACTATCTGCTCTAGTAGTGACGTTCAGAATATCTACAGCCGTCCCGCACAACACAAATTCTACTGCGACGAATTTGAATCTCAACACAAACGTGGCCTTTCAGTAGCCAATGGTGATCTTCGTGAAGACTGCTTAGTGCCTGAACAGAAATTTTTGTAAACCCTTTTTGTCAAGCATACAAGACAGGTACAAGCATACAGACTTACCACAAATCCGGCAGGGAAATTTCACTATATTAAAATCGATTGTTCGTGAATAGCGAAACAACGAAGTAACGCATTTTCATCGGGTCTTCAAGCCTATTTAAGTGAATAAGTGATTGGTAAATAGGTTTTCCTATCTAAGCCCCTTTCGGTTAAACTTTAAAGGTAAGCCAGTGTGATTGCACCTTTATGCTCTTACAAAGAACTAAATATGCAAGTTCATGAAGCATGAGCTGCGTTCGTTGCACTCCGGGCTGTCTCTGGTGTTTAGTCATCAGTGTCCGGTTCTTCCCTTAAAACGCGTTCTTTTGGTTCCCTGTGAGTTGATGAAAACCGGCTAACTCCTCCCTGCAGCAGGGCTCACGAGCAGGTTCTGGTTAGTCCGCACCGGTGAGATAAAACCGGACACTGGTTAGTGCAAAAACGGGTTATAAGACTGGTGAGAAGTCACCGGTGAATGCAAAAACGGCTTATAAGAAAAACCGGAGACCACCGGTGAGAACTCCCGGGACAAAGAACGCAGCTATGGATTGCTGGGAGAAGAAAACCGGTCTACTTACCATTCCGCGGCGGTGGTCGCGGAGGAGTCCAGGTAGATGGCTCCGGCGTCAAGCGGGAAATGTCCGAAGTGGGTCTCTGAGACCGGGCACGGTCTTCACCGCTGAGACTTACTATTCCAGAGTCGGATAAAGAAACGGTCTCTGATTCTTGGCTAACTCTAAAAGCAAGAAAGGCTTACTGTCGATAACCGCAGTATGAGCAGTTTCATAAGAGATCTCACAAGGATGCGCAGATTCAACAGATAACACTTGAGATGCTATCTGCTGTGATTTTGCAAACAGTCTTCTTGGCATCAAATCTGCTGACTTTCCGATATCATGACGATAAACAAATAAGTCAGCAGATGTTTTTCGGTGGTGTTTCGGCTCTTCTTGTTACCGCTGAGTGCATAAGGTTGGCAAAATCATATCAAAATTTATAAAATTTAAAGTAATTTTTATTTGTTTGATGTTGTTATGTTGGTTATAAATTTTGGTTGGGGTCCATCGGTTACCCTCGCTTGCGCACTGGATATTTTTTTTTTTTAGGATTTCGGGTTGATCTTGCCGAGTGTCGGTGGGTTTGTGGTGCGGGTTCCAGTCTAGTGGCGAGTTATGCAATTATTAACATTTATTTATCTAATTAGTTATATGTAAAATAGGTGTGTTCTATATTGTACCGTGTTTTTGTCAATCGACCTTGTGTCCCCGGCTTGACCCTCTATTTATTATGATTTTATACAGAAGTGTAATTAAAACCCTGAACCTTCAAACTTAATGCGTAAGCAATCTTCTCTTCTTATTTCTCAACAATGTACTTTATCACCAGAGCGTCTCAGCTTTTTGTTAGGAGCCCAAGGCGTATTCTCGCCGTTCCCCGAAGAGTCCTCGGGGAATCGAAGGGAACGGCGAGAATAGATGGAGTCACTCCATGCGGACTCCACGTACAGAAACAGCGAGAACACGGGGAATGCTTCCAAAATGAATTTGTTCGAAACAAATTAATAAATATGCAATTGACGAAATTAGTCTGGATCCACTTTATTTTTTATTTCGTTTATTCCGACTGTTTTTAATTAATTTAATATTGCACCAACACCAGCAAAAAGTTGATTCCCCTCCGAAAATGAAAGGGAGGCCTTTTTGATGATGGTGATGATAATCGGAGCATTCCCCGTCCGTAGGGACCACGGACTCGCGAGAATACGGTGATTGAGTCCCAGGGGCAAACAACAAGAGCTGTAAGCTCATATGGCACTTGCAACTGTATGTAGTAGGTAAGGGCTCTGTCAGATTGATCGGGTCCCTGAAATGCCTGCCAAGTTTCGTCTTGAAAAGCCCCATCACAGGAAATCCGAAAGGCTCCCCTCCACCCCATCCCCCCCCCAAGTGTCCAGCTCCAGTTCAACTGTGCAAACGATTTATCTAGAATAAACGCTTGTTCTTCTCAGCAAGTTTAACTCCGATCCCTCCATTCTAACTGTTTCTTGAGATTTCCGATCACCCACTCCCAACTCCCCCGTAGCTGTTGAATCCACTATCATAAGTTGAGATGAATAATTTGATAAAAAGTACTTTTCGACTTTGTAGTTAACATGCGAACTTTAAGGGAGCTGGATCTTCATTTGTAAGTAAAACCCTTGAGGCAAAAATGATAATGGGCTCATAGGGATCATGAAAAGTATTTTTCTTACTTTGTGGTCAAGCTTGGTACTTTAAAGGAATAGTAGGATTTGGAAAGTGGCGATTTCTAAGCCAATATTGTCGAATGTCTAATATTCCAGCCAAGTTGCATCGTCCTACCACATCTGGAAGTACCTTAACTCGTGATCAACGGAATACCGGACCCCCCCCCCTCAAATTACCCCCCACAGTCGCCGGAGCCAATAAAGTTCTGAAAAAGATATATGCAGAGCATCTGTTTGTTATTCCCACAAAGTTCCATCCCAATCTCTCCAGTATCAGTCAGCCACGTATTTTCCGGTCTGCGTTGGGGGGGGGGGGGGGGGCAAATGTTGTCGGATCAGGTCCGAACATGAAAAAGATCAACAGAGACATGTCTCTGTTAAATTATTAAATTTCAATCAAATCCGATCAACCGTTCCAAGGTTACGCATAACTCAATATTTCGGATTCCCCCTCCCTCCACTCCCCCCACGACTATCGGATCGAGTAAGTTTTTTATTTACAACGGATCCCTGATATGCCTCCAAGTTTCGTCGCGAAAATCACCAAAACCGACATCACCGGAATTCAGGGACCCCCCCCCCCCCCCAAGGGTCCATATTCGGTCTAATTGTGTCAACGATTTATATGGGGCAGATGCTTGTTCTTCCCAGCAAGTTTCAATCCGATCCCTCCATTGTAACCGTTTCTCGAGCTTTCCGCCCCCCCCCCCGAACTCCCCCATAGCTACCGAATCCGGTCCGGACTTCAAATAGGACATGAAAGATATCTCATTGACTCACTGACCAAGTTTCATTCCAATCCGATCACCCGTTCGAAAGTTACCCACTACTCGATTTTCAAGATTCTCCCGCCCTCCACCACCACCCCAGATGGTCGGATGGAGAAACTGATTCTTTCCAAGTTAGTTTGGTCGGGTCCCTGATTTGCCTCCCAAGTTTCTTCGCGAAAATCCCCAAAACTGACATAACCGGAATTCCGGGAATCTACCCCCCCCCCCCCCCCAAGGGTCCGGATCCAGCGCAATTGCGTAAACGACTTGTTTGGGGCAGATGCTTGTTCTTCCCAGCAAGTTTTACTCCCATCCCTTAATTCTAACCGTTTCTCGCGATTTCCGCCCCACCCCAACCCCCCCATAGCTACCGAATCCGGTCCGGACTTTAAATGGGACATCTAAGATAAGTCCTTTATTCAGTTATCAAGTTTCATAGCAATTCGATCACCCGTTGAAAAGTTACGCACTACTCAAATTTCCAGATCCCCCCCGCCCTCCACCCCCCTCACAGATGGTCGGATCAGTAAACTGATTGTTTCCAAGTTAGTTTGGTCAGGTCTCTAATATGCCTGCCAAGTTTCATCGTCCTAGCACACCTGGAAGTACCCTAACTCGAAAAAGTGTGACAAATTGCCCTAAATTTCCCAGATTCCTCCGCCCTCCACTCCCCCGCAGATGGTCGGATCGGGAAACTGATTATTTCCAGGTTAGTTTGGTCGGGTCCCTGATATGCCTGCCATGTTTCATCGTCCTAGCACATCCGGAAGTACCCTAACTCGAAAAAGTGTGACAAAAAAACCGGACCGACCGACCGAAGGAATTGCGCTCGGTATATGGCACTTGAGCCAGAGGCTGTAAGTGGCATAAAAACGCGGGGGACTCCTCAAGTGGAGTCCTCGGGGAACGGCGAGAATACGCCTCTCGACGTTCACATGCAACAGCGTTGCGAACCCATCAAGCTGTTCGAGGACGCTTACTGGCCAAACAAAAGGCGCCGTTACCGTGTCATTCCACGTCAGTGCTGCCTTCCGAGGAGTATCTAACCAGCATGAAAAGACTCGCAAGAAAACTGGGAGGAAACCGAGCTGTCAGTGAGGAGTTTTAGACGCTAGATGGTGCTAACGAAATTAGCCTACCACATTACCGGAAAGCCTTCAAAGAATGGTTCGCTACATAATACTCGGTCAAGCTCACCATAGTACCCATGCAGGGGGGGACAGAAAATGTTTGCCTTTGCCTTCAAACCACAAGGCCTCACGCAAACTATATTGTCATAGGCCAGACTAGTCATGCTACATTTAGAAACATACAAGGAACAAACAAACATGAGGCTTACTGTGTAAGATAAGAGGAGATTGAAAAGAAAACTGTTGGTGTCCTTTGTCTTTACTGTTCAGACTAAGAGAGGGAGGAGAAGGCAAACCCACTCCAGGTAACCATATAGATCGCCGAAAATCTAGTTCGATAATTACCTGTTTTGTATTAGAGTGAAAGGCATATAGTCGCAAGCGTTCTGTCTTGCGGGAGATCTGAGCTGTGGTGTATGTACTGAGCTAGCAAGGCAGTTGGGTGGAGAAACTGTGATGTAGCTGTAGTCGTCCGAATCCTAGAAGTAGAAATAGCTTTAACTTTTCTCAACTCGGCTCGTTTTACGCAAACAGAATTCGACTGAAATTTCAAAGGACCGCGCCAGTTAATATGTTTTTTCATTGTTATATTCACCTTACAGGCTAATTTTCGGATTTTCTTTCCTGCAGAGCACAGCTTGAATACAATCCGGTTTAAAAAAAAAAAATCTCTGTGTTTAAGCAGAAAAGGGATTCATCTTCGAAACGTCTTATCTGCTTTATTTTGGAGGGCCAGTACACTGTTCTGAAAGGGTCAAGTTCAACATCTTTGAAATGTTCAATATTACTAACAAAAAATACAGCACTGAGCAGAGAGGCAAACTTTCTTCGTTGATTTTTTGTGAGAGGCAAACTCTGTTCACTCAGATGCAAGTTACACCATATACAACAATAAACAGACACATATGTTTGTAGCGATCCATCTCCATTTCTCATCGCACAGGAGGCTCGGCTAAACTCACAAAAATAAAGAAAACAAACAATATTTCTTATAAACCAAAAACTTACTGAATTTAGAAGTGACGGATACACAAATAAATATATCTAATTTTTCTAAAATCAAAACAAAACTAATGATTCTTAAGTGCAAACAGCAATAGTTGCACGAGGCTTCATCTTACAACTGGTATGGACAAGTGAGCGCATAGACGGTCATGGTAAATCATCCAGTAGTGCGGTACTGAGCGACGTAGTGAAAACCGGCTTCTCTCAGTAACCACTTTCGTAGTTACTGGCTTTAGTGGTCGAGTAGGAGACACGACTAGAAGCACACGGACGTAGTATTTGAAAAATCCGCCACAGTCAAATGTCGCAGTTTTCAGAGCAACTGAGTGAGTCCTCTGTGGTTTAAACGGGAAGGAGCTTACTGTATGAACTAGCGGCTTATATGAATATACTGCAAAAACGGAAGTACTACACAACTTATTAAAAAAAAAATGATGTCATGGGTGCTTTAACACTAGTGCTCACAACGCAATTCCTTCTCACACTCGACGCCTTTCGCCTACAACACGAGCAATGTACGTTTTGAACTAGTTTCTTCATCGGTTCATTCCAAACATATTCTTGAATCACCCATCAGTGTTCGATTGCAGAGACCCCTCACTGCTCCTTCAGAGATAAACTTTATTTAAATAGAGCACTTGCACCATGACGATCGGAATTCGAAAATCCAAATCTTTCCTCTGATTTTCGTTATTTCAGATAATCTGAAGAGAAAATCAGAACAGAACTTTATGATACGAAATTCCGAGTCTGTCCACTATCGAACAACCAGTGACATTTTCCTATAACGGAAGGCTCTTTCTAAAAACCTCTAAGGAAGGGTCTGTCGAAAATGGCGGAACTATGGTATTATGAATTTTAAATTGAGATGTTTTGTAAATATGTTTGTTATTCGATTGTGTTTTAAAATTCTATAATTGTAACATATAAGTGATAATTTATGACTATTTCGACCATGTATGACGATCCACCACTATTTTTGTTAAAAGATATCATGGAAATAAACGAATTTGAATTTGATTAAGTTTGACGATTACTGCTTATTTTTTTTTCTACTCCACTAACGGCTATTCCTTATAGCCGGTAGGACCACGGTACGACACGTCATTTTCGTCCTGAGCATGAAAGTAATGAAAATAATCAAGCTAATCTAACTAGCCGATGATAAATTTATCTCAAAATAGTAATAGTAGTAGCAAAATAGTAGTAATATGAAGCTACCGTGTTACTGCATTCTAGCGCATGCTACTATTAGCAAGACTGGAAGCTACCATAGCAAGACAGGATGCTACTGAATACTAGTGCTTAAGGTTGGCCCAAGCTGAGGCACATTAAGTGATAGTACTCTTTACTATTACATATCAATACATGCAACTTTTTCATACTCTTTACTATCCCGACGAAAAATTTGTAGCCTGCGTAGTAGTATGGTAGTAGTACGAAAACGTTGCATTTAATACTATGTAATAGCAAAGAATACTATCATTTAAAGTGCCTCAGACTGGTCCAATCTTATGTAGTAGTATCCAGCAGCATCCTGTCTTGCCAAAGTAGCATCCGGTCTTGCTAATAGTTGCCATAGTAGTATCCGGTCTTGCTAATAGTAGCAAGTAGTAACACGGTACCCTTGAAGTAGAAGCATGTAGTAGCATCGTTAGTACTGCATGCTTCTTTTTCGTACTAGTTCATAGTACTATTTTGAGATAAATTTTCATTGGGATTACACATTAATGCATGCAACTTTTTCATCAACTATCACACAACTACGCAGGCTAAAATTTGTTTATCGGGTATATCATAATCAGTCAATCAAATCGAAAATGCTTACATTTTGTTGGAAGTATTGATCCTCCCGAAAACTGGAGAACCTCTCTGAACTCGGCGAGTTGTACGGATGAAGTGAAACCGTGGCAGAGCGCGTGGGTCGTCTATGCTCTTGTGGGCGAGGCGGCAAAGGGGTGCTAATTATAAAGAAAGAACAAATTAAAATCCGTTCGAGAGTTCCACAAACTCTTACTCTGATCTAGGACCCCCCCCCCCCCCACGGAACTTAGCCCAGTCGACCCACTGATGGAGTCTACGCGAAGGTGACTTGACGAGGAGAAGAGAGTAGGCCAAGAGGGTGGGTCATCAGTTACCTTTTTGATCGAAGTTTTGTTCGCCGCTGGCTTGGTCGGCTGCTTAATTTTGTTTTCAAACGCCGTCGAAGTTCATGGTTTGCCTAATTAGCGGTTTTACCACTTCATCAATCCTTGCCCGGTCACCATTTCATCAACGTCACAGGCAAACTCGGAACTTGCTACCGAGTTCGACGTTAAAATTTGAAGAAATTAAAAATAAATAAATAAGGGCGGACGGTAAGATACAGAATCTGAATTAAATCCATTAAACAAAAAAGACAAGTGTTGAAAACAAGATTAGATTTAGTGCCAACACAGTAAATTTCGTGTTTGCTAAAAGTGAACGTTGGCCAGCTACAGTGACAAGGACACGGCGACCAAAAACAGTATTTGAGAAGACACCTTGGATATTGAAGGTATTCTCAAAATTCGAAAAAAACACACGCAGCTATCGAAAGAAACCTGGAGTCAGTTGAGGAGTTTTCAATATCTGGCGCATATCAGTAGTCTACCACTCTATGGGTTGTACGATTTCCGGCGGCATCGACAAACAAGACCAAAGGTGTCGATGGGATTCCGATGGGACCGGCAATCGGGTCTTGTCTTCGCCAGATCCAGTCTTCGCCAGGCTAATCATCGGAGAAAACCAAGTTCAGATATACCTCTATAAGCCATATCTATTTTGACGATACTGACCGAGACTTCTTGCTTTACTTCTGCCAAGTTTCCGGTTTCGCCATAATTCTGAACGAACTACTAGTCCAGCAAAAAAAGAAAATTCAGAAACAAATCCAGCGTATTTCCTTATCCCTATGAAGAACATCTAATCAACTTTGAATAAAAGTTAAATGCGGTTACAACCGGATTCCGGACTAATTACATGTTCGGAAAAAAAATGATTGTCATATACAGACTCAGCCTCTCTTCTCACCCCTTAATCTGTCATCTAATCGAAGTTTTGCTTTTAACAAATTTTCCGGTTTTGGCCGGATTCCGGGCGAGCTAGTTGTTCGGCGAGAAAATGGTTGTCCCCTCCGTGTTCAGCATATTTTTTTACCCATAAATCGAATACTTAATCAACTTCAAGTGAAACTTTTACTTTTAACCAACTTTCCGATTTTTACCGGATTCCGGACGAACTAGTTGTTCGGCGAGAAAATGGTTTTCGCCATCGTGCTCAGCATATTTTTTTACCTCCAAATCGAATATTTAATCAACTTCAAGTGAAACTTTTACTTTTAACCAACTTTCCGGTTTTTGCCGGATTCCGGACGAACTACTTGTTCGGCAAAAAAATGGTTTTCACTATCGTGCTCAGCATGCCTTCTTACTCCATAATCGACTATCATATTAGCTGTTTAAAAATATTTTGTTTGTCCCTTAATTTGAACCCCCTCCCCCACCCTAAATGTAGAGCTACAGAGCCCATCTACGAACTCGACCTTACTCTTGACCCAGAATCGTCACACCAAGTTTCATCAAAATATATCATTCCTTTCGAGAGTTATCGTGCTCACAGACGGACGGACGGACAGACGGACAACTTTTGCGATGTCATAGGCACTTTACGTTTTGGGATCCCAAAAAAGATAAACTTGAACACTCCCTGGTATTTGAACAGTTATTAAACTCTGAACATGCCATTTCATCGACTTGCTGAAATAAAAGTAATACACTGGTCAGTTAAAGCAGTCCCTTACTTCTGAGTGTATGTATTGTAAAGTTGTATTAGCAGAAAACTGCACTGTTCAAAGAACCATACCATTACTGTATTCAGAAATTACAAACCAGTACTGAAAAGCAAACTTGTGGGTGTACAGTCGAGGTATGTTTATGTGAACAGTTACTTTAATTTGAACAGTGCCGTTTGGGCTAAATGGTAGAATGAATATCCGGTATACCTATTCAGGTGTTTTCTGATGCCTTTAATTACCTACTTTGTCGAACTGATAGTTAGCTTTAGCCACAGCAAGTGCATGAAAATGGCAAAGACCTATGGCAACAAACGTTCACACAAGCATACCTCTACTAAACCTCCCTCAACTTTCTTACTGACAACAGCAACAAGACTGGGAAGTTGGGGCCTGCAAAGTTAGGAGGTCGGGGGTTTTCCCAACAAGATAGCTTCAAGGGGTCTTATTTCGGCGTACGCGCGTCTGTCGCCCTCTCATGGGCTTATTCGTCTGTTTAACTCTTAAGTAGATTTTGTCTGTATGTGTAGTGTTTTGCCTAATTATGTCTTCATATATTCTTTTGTACTCCACTGTATTCGTCTTGTACGATTTGTGGGTTAAAAATAAATTATTATTATTATTATTATATTTATGTAATGAAGTTTTATTAGTATGAATAAATGAACGAATGAAAAAGAGTTAGCCATTTTTTCCGGCAGCAGTTTTTCACACCAAACTAAAGGCGTTTTTTAGCGGTTAAACATTGAGCCATTGGTGATCAACATTTGCGTTCTAGCGACCAACAGAAACCTCTGCGGCCAACATTGTTGGTTAAAATGCCCAACAACTGAAAGTGTTGTTGGTCAAATCTGTTGGTCAATTTGTGGAGTAATCAGACAGGTTTTTCAAACAGAGCGATCTGGCGTAGATTCACCTCTGTTGATGAACAGGGATGTATTGGCGGACAACAGTAGTCTGTTGGTCAGCACAGTTGATAAACAGAAGAACCGCTAAAAAAACGCGTTAAGGACGTTCGAGCCACAACACACCCCAGAACTTACTCTCGAATCGTTGAGACTGTCCGGTACTCGATCCCTGCATCGCTGTCAGCCCTTCTGTGCCCTCCTCCGGCAGAGATATTTATCCCTGAATCACGGAGGCGCAATCGTGTCTTCCCCATGCACTCGACCAGTCGGTTGTGAAGTGGCTGAAGTTCTTGTGAAAGGAATCGGGAGTGAAGTTCCAGCCCCGCTTCAAGAAGCCGAAACTAGAAAACAATTTAAATGATCGGCGACAGAAATAACTGTTACCTTCTAGTTTTCAACAACCCGCTCACCCTATTATGGCTCAAAACAGCTTTGTACTTCTGCTCATGCCGGGCTGTTGATCCCGCAAAGTATTCTTCAGCTGAAGTTGACTGAAAATTACGTTTGGCATTGTTACTAAATGGAGTAGTCACCTGCCACTTCTATTTTTTTTGGGGAAAGAAACCTTTCCAGCTTGAAAGTTTAGAGCCTGAAGAGAACCCTTTGCGATAATGAACGAACAATCTTTGAAGCACTGCCCAAGGGCACAAATGCAGCAAAAGAAGAAAGATTCTAAACACTACTCACAAAACACTCCAACAATCCCGAAACATCACAAATACAAAATTATCTTCTCTCTTTGGCAACGCCAAATCTATTAGTAATTTGTCAGCTCAGTCTTCCGATACACATTGCGCGTTATACTCTCTCACGCGTGCCTTGATGTGTAGCAAAATGGTAACTGGGGATCTGTACGTACAGTTTACTAAGAACATATAAGGATAGAACAATCATGTTCGGAATCATGCTGATTGTATAAAAAACTTTTATTCAAGCAATGTTTACAACGGATACATCAGGCTGACGAGGACCCTTGCCAAGATGGGTCGAAATATCGCTGATGAAGAATCGTAACTGACGTATCCGTTGTAAACATTGTTTGAATAAATGTTTCAAAGTCAGCTAGGGCTCAAAGAACATTTGTATAAGAAACGTTTTTAGACACCGAGGGGCGGGGGTCTGCGCGACACTTGTCCCGACCACAATTATCGATATTATGTTCTTCTATTCACCACTCTTAGGGTCAAGAAAGTGCGCGGGATTCAAAGTACAAAGGAAAGAGATAAGCATCAATTCAATTCAATTCAATTCAATATAATCTAAAAAACAGATAACGGACAAGCCGATGGGTTGTTTTTACGTCTAAACATAACATCATAACAGAACAATCTACAAATATATACAATTTTGCGACATTTATACCGACGTCTTATGATAAATATGGTCAATAACATGCTAGACTACGATTAATAAAATACAAATAACCTAAAAATTAACATTCAAAATTTCAAAGTTTCGGAGATCAGTTAGAATATCCGTCCAGGTGGAGGAGAGATGAGACCACAGACTAAGTCATAGGAAGATTCATGAAACTAATTTTGAAAGCGTAACTGATCAGAATTTAATAAAAGCCGAAGCAGAAAACCTCCACTACTCCACATTTTCACCGTTATATTTTTAAATGGGAAATGAGATTATTTAGTATTCCGAATCTTTTTCGACTGTACGAAGAATTAAGATGTTCGCTCTTGAAGATATTTTTAGCATTGTCAGCGAAATTGACAGATCAAACATTCAGTTTTGTGCCGCGAACCTGGGTCGTTTACCACCGCTTAGCATGCAACATTTTGACATTGCTTCAGTGCTAACTTCATATGAGCTTTTGCGAACGCAGATTAACGATCTGAAATCGAGTATTGAAACGATCAGAAATACCGCCGTGACTCGTGACGAGCTAGCGGCAAATAAAATTGCGGGTGCTGACTCAGGTCCGTCCCTATGTTCTGGGAATCATTTACCAAGGTCCACGTCTACAGGCACCGTTTATAATGATGCGGTTGATGAAAGCGCTGTTGAAAGTGAGGACCATGTGATCCAGTTACCTCAACTACCCAATTTAGCTACCACAATTCCCAGTGGTGAGAATGGTAGCACAAGCAATCGTAGGAGTTTCGCCGACGTGGCCGCGCGTCCCCCCATAAAACGTTCTGGAAGTCGTGCTAGTAACAAGCCCCAGCGCCCTGGCGCTGCGGTTATCGGTGCTATTTCAAATGGTGGCCTTGTTGGCGTCAGGTCTGCCTTGCAAGGTCAGTCTAGGAAGCTATTTGTCGCCCGTTTGGATGCTGGGACTGATGCCCAGGCTCTCGGAAACGCTCTTGCGAGAAAACTCAACCATAGAGGAAGTGCTTTAGTGTGTGAGCGGATTCCTAATACTCGCGGGTCTACCAGTGCTTCCTTTAAGGTGGTTATCCCTGCCAACTACTACGATACAGTAATGCGTCCAGACTTCTGGCCTAGCGGGGTTCTTGTGCGCAAATTCTATGAGCGACCTCAGGGATCTGGAAATGTGCAGCAGGCCGATTAGAGTATGTTCATATAATTGCCGATCCGTGCGCTCTAGTCGACACGAGATCAGTAATCTGTGTAGTACGTCCGATATTATATTCCTGCAAGAGATCTGGCTGTTGCAGTGTGATCTCCCCCTGTTACAAAGCATTGATTCCTCGTTCTACGGAGCAGGTGTCACCCCCGTAAATGACTCGGAGCTGCTTACCGGTAGGCCTTACGGTGGCGTTGCTGTATTGTGGAGAAAAGAGCTGGGGCCATGCTGCGATATCGTAGATCTCCATGACGACCGCATGATTGGATTTAAGATCGGTCCTCAAGGGGATGCCCTGCTTTATGTAAACGTATACTTACCTACGTGCTGCTCGGGAAATGTGTCTGAATTTGAAGATTGTCTCAGCAGGATTCACTCTATCGTTGAGTCTGAACAGTTTGATTACCTTTGTGTCCTCGGTGATTTTAATTCCAATGCTAGTCGCTGCTGTTCTCCTGACTTCTTTGGTGAGCTGCAATCTTTTGCTCAAAGCAATGACCTGTGTCTGATTGATGTGCAAAGGCTTCCAGCTAATTCATATACTTACGTGAGTGAAAGTCAACTAGGCTTGGTATCGTGGTTAGACCACGTCCTAGTGTCCAGTCCGCTTGTGCCCCTTATAAGCGAGATGTGGATAGAGTATGAGTTTGGTCCCGACCATTTACCGTTGAGGTTTGTAGTGAATATGCCGCCCAGTGGGCTGTATGATAATGTGGTATGTGCTCCGAAAGCAGTAATGCCAGCGACGAATTGGGATGTCTGCACAGAAGAAGATACCCTGAGCTACTTAGTGGCCACGCAAAATCAGCTCAATCAAATTGACCTTAGCCTGCCCTGTTTCTCTTGTGACGGTCGGAATTGTGACATAATCACACATCGGGCTGAAATTTCTAGCCTATATGCATTGTTTGTGAGTATTCTTATTTTTGCCGCTTCTAGTACTATCCCGTCGAAGGTAACAGCTCAAAATCGTAGAAAGTCCAACATTCCAGGTTGGAATCGTCACCTGAAGTCTCTTTATGGGAGTTCAAGAAGTGCTTTTTTACAATGGGTTCATATGGGTAGGCCTCTTCTTGGGCCTGTACTAGAAGCTATGAAGTTCGCACGACGTTGTTTTAAAACAAGGCTCAAGCAATGTAGATCTCATTGCGAAAGTCTGAGATTTGATGCGATGGCAAAATCATTATTAATGGGTAAAGTAAAAGATTTTTGGTCTCGTGTTCGGTCAGTATTTAATGTGCCACAAGTCCTCCCTCAGACCATGGATGGGTATTCCGGGGATGAGGCCATTTGTGAGTTGTGGAGAAGCAAATTTGAGGCTCTTTTTTCTTCAGTAGGCAGTGATTGCTCTGAGTATCATGTACTGCCCTCGTCTGGCATGATCAGACCCGTAACTGAGATGGATGTTAGTACTATCATACGAAAGTTAGATACTGCTAAATCGGGGGGAGCAGACGGTGTGTCTGCTAA
Organism: Branchinecta lynchi; assembly: GCA_023053575.1. Lineage (NCBI taxonomy): Eukaryota > Metazoa > Arthropoda > Branchiopoda > Anostraca > Branchinectidae > Branchinecta > Branchinecta lynchi. The sequence goes on along the minus strand of JAKZAP010000011.1, from coordinate 8,377,077 downwards.
GCACCTCAAATTTGCTTCTGAAAGAAAGTGTGCAGTATTATGTGCCCTGTTCAATGCGTTTATTGTGCACGGGTTTGTTCCGGATTCCCTAATGTCAGTAAATTTGGTTCCAATTTTGAAAAATCGTGCTGGTCTTTTAACCAGTTCTGATAATTATCGTCCCATAGCTCTTGCTACTGTGATTTCAAAAATATTTGAGAGATGTTTGGCTGACATCCTGCGTGAATTTCTACAGACTTCATCGTTCCAGTTTGGGTTTAAACGTTATTGTGGTGTAGAATTTGCTATTTTTCTACTTCGTTTTATTGTGGAGTATTTCCTACAATATTCTTCACCCGTGTTTGCTTGTTTCATAGACTCGAGTAAAGCTTTTGATCGGGTAAACCATAAGACGATGCTTGATATACTCCGTGCTAGGAGTGTACCAGCATGCTACCTCAAACTTCTATCTTATTGGTTCCGGAACCAGAAGTTCAGAATAAGGTGGGGTACGACTGTAAGTAATGAGTTTGGCCTTCTGAACGGCCTTCGGCAGGGTGGGGTTCTGTCCCCATTGCTTTACTCAGTTTATATTGACGCTTTGTCTGCCCGTCTGTCTTCGTGTATGGTTGGATGCTACATTGCCGGAAGATGTATGAACCACCTGCTTTTTGCAGACGACCTAGTGGTACTGTCGCCTACGTGTTATGGATTGAATAAGCTTCTTAAAATTTGTGACAGTTTTGCGTCACAACATGACATTCTTTTTAATACAAAGAAAACTCATGTGATGTTGTTTCGCAAAGCTGGTATTCGTGTTGCTAAAAATGATGTGCACCTGTCAGGTCGAATACTATGTTATGTCGATGAGTTCCGTTATTTAGGATTCACGTTCAAGTCTAACCTGAATGATGACCTTCATGTTAAAGAGTTGATATCGGGGCTATGCAAACGTGCAAACGTTTTAATTCGTAAGTTCAGCAAGGCTGACCTTGATGTACGCGTTCAGCTGTTTAGAACGTACTGTTATCATCTTTTTGCTTTAGCATTGGTAACTAATGCTACCGCTAAAAGTCTTAGCAACGCTAAAATAAGTTATAACCGTGTGTTCCGGCGTTTGTTTAAGCTACCATATATCTGTAGTGTTTCTTCGGCGCTCGTTTCGAGAAGATGCCTCACTTTTGAGGAAATTCGCCGTAAGGCTAGAGCGGCACTTCTGTGCCGTCTTTTGGATTCAAAGATTGAGGTTATAAAATTTGCCACTGTGCCAATTTTTCATTGCCTGCCTGTATGGCAGTCTCTTCTTGCTGCAACGCAACAGCAGGAACAGACTGCATGATTTTGTTGTTGTTGTTGTTTTCTTTTCTGTGTGTTTTCTTTTTCGTTTATGGCTATTTGCTGAATTAAAAGTATTCATTCATTCATTTACTGATTGACTTGGCCTATCAAAGAAATACTATTTGTGCTAACCTGTTCTGTGATCAGCTGTTTCAGCTGGGACACATCTTGTAGAAAGTGAGGCTGTGTGGACCTGAATTCATTCGTCAAAAAGGCTTCTTGGTATTTTGCAATTCCTCCCATGACAGCAGCATCGATCATTCCCTAAAACCAAAACAGATAAAGAAAACAAAACATCAACACATAATCTGTGAACCTGACCACTACTCAAGTACACTGGAAAGTTCCGGAAGATAATTACACGTCACTCCCGAGTGTTTTGATTCCTTATGACGGCACCTTGACAACCTTGATGGACGGTTGTCACGCCTTCCGTTTGTCTCTAGGAGAAAAAAAAAATTCTACATGTTTTTCTTCTGGTATGAATTAAACCAAGAAGGTTCTATCATTCCTGTCGCTGACGAAACATCGCAAAATGCCTTTGCGGACAGCAGACGATGTGACGGTTACAAGGCACGAATCGGACAACAAAAATGCAGAACTTACCAGTAGGCGCATCGTAAGTGGATTAATGTTTTTCTTGGGATTTCTAGAATATTCCCCTATCAAGGCTTCTAGATCCAAGGACGCCTTGCTAACCGTCTCACAAGCCACTCGAACTGGAGGTATCTCCTCCACACAAGATGTCACCACCTCGAACCAGCGGAGGACGCCTGGTAGAGGGCACTCGATTGTGAGCTTGGTCCTTTCAATCCATAGATTCTAAAATGTGAAAAGGTAGTATAAGATATGGAAAAAAAAATAAAAATAATCAAGGTTAAATTTGTTTTTCTTCAAAAACGCCATCAGACGCGACTTTTCAGAAGTAGACACGAACCAAAGAGCGTGTTCCACCCTCCTAACAATAGTAACTATTAGTTACTATTTTCGTTCCAACCTCGTCAAAAGTTACTACGCTGACCGTTACAACCTTCTCGAAATAGTAACTAATAGTAACTATTTGCTTACCATGCTCGGGAGTGTAGTAAGCGTGGTAACTACGAATCTCTGTAACGTGATTGGTCCGATTAGCCCGTGGTACGATATTTGAACGAAAAAAGAAAAAGACGTTCCAGCCTTGACGTCAAGAAGCCAAAAATCGTGACGTCATGCGCAGTAATTACGGTAGGTAGGGTGGAACACTCACCACAGTCATTGTCGGACTTGATTCTCTACTGATGTAGGCCACACAAACAAGAAATACAAGACATCACAAGAAAACAACTGCGCAAGCACTGACGTAAAAAAAAGAACAAGGTTTGAATATGGTTATTTATTTTAATAGTTTAGCCAAATTAGATGTTAGTGTTGGCTCTCGATGAATTTGTTTATATATATTTTTATTTTTTTATTTGTTGCGTGGTACTGTGGAGGTCGGTTGTATTCGCGAAGAACACCTGGTGAGTTATTTTATTGTAAAGATAGCTGTTTCCCTACCAACGGGCCATAGAGCCCTTTGGGATTTTGCTTAATAAATAGATTTTGTTTCTTGTCTATGTTAGTATTATGTTAGTTGTGTATATATAAGTTTGTTAATAAAAAGAACTTGAACTTGAGTGGCCTAAACGGCATTTCCCTTGCTTATCCTCTAAAAGTAAGTAAAACCACAGGACTTTCGACCGTTGCCCTAAACTTAATCTCACGCGAGAACACATGCTATGGTTATTAAGGTGACCTTTAAAGGACAGCTCTTTTGATCTATTGACTTTAAACACGTTCAGAAATTTTGTTTTCCGAAAATACCAATTCTTGCCCCAATTCAATTTATTTATTTGATAATAAGCAAAACATATCTCTCGTGGGCAGAGCCCAAATACGACGTTTTTTAGTCATAAACAAAACCCTCGACCCTCTAAATAGCCTTTATCCAGCAATTAAGCAGTAGTTAAGAAATAGTGTATTATTATTTTTTTTTTGTCTCTTTTGCTTGAATTATGTAGTGCCAATTTAAAGTTGTATTTTGTGTGATGTTCATTTTTCCTTTATGTTTATTTTTCTTTTCTTATACTCCATCAGTGACATTTTTTATGTAAAGATGGGTAATAAACATATTCATTCATTCATTCAAAAATAAAATAATTTTCAACAGAAAAAAAAATAACGCGGCAGAAAAATGCTAAAGATCATTATGCTGCTTTATGGAGCTCGGCACGAAGCTTCTACTGTAACGCATAGTGTTACAGTAGCTTGGGGTTAGTTTGGGAACCTTCTCAGCTGCTTCTCGGGACGGGGGGGGGGGGGGGGGGGGGGACCGAGATCTGACAGGAACAAAGGGTGGGGGAAGGAATGAACGGTACATGGGGTGCTGGAGAAGCGAGGAGCCAAAATTACGGCATAGTGTTTCACGGCGGGAAGAAAGGGATTCAATTTTAAATTCTTTGAGGTAAAAAGAGTATGGTAGGGGGAACCGCCATAGATTATTTGCAGCGATCTCTTCTGAACTCGCTCTATTTATCAGTTTTCAGGGGCGTCGCAAGGGGGGGGGGGGTGCAGCACCCCCCCCCCCCCCCGCCTTTTTGAGATTCGGTAAAATTTGGGGCCGGAGGCCCGAAATTTTACTACAATTGTTCGGTATTTTTTCGATAGCAGAACTGTTCGATGTATTTAGGGGGATTCGGTAGTTATACAGAATCCTAAATAGGCTATCTGTACAAATCTCTTCGGAATAATGATCGGGAATCGGTATATTTGCCAGTATTCGGTAGTTATCACGAATTTGATGAGATAACTTACTTAAATCATTTGGTAATTTCTCGATGCCGGAACTATTCGGTATATTAATGGAGATTCCGTAGTTACACAGAATCCCGAATAAGCTATTGGTTCAAAGTTATTCGGTATCATGATTGGGATTCGGTAATTTATTCAGTATAATTTCCAGGATTAGGAAGTTAACCACGAATCCTGACTTTGTTCCAGTTTCGACGAAAGTATACCGAATATGAATATTGTTCGGTAGTCTTCCGATACCAAAACAATTCGGTATAATAACCGGGATACGCTAGTTATACAGAATCCCGAACATGCTATCGGTCTAAACTTATACGGTATAATAACTGGGATTCGGTAGTTTATTCGTTATAATGGCCAGGATTCGGAAGTTACCAGAACGTCGAAACTCAGAAGAGCACTGGTCGCAGACAAAAGGCATGATCTATGATATCATCGATAGTCCTTACTTTTATTTTGGATCCCAAAAAGAATTTCTATTCGTAAATAATTCGAAAATTCCGCCTGCAGCACTTTCCGTAATATTCTCTTTTTTGTGGAAGGGCGCGTCATTTGACGAGGTTTCAAGCCAGTTACAGGATTGAGATTTCGAAACATTAAAAGCTAGAATTTGGATGGAAATTAAGATTAAAATTAAAAGAAAACAAAATTTCGCATGCGGCGCTCACTTTATGTGATTATGAGTAGTATATTGACTAGCCTACAGTTGCTGCTGCTGCCGGAACGTCGCTCCGTCCGGTTTCTAGAACTTAGTCTCGGTATTTAATCAACGGTAAACGATAGAATTTGTAAGAGAAGCAGTTAGATTTTAGCCTACAGAAAAAAAAAAATTGATTTCGAAAATTTTCGACTGCGGCGCTCGATTTAATTTTCTATTGGCTATAATAGATAGAAGCTGTTACTGCAATCAGGCCCGGCAGTATCCTCTCCATGTGGGCTTCGCCAGAACGCTGCCTAATAGTTGGCTTATCGTCTTCCATAGTGCCCTTTATTGTTACTCTTCCTACGTAATCGTTTGTCCATAAATTTAAAGCTCAAATTCATAGTTCTAGGATTCGGTAACATTTTTGAAAGATTCGGTAAAATTTTGGCTCTGCACAAAATGCACTTGCCACCGAAAATGCACTTGCGACGCCCCTGTCAGTTTCACACAAAGTGCCAAACCGAGCAAGCGTATTCGACCCCGTTAAATACTCTGATTTTCCTGTTCGCGGTTCGCCGTCCATCCAGACTCCCCGCTCTCCAACGCGGCGGTTTTACGCAAAACATTTGAAAGATGTCCGAGCCGTGGTTAAAAACTGGGAAAGCCAAGCTAAATAAAAGGAAACAGAAGATAGATCTGGACCAAGTCTTCTGAAGGACACAATTTGGAGCTTCTCATCGGCATATTTTAAAAGATTTGTTGCCGGAACTGGAAGCTTTCGGCGAAGTTTGTGCTCCGTCATTGACAAACTCTTGACAATTCAGGATTCAACAACTTTACTAAAAAAAAATTCATACCGGCTTGACGACCGGTTACGCAACCAGTACACATTTACTACCATATTATATAGTAGTAGTAGAACAGTTTTATTGAAAATAAACATACTGTTTTCAATAGCACAACAAAAGCGGGGCTTGCGAGGCTGTGCTAACTTGTAAGAAGAAAAAAAAGAAGAGAAGACAGAGTATGGAGAATGAGACCATGTACCGATGTTGTATCTGAAGATGGATCGTACACTGTAGTCTTAGGGTAGAGAGGGTAACTACGGGCGGTAGTAGACACAGTTTGAGGTAGCGTAACCATAGCGTGTAAGGCGGCGGGTAAGTAAGGGCGATAGTAGACAAGGTTTACGTTAACATATAGTGGTTTTATTTCTGACTTACTCTTTATAAAGGTAATCCCAATCCGGGTAAATAATATCACGATCGATAACGATAATAGACTAAGTCATGTGTGACTTACAAAATATGAGTGACGAAAGACCAAAAGACCCAGCGCTAAGACTGGAAAAAGCTTATATACTCCTAACTGCACAAGTGAAGGTCCTGACGTAACATACAATTTAGCTTCCTGACCGGAAACTATCTGATGTCGACGTAGTATGGAATTTAGCAATATCCAACTGACGTGGACTTCAGTTTAACATGTTTAGTTCTGAGTCTTCATTTGTGCAATTAGATTCGGCGAAGTACCAAAGGATCATGTTCACGTCGGTATGTACATATAGTTAGTTAAGCACTTGACATAGAGATCGACACAAGACCGATACCAAAACAAAACAAAAACGTTAACGAAAAACATTACCTTACGTGACCCCAAACAACAAAACACAACAAATAAAAACTGTATAAATTTTACAGAAAAACAAACCTGAAAAAAATTTATTTAATCAGTTTCGAAGGTATACCTGCCGAGCAACTCCATACGTAAATCAGACTTAAATTGGTAACCAAACCTTCACTAAAATAAATTAGAAATTAATTAATTAATTTGGCAATTTGTCCTCTCTCGTCTTTCAAACCCTCCACTCACCAACTACCCTCAAGGAGATGTTTCTTCAACCGATTTTTAAACTGCGGTACACTCTCCGCTTCTCCAATTGAGTCTGGAAAAGTATTCCAGACCACCGTACCATATGTTCTTCCAGCTTCTGATCTATGTGATTTTATATCCTATTATTTATTTTTCCATTAACAAGTGACCAATATTTTTTCAAATACAGTACAGTAGCCTACAGTGTTATCCGTCGTACAAGTATCCATCGTTCTGTGTTTTAAGTTTTGCACCATGGTACTCGGGCTTTGATAATTCTAGGGAGGGGGGGGGGGGTCCAGGATGATGCGGACTTGACAAATTTAAAAAGTTTGTTAAAACCGAACTTGTTTCGAAAATACGATTTTATGTATTGTAATAGAATGTCCCAGGTTCAAAATTGTTTATTATTACGATTGATGAACCATCTCTCCCTCTACCTTTGGGAGGAGGCGACTTGCTCCCTGAGTGGAAGAAACTTTAGCCGATTTCACGCTGGAGGTAGATTTCGCAATTCTCAGCCAGGAATACATTGCTAAAGACACCATTTGTTCGTCCAGTAAAACTGAAAGTCGGCGAGAACAAGGCTTAAGAGACAACCGATAAATTTTCGCAAAGCTTATGACTTGACCTTCCAAACACTGAAAGCCTGTGCAAACCTGCTTATCAAAATGATGGGTTAGCTACAGACGATTCGCGTCATGTTTCTTGTAATCTTCCACGAAAACTTCGCATGATGCTGTCAAAGATTCTGCTGTCCACAGATCAAAACCAGGATAAAAATCGGAAAGATAAGAACAGAATTCGATTATAAATCTATCAAATACCTACCTCCCAGTTAGTTAAGTGGACAGAGACAATGCTGAAATATATCCTTCCAGTGATACTCATCGCTTCAGGTTAGTGATAGAGATTTTTATCCCGGAGGATCTTTAAAGGATAGGCATGCCTAAGATACTGCAAAGAAAACCAGATCTTGCAGAGTGAGCGCGACGCTGTCCGGCGCGGCATCGCGGCTGCAAGGTGTACTCCTTGGGAGCTACTAGACCATAGTCGTCATCACTATACATCTGTAATCCTTATGCAGCGTTTACAAATACAGGAAAACTTGAACAGAATCCGATCTTGGTCACAAGATTATGTTTACACGCAGAGGGAAAAAGATTAATTCTTCAAACCAGAAAATCTGCCATAAATAAATTAACTATCTAACAAAAACAGGTCTTGAGAGCATTTATGACATCAGTACTGATGATTGCTGCTCTCAAAAGCTAGCTAGACTTTTTTTTAGTACTTTTTACCAGCGCCGCCGACAAGATTCCTTTCAAGTACACCGGAATTCCTTTCATCATGAAAGGATTCCCGTCCCGCTAGACTTTTTTTCTACTCGTCTTCACGAACGGAATCCTCTCGAGTCGACCGGAATTCCTTTCTACTCGACGGGGTTTCTTGTCCGTGTAAACGCTACATTAGAGATACTATCTTGCAGTGACTGTCGGGTCAAGAGTCTGCCCACCTTTCAGGTCTCGACAATTAAGTGAAGAAAAAAAGGACATTTTAAATCAATTTTTGAGATCCGTCTTTTTTAACTACGGTACTTCCTTTACACATTCTAGCTTTTAATGCGGCTCAAGGAACAAACAATTTTCGTTATCTGAAGTTATTTGGAATAAGAACGAGGTGCTGTTAGGGCATTTACTAACTTCGAAATCTATCATTCGTCTGTGGCCTTTTAATGGTTATTTCGAGAACTGATCGGTTCAGTATAGACGACTGATGGGAATTCAGGTCACGAGCACAACTGAAAACTGTACAAAACAAGAACAAAGTTGCTAATTCCATATCTGAAGTTTGTTTCCTCGCCCAAGTAGTTCGTCCTGAATCCGGCAAAAACGGGAATTTATTTAATTACAATTTGTTTCTGAAATCTGTTTGGGTGCTCAGGAGTAAGAAAACAGGCTGAATCAGGGTATCCACTTGCTTTTCCTCCCGGGCCCAGAAGTTTGGCAGAAATCCGGAAAACCCGAAACTTTGGTTGATCTTATGATTGGTCGATCAAGTGGTTTAGCGCGTCAGCAGTCGGCTAAGCTGACGCTGAATCAACACAACTGCTCTGTTTACTAGCTCTGTTGGTACTTACTCACCGAATCCGGTGAATACCAGAAATTCGGTAGGCATCTTATCTTTATCGAGTGTTTCTATTTTCGATCCAGTGAAAAGAATACACAGAAAATAAAATCAATCTTCCTGCTTAGTTATTCTTTCCAAGACGCTAGAAAACCTACAAGAAACGATAGTTTGAATGAAGAGGTGCCAATAAATATTTCCCTTTCGGATCCCATTGAGCCTTTGGTCTTGTTTCTCATGTGTCCGTCGTGTCACGCTCCCAAGATTGCTCATGGAAAAATTTCAAGGTAGATTGCCCAAAAGAAGAGATAAATGCGTTTTATCGCTGCATCGGACACCGGCTGACTCAGACAACATCAGGATGTTCATTAACAGTCTTAACATTTCCTCGTAACCACCTACGTTAGCGATTTACCGACCACCTGTCCAAAGCAGTTTAACAAGTGGCTTTATAACAGTAAGAGTAAAATCTTATAGGAGGACTCGGCCAACGGGCGGGACCTGAGGACGAGCTGATTGGAGGCCTTCCCGAATTCCAATGTCCAACGGCAGGAGGGGCGTACCCCTTCGCACTCTGCGATAAATACGTGCTTTGTTACGACAATGACGCCAGTCTGTATCAGTGCAAGCTCGACTACCTCTTCGATCTGAGATACAGCGGCTGCAATTTCCCTCAAGACACAGACTGCGGTAACAGAACTCTCCCAGGCGGTTCGACGCAGGCTCCTCGCACGACCACCATAAGACCAACAGGACCCGTGTTCGAGTGTCCAAGCCCGAACGGCAACTATCAAAACCCTTTCGATTGTGCCTCTTACTACGTCTGCAGCAACGGCTTTGCTTACCTCGTGAGCTGTCCATCAGGCCTAGTGTACAACCCAGACCTCCAGCTCTGTGACTTCCCAACAAACGTAGACTGCAGCCAAATTTCTACACTTGCCCCAAGAAAAGGTAAATGAAGACCACCATAGGAAAAATGTGCTATGAAGGGCTTTTTTGTTTAATGGAACGCGCAGATGAAATAATGGGAAGTAAGTAAAGAGAGAGAGAGAGGAAATTCTTGTAATATTTCTTCATTGATTTTTGAAAGCTATGTGTTAAATTTTAGTAAAGGTTGTTGGCAACGTTGTCCGTATGTGTAGGTGGAAGACATTACCATATAAGAGGAGGTTCTACGATATGAACGTTATCTATGCAAAAAGACAGAAAGAAGTATTTGACGTACCATACGTGGTCGTCCCACTGCATAAGTGGCAACGGTTCGTTCTCTAATCCAGAGGATTCTGCATCTTACATAACCTGCTTAGGCTGGAACGCTTGACTCTCGGTATGTCCGAATGGGACTGTGTATAGTAATAACAACCTTTGTGACATTAACGCCCACTGCACAGCCCGTAATTGGATCCGCACCTCTCTAATCATTCGAGCCGCGACGCTCATCGCAGCTATGAATGCCTTTTTGCCCAACAGGCTCTTTCCTAACCCTCGCAGTCGCGGAGCCTTCTATCAATGCACCAATAACGCACTCATCTTCCAAGACTGTCGAGAAAACTGCACTTCGTTCGCGAATACTGCGTTTTGAAAACCGATAAATCTATACTTGTGCCTTGAACAAATTTATCGATCCGTCCCATTGACTTCTACAGCCGAACACGCTTGTTAGAATGACACCGAGAAGTAATTTTCTGAACAAATTCTCCCATCCTTCATGCTGGCCCATAACCAGTAGTCACCTTGACTTTATTTGTGAGATTAGTTCTCGGAACTATAGGCTCCTTGGCAGAATCACCCGTCACATTATCGTAATCATTTTACTGACAGTACTGGGGAAAACCTACAACAGAATCACATTGAAAACTGAACCAACTTGTGTCATTGAGTCATTTGTGTCAGAAAAGGAGACAATACTCTTCTGGTCTAGTGACGAGGAAAAGCCGGGTCACCCTGCTTTAACTTTACGCCACGGAGTGAGCTCGCAGTAGTAAGAATATATATTACGCGTCCTGGCTGAAAACATCAAGCGAAGTGGTTTTCTTCCATGGTGGTAACGCTCGTGCAAATAATTTCGAGCGTTCCACCTACGTTACTCCAATTTCCACTAGTACTGAAGTAATCACACACGTTTTTGGGATCCCAAAACGTAAGTGGAGGGATACCTATGACATCGTAAAATTTGTCTGTCAGTCCGTCCGTCCGTCTGTTAGAACGATAACTCTCGAAGGGAATGAGATATTTTGATGAAACTTGGTGTGAGGACTCTTTGGGTCAAGGGTAACGTCAAGTTCGTAGATGGGCTGTGTAGCCCTACATTTAGAGGTGGGGGAGGGGGTTGAAATTAAGGGGGAAACAAAATATCTTTAAACAGCTAATGTGGTAGTTGATTATGGGGTACGAGGACATGCCGAACACGAATATGCAAAACATTTTCTCGTCCGACAAGTAGTTCGCCCGGAATCCGGCAAAAACCGGAAAGTTGGTTAAAAGTAAAAGTTTCATTTGAAGTTGATTAAATGTTCGATTTCGGGTAAGAAGACATGCTGAACATGATGGAGAAAACCATTTTCTCGCCGGACGAGTAGTTTGTCCGGAACCCGGCATAACCGGAAAGTTGGTTAAAAGTTTGATCTGAAGTTGATTAAATGTTCGATTTAGGGGTAAATAAAAATGCTAAGCACTTATGTGAAAAGCATTTTATACCCGGACAACTAATTCGCCCGGAATCCGGCCGAAACCAAAAAATTTGTAAAAAGTAATGAGTTGTATTTGAAGCTGATTAGATGACAGATTTAGAGGTAAGAAGAGACGCTGAGCCTGCATATGACAATCATTTTATTGCCGAACATATAATTCGTCCGCAATCCGGTTGTAACCGTTTTTTTTAGAAGCTAAAGTTTTATTTGAAAATGAACAGATATTCCTTATAGTTATATTATTCGATTCTGAATTTTCTTGTTTTGCTGGACAAGTAGTTCGCTTGGAATTCGGCCGAAGCCGGAAATTTGGCAGAAGTAAAGCAGGAAGTTATGGTCAAATATTAGATTTTTGGGATCCCATCGAAACCTTAGGTCTTGTTTTATATGGTCTATTTTACATCCGATAAATTGAACGAAAAATGCAGCAATACTCCCAAGCTGGCTCTCATTCAATAATAATGACGGTGAAATGCATCATTCCTTCCTTGCTCTGTTTTCTCTTTTAGTTATGTAATTCATTACTTATCTTTTGTAGAGAAGTTCAGTGTATTCTTTCATTCATTCCTTTTATTCTTTCATGTATTCCTTTTATTTTTTTATTCATTCTATTATGCAGACACAAGGTTGTTAGGTCTCGAAAAGTGTCAGAATGGTTCGCAAACACGGACGGTTCACATGGTCACACACCCCATGCCAAGTCTCTAGGGCTACGATAAAGGGATGCACAGCATCCGACGAATGAGTTTTATTCTTTCAGGAGCCTATGGACTGCGAGCAGGGTCAGAAGACCAGCTGATAGGTAGCCTTCCGGAATATCAATGCCCAACTCCCGGAGGTGCGTTTCCCTTCGCGATTTGTGACAAATACGTCAAGTGTGACAGCAACCAAGCATCTTTATACCAATGCAAGCTGGACTACTACTTCGACCTGAGGTACAGCGGCTGTAACTTTCCACAGGACACCGACTGCGGCAACAGAACGCTGCCAAATGGCTCCACCCCGTCACCAACAACGACCACCACTAGTTCCCCACTTCCTACATTCGAATGCCCAAGCCCGAATGGAAACTTCCAAAACCCGCGTGACTGCGCATCCTACTATATCTGCAGCAATGACTTCGCGTTCTTGGTTACATGTCCGCAAGGTCTGAACTACAACGCAGATTTAGAAATGTGCGACTATCCGGCAAACGTTGACTGTAGCTACATTTCTAACCCACCTGTCCAGACGACAACTCCAGCGCCTGCAGAGAACACAACTGCAATCACACTGTCAACTTTGTCCACGCACGAGGCTTCAGTTTCAGTCACGCAGGAATTTTCAACATCATCAACAGAACAGTCTGAAACAAGCTCCCCCTTCGTATGCCCTGGCAATGGTCTCTACTCTCATGAGGACTGCAGCTTGTTCTATCAATGTTCTAACGGACAGGCAGTTGTTCAAACCTGTGCACCCCCTCTCACCTTCAACCCTAACTTGCCAGCCTGCGATTTCCCCGAGAACTTCTATCCTCCATGCGGAACCCGTTTCCTTTGTCCCAGCCCAGACGGTACCTTTGCTAACCCCCAGGACTGCAATTCATTTTTTGTCTGCTCCTTCGGCAATTCATACCAACAGTCTTGCAGTCCAACTCTTGTCTTCAACGAAGTTATTGGGGTCTGCGATTTCCCCTTCAACACTCTACCCCCCTGTGGCACAGCACCCTCTTTCAGAGGCGAGTCCAGAGAAATAGACGAGTCGACCACAGATGAAGGGACCACAATCTTCACTGAGCCAACTCCGGTTTGGTGGTACGACTGCTCCAGTGGAAACGGGCTTTTCCCCAACCCCGAAGACTGTACATCTTACATAAACTGCGCAGCTGGTAATGCCTGGCTCTTTTACTGCGCAAACGGCACCCTGTTTGACGCTGAGCTAAGTCGCTGCGACGTCGGCGTCGAATGCACTGCTAGCACTGTGATCAGGACATCCCCGATCATGCAAACCGTTACCCCAGACCCGGACTATGAATGTCCTGAACAGAACGGTCTCTTCCCCAATCCTATCGATTGTGGGTCTTTCTACCAGTGTGCTAACGGCACCCCCATTTTCCAAGACTGCCCAGGAAATCTGCACTTCAGTACAGAAAAGAAACAGTGCCTAGACCCCGAAGACGCTGGTTGTGCCATTCCCCCCTCTGAAGTGTAGAGTCTTGTAATTAGCTTTGAATTAGTATTAATAAATTATGCATTTTTCAAGAAGTAGTGCTTTTGACAGACGATCTGGATTGGCTGATCACACTGTAGTTCCTGCCAGAAATTTCCGCACCAGTTCTCAATATTAAATAATAAATTTTTGTTCTCTCATTTGAATTTGATCATCTTGGTTGTCTTCAAATTACATATATTTACATTTGTATATCCCGGCATAATTGCTATGAAAGCCATTTTTTAATTAAATTCTAATCTTTTCTACTCTTTACATGAATTCCAAACGGAAAGCTCTAGATTTTTTTCAACTTGATGAAAGTGCAGAAAATCCGGCCGATCGTGCTTTCGTGCTATGAAGATATGATTTTTCAGAGGACGTTACCGTTAAAGTCTACGTATATGCAGGTCCGTGTTTAGAGGAGTGGTTTCTGTTTCCGGTTTCCGGTTCTGTTTCCTTACACCCTATCGACTGAGGGGCCAATGGGCCCGATTACTCAGTGGTTAAAGTCCGTAGCTTAACGAAGAAGTACGATGGTGAAATTTCGCGTGCTGACAGATCCTAGGGTCTAGTAATGCCTTTTGGAGTTGCACCACCCACCAATGTCTCGTTCTTCCTTAAGCACTGCAAGTTTGAGCGCTTGTGCAACTGTTTCATTCTCGATATCCCCATCTTTAGAACGTAGCATAACACAATAGAGGCGAATGCCTTTTTACTGCAGTTATATTGTTATTATTATCATAAAACATCGTCCTGCAACTCCAGAGGGGCCTTTGAGCATCCAGTGAGAACGGCAACTGTCTCTCAGGAGTCAGGTCGCTCATCACCGTCCAGTTGAAGTTGCAAAGATAAAACTGACGAGCGTGGCGAAGGGCATTCTTCGGACACCCTAAGCGTCTCAACTCCCTCCAATTTCAGAAAAGGGCAACGCTCTGGAGTGTCGCACTACCGTGAAGGCTTGGACCAGGTACCCTTCGTTTACTTTTTACTTTTAGAACAATCCTTCGGGATAAGGTGATGCTTGGTCATACGGCAAATCAACTGTGGCGAATAATTCTGTATTTCCCGAGGTACTAAATCTTTAAATTTCCGATTTCCTTTACACGAGATGGAATAACAAATCTGATTTTCCAGGAAGACCAAATCATTAAAGAATCACATCTGAGTAAATACAGGTCACCTTATCACTCCGTTATATGTGTCAACATAGCGACGGAAGATAGAAGGAAGACTAACGAGACTAGCAATTCGAAATCTCGAATGTGCGTTTTCTCTAACAATCCAAATTATGAAGAATCGTTTCTTCTGACAATCTGAAAATCCGAATTAGTTCTTGGATCGACGATTCGGGAATCTTCGAATGGAGCAAGATCGTCGGATCGATTCGCCTTTTGGGATCCCAAAACGGAAGTGGAGGGATACCTATGACATCACAAAAGTTGTCCGTCTGTAAGCACTATGACTCTCGAAGGGAATGAGATATGTTGATGAAACTTGATGTGAGGATTGTTTGGGTCAAGAGTAAGGTCAAGTTCGTAGATGGGCTCTGTAGCCCTACATTTAGCGGTGGGGGAGGGGGTTTAATTTAAGGGGCAAATGAAATATTTTTAAATATATAATGTGATAGTCGATTATGGGGTAAAAAGACATGCTGAACACGATGGTGAAAATCATTTTGTCATCGGACAAGTAGTTCGCCCGGAATCCGGCCGAAACCGGAAAGTTTGTTAAAAGTAAAAGTTTTATTTGAAGTTGATTAGATGTTCGATTTAGGGATAAGAAGACATGCTGAACGTGATGGTGAAGCACATTTGTACGCCGGACAAGTAGTTAACCCGGAATCCGGCCAAAACCGGAAAGTCTGTTAAAAGTAAAAGTTTTATTTGAAGTCCGTCCGTCTGTAAGCACGATAACTCTCGAAGGGAATGAGATATTTTGATGAAACTTGGTGTGAGGGTTCGTTGGGTCGTAGACCAATCGAGTTCATTGATGGGCTATGTAGCCCTACATTTAGGGGTGGGGGTTCAAATTAAGGGGCAAACAAAATATTTTGAAACAGCTGATGTGATAGTCGATTATGGGGTAAGAAGACATGCTGAGCACGATGGTGAAAACCATTTTGTCATCGGACAAGTAGTTCGCCCGGAATCCGGCCAAAACCGGAAAGTTTGATGTTAGATGTTCAATTTAGGGGTAGGAAGACATGCTGAAGACGATGGTGAAAACCATTTTCTCGACGGACAAGTAGTTCACGCGGAATCCGGCCAAAACCGGAAAGTTTGTTAAAATTAAAAGTTTTATTTCGAGTTGATTAGATGTTATTAAGGGCAAGAAGACATGCTGAACACTCATGTGAAATTTTTTTTTACCCAGACATGTAGTTCGCCCGGAATTCGGCCAAAACCGGAAAATTGTTAGAAGTTAAAGTTTTATTTCTAGTTGATTAGATAACCGATTTAGGGGTAAGAAAAGTTGATTAGATGTTCAATATTGGGGAAAGAAGATACCCTGAGTTTGTTTTTCAGCTTTCTTTTTTCGCCGGACAAGTAGTTCTGGAGTTCGGCCGAAGCCAGGATATTGGCAGAAGTGGCAGGAGTTTTCGTCAAAACAGATGTGACTTTTAGGGGTAAACACACATGCTGAATTCATATCTGAACTTGGTTTTCTCAGATTATTAGCTATTTGGCCTTAATCTGTTTCTGAATTTTGATTGTAAAAATGTTCCAAGGAGTCTGGCGATGACTGGATCTTGCTAAGACAAGACCCTGTTGTCTGGATTAGATACCGAATTTTTTGGATCCCATCGAAACCTTTGGTCTTGTTAGGTTAGGTCAATGTTTCATTTTCGACGTAACTCCAACAAATGAGAAACAGCTACAAATTACCCATCAGAAAGCAAAAATAAATCTTAGCCTACCGCAGTCGAAGGAATCAAGGAAATGATTGCGCTGGAGAAACAAACCAGTAATCGACCCCTTCAAAGCAAAGCCTCACCCATGTTTATTTCTGGTCAAAGGTCTAGATCACTGACTCATAAGCCAGGGTTGGTCACCAAGAACCAGGGTGTACGAGTTACTTCAGGATACTTTGGGTTACTCAGGGTTACTTTGGGTTATATTTGGTTACATTGGGTTACTTTGGGTTTCATTGCATTGGGTTACATTGGGTTACATTAGGTTACATTGGGTTACATTGGGTTACATTAGGTTACATCGGGTTACTTTGGGATACTTTTGGGTTACTTTCCAGGGTGTACGAAGTTACTTTTGGTGACCAGCCCTGGCTAATAAGCCGATGTCCTGTCGGTTCTGTAATGGATGGATGGCTACTACAAAAAGCTTGCTTAAATTAGCTTGCTACAAAGCAGACAAAAGAACTTTCTAGCATCTTCAAATCTACAGTTTAGGGAATTCATTTTAGGATTCCAAGAAAGTGACAGATAGCCTAGTCCTAATTAATTACTGAGATTTCATTTTAGACACGGCTGATCTTTTTTTCTCAAGACATGGTTGGTTTCACGTTTTGTATTTATGGCACTTGCAGCCTCTTTTGGAGGATCCAAAAATGTTAGGGACGGGATACCTATGACTTCGTAAAGTTTGTCCGTCCCAACATTATTACGCTAAGTGATTGAATTAGTCCTACCACAAACAAATCTGTATAGATTTTCACTGGCAGGTCATTTATGATATTGATTTTTTTTGTAAAATTCTGTCCGTCTGTCTGTCTGTTAGCACGGTAACTCCCGAAGGGTTTGATATATTTTGCTCAGACTTGATATAACCATCCTTTGGGTCAAAGTACCGGTTGAGTTTGTATAGACTGGCCTCAGTAGGCCTACATTTAGGGGTGGGTTCAAATGAAGAGCAAACAAAAAAATATTTTGTAAAAGCCAACTTGATAGTTGGTTCAAGGGTAAGGAGATTCATATCTGAAACTTCTTTTCTTGCCGGGCTAGTAGTTCGCCAAGAATCCGGCCAAAACCGGAAATTGTGCAGAAGAAAAAGTTTGTCTGAAGTCGGTGAGAGATTCAATATAGGAGTGAAACTACATGCTGAGTCCATATCCGAAGTTTGTTTCTTGTCAGACAAGTAGTACGTACGGATTCCTGCAAAAGAACGGAAATTCTTTTCTAGCTAAAGTTTTGTGGAACGGGGGTAAAAAAAACCCAGACTGGATCAGAATATTTTACTTTTTGTTCCTACCAGACCGATACTCGAACCTGATCTTGTTCCTAGCTTCAGGGGATATTGACTTGCAATATATTTATGTTACGTGGTTTGTTCAGTATCAATAACTGAAATGAAAAGCTAAGTCCGTCCGAGGTATGTTTTAGGAGAATCTAGGATACAAACTTGACTTGGGAGATGAAATCTTGCGGCGCGAATTTTTCCGCTAGCGAAGCCGACTTTTCCCAGGAGAATGCAAATCCGTGTTCTGTGGGCACCAAGCTTTACATCACTTTCCAGGTTTCCAGTGTTACAAGACGACCATGGTTATTCGCCGATTTCTAACATGGTTATTTCCCGGAATTTTGTCAACAACTGCCAACTCTTTGATTTTTAATTTATATCAACAATTTATTTAATGCAGTCAAGAACGTGATTACTTCTGTATGCTGTGCTCTCTGTAACAAAGAGGAGAAAAAGCTGACACCAACTGATATTCAGTCATCCTAGTTGCTTTCGCAGATGACAGTAATCTACTATGTGCGGAAGACACAGAACAAGCTTTGGAAGAGAAACTTAGCCTACTTATGGAAAGGACGTACCTCTGGTTTGATGCTAACCGACTCGTTTTGAACATCGCTAAATCAAGTTTTCTCATCTTTTCTAGAACCGGCCAGTCATGCCCGTCATTATCAACTATATCTACCACGAAAGGACCTTTGTTTCGAACTAACAAAAGATGTGTGCGCTTCCTTGGGATTTTGTTGGATGAGAACCTTTCTTTTAGAAACCACATCAACCTGGTCCCGGCAAAAATATCACGTAATCTCAGGATTATTCGAAAGCTTAAACAAATTTTCCATGGATCTATTGTTCGGACCCTGTATTTTTCACTTATTCAGCCCTATTTAACTTACTGCAACTCAATTTGGATGTCTACTTCCCAGTCTCTGCTCCATCCAATAAAGTAATCCATCAAAAGGCTCGCCAGTTAATCTGCGAAACTAACAAAGGACGTCCAAAACCGCTCATGAATACCTACGCACTCTATGTCGTCTCGTGCTCTTTGATGATTTTCAAATACCTTCATGGTCATCTGCCTCACTGCTTCACTTCTTTCTTTCCCGATTTCCTTGAGTCAAGGAGCTCTCACGATCTACGCAACAAGGACCACCTACAACTACCCAGGACCAAGACTGTGAGATCAGATTTCAATCCTCGTATTGTATGTCACAGGCCAAGTCTTTTTTCTTATCGAGAACATAAAGTTCCAAAACATAAATGAATTTTTTATTTTTTATTTCCCTTTTTTTTTTTTGGGGGGGGGGGGGGAAGGGGGAGCAAGGGCGTTTTGTTGATGGAAGATCGTTCGTTAGTGAATTTCTCTTGTCAGTTTGTTATGCCCTCAATCTTGTTTTCTTCTTCTTCTTGTTTCTCTCCTTCTTTTCTTTCTTTGGTTTGATTCCCTTAAGATTATATGAATGATGAATAAGCCCCGCCCATTGCCAGGCCTTATGTTAGGCCTTATGGTGGGGCCATAAACAGTTAATGGTGTTCTCTATTTTTATGAATAAAATGAACTGAACTGAACTGAACATGTAGCAAAGTATGGAACAGTCTCCCCGATAATGTCCGTGGCATTCAGTCGTTTGGCACCTTCAAGATCCAGCTAAAAACATTTTTGGTTGATAAAGAATAAATACGTTCGGGAATATATATTTTTGTTTCGAAATAGGTAAGATCACTAATGAGGGTAGGGCGACATCCCTGGATGCTAGGCTTGAGTATTTTTTTTTTTTTACAATATTTTTTTGAAAATTAGTGATTGTGGGAGATCGGCGTAGACCTGGAGGTGAACTTTGATGATGGAGCGGTAAGTAAAAATAGAATTCTTCAATTTTTCTCTTTTATTTTATTATAATAGTTAAGAGACTCATTCATTTGTTAATTATTGTGGTATTAATCCCTATGTAACGGGCCATGGTGTAGGGGTCGAAATTTATTTTGTTCCTTTATTTTGATTTTAATAAAACTGAACTGAAGCGGGTTCAGAGTGTCTATAGAGTGTCTATATAGGGGACGCTGACATGTTAAATCGATCTGTCTACGATTTCCTACTTAGCTGATCCTACTGGTGGACCCCCCCCCCCCCCAAAAAAAAAAGGAATTCGGGAAACACAAAACAGATAGGAATTATCTAACGGATCAGAAAATATATAAGACTCGATAGTCTGGATGAAGGATTCCGATAAATATTCCCTTTTCGCGTCCCATCAACCAAAAGTCCTGAAATACTCACCTGTTGCTCACTTGACGTCTCACACCCCAATTAGGATGTCAAGAAACTGATTATAGATAGTGGTACCATCGCTTTATACAAACTTATTGCTCTTGGGCAAAGCACTAGAATCCAAGCTTGCAAATAATAAACTATTTAATGGGATTGACTAAAAAGAGGCACGGCACGGTGCGTCCCGGCGCAAGAGGCATGAGTAATAAAATGAGTTTAGCAAGTAGTAGAAGTAGACAAGTAAGTGAGAGTCAGCAACTCTAAAGCCTAAAAGAAGGCACATTACAACATCGTTCCTGCCACTCAGTCTGAAGCCTGAAAAGACCCTTTTAGCTTTCGTACCTCCTAAACTATGTCCCGTGCCTCTTTTTAGTCGACCCTCGGTGTAACGGTGTAAATTGATCCGAGGGTCTTTTAACTGATCATAATATATGATCAGTTACAAGATGATCATAAAATAGTGCGTACATAATAAAATAGTGCGTACATAATTGTAACTTAGTTGTCGACATCGTGTGTATTTTCTATAGTATTTATGTGTTAATGAATGGACCAGATGGTTTAGGCATAGTTCTTTTTTATACATTATTTTGTACTCCTCAGTTCTGAGGGAAATAAATGAATAAATAAATAAATAAGGGGCAAAGCAGATCTTTACCTTAAATTCGTTATCTTTGTCAGTACCGCCTTTCCGAACAGGTCGATCCAGCAAGAATGTTCGTACGTCATTCACAGTTTGATACCTGCGGATCTCTGTTGGTACTGGCACTCCGTCCGACACGTCCAAGTGATCCTCTTGCATTGGCTTTACAGTGCAGACTTGAATATCTAAAAGTAAGGCTAAGCTATTATACATACTCAGCAGTGGACAAAAACACAAAACAGGAATCGACGCGTCGTTGCGATGTGCTGCGTATGCGTTAATCTTGCGCTGCGTACAGGTTGCGTAGCGTATTTTTCCCACACTGTAAACAAAAATCTTGCAGTATTTGCTACTGGGATTAATCTTATCTTTTTTGAGATAAGATAACCCCTAATTCGGATTAATCTTATCCCAATAAAGATAAGATTAATCCCAGTAGCAAATACTGCATCCTTATTCGGAGAAACTTTTTACAGTGCACCTGCGCGACAAGCTGTCACGTGGGATGTTTATTTACGTTTTCCTTTCTTGGTTTCTTATGCTGAATTCTCGTTTCTAAAAAAGCACCAAAAAGATATAGATCAGAGGGAAAAGACTATAAAAATTATTATTTTTGTATGTTTCAGGAGGGGGGGGGGGGGTCAACCCCCTAACCCCCCCCCCCCCCCTGGATACGGCCTTGCATCACCATCATCAAAAAGGACTCCCTTTCAGATTCGGAGGGGAATCAATTTTTGCTGGTATTGGTGCAATGTAAAATTAATTTAAAAACAATGAGAGTAAACAGAACGAAAAAATAAAGTGGGTCCAGACTAGATTCGTCAACTGCATGTTTTTCTTTCTAACAAAATCCGCCTTCAAAGCATTCCCCGTGTTCTGGCTGTTTTCTGTACGCGGAGTCCGCGTGGAGTGACTCCCTTTGTTCTCGCCGTTCCTTTCCATTCCCCGAGGAGTCCTCGGGGAACAGCGAGAATACGCCTTTAGTCTCCGAAGTTCCGTTACCTATAACTGTCACGAAGTACAGTGCCACGCTACAACAATAGCTGCAGACAATTAAAGGCATGATAGTATAGTAGTTGTTGGGAGTTACTTCAAGTAGAAGAGTACATTGAGTTACTTTCACAACGCTATAAAAATCCTTTCATGGTTTGTCTTGGATATTCGTGCAACGGGATGGCTTCAAGTGCCGCTGATCACCGACTTATTTGACAGTTTGTGCCAGAAGAAGGTTTGAATGAAACAAACCCAGCAATTTATACTCACACTGTAGACGAGATGACGTCACATCTTCTCCAGGTGGCCCTAACTTGGTCAGTAGTTTGGCTGACGGGTATTCCATAAGCAGGCGCTGGGTAAAGTTGCTCACTCGTTCGTATTCCAGCCCTCTGTACACGAACAGCTTGTTCTAAACAGATATACGTGTGAATATGCAAACGGACGAATACGCCTGTCATAAAATTCAATGACGAATTGCCACCAGGTGCGCTAGTGAAACAATAACAATCACAAGTTAGTTCTTGGTATAAGTTACCTGAAGGGTGAATAAACGATTAGCATTTCGCTTCATATCGAGTCGCACATTAGCCCCCGTGGAGAAGTCAACCAGCCCTCGGCACTGAAGTCGGGAGCCAGAATTGACAAACTTGATGAAGGTCGAGAGAACAGAGTTGGGTAGAGCACAAATAGAGGCAGAGCAAAGGTATTTCAAACAGGCCTAGGATGAGTTGGATATAGCCAACCAAACCTGGATAAACGTATAACAAGAAGCAACGTGTTACTGTTTACTTTATGGTAGCGCATCTAGCGGCCGAAAAAGAACTAATCTGGAAGGAATTTTATGAAGGGCGTATTAGAGAGTTGGAGCTAAAAATTACCGCGCTGGATAGGAATACGTTATTATTTCCATTATTCGCTTCATTTTTGTTGAATACAGTGTACCTTCTCTTTTCTGTTTTATTGCCCAAGTCACATTTACATAAATCGTCCTCCTTCGTTGTGACCCGAGAAGAAGTATAAGTTTGTTCGAGACTATAAAGGTCAACGACATAGCCAGTCAATTTTTGCTAACAGGTTCCCCAGGAAGTTTAGTTGGAAGTGTTTTTAATTTTGTAAGTCAGTCTGTTCTGTCCAGAGCAGAATAACACTAGGGACTGGCACCAAGACTTGAAAAAAAATGACAAACATTCGAATAGTAGTGATACTAACACCACTAGCGACAGACAACATCCCTACTGAAATTCAATAAATTGTGCAGCAGCGCTGTCTCCGATAGCTGCATATTCTGAACTTGGCAAGCAAAAGGTACAATCTCCATTATTTCTTCGATGAGTCCAAACCACACCTTAGCTTCACTAGAAATTTCTAAGCCCGCAAGTTTGTCTCGCTTTAAATGCCGCAAGGCTGCAAGCTTGATGAACTTGAAAATGAACTTGATAAGTTCATAAAATAAATCTATCTATCTATCTATCTATCTATTCCAGACTAAGCGGCTTGAGCCTGAAGAGAACCCTTGCTAAGAAGGGCCAAGACATAGCTCTTGCTTGGACTGAAAAAATACGTATGATGTTGACTGCCTTTTCAAGCTATAAGCTTTTACGTAACTTAATTGACTTCTGGGGGTAAGACTCACCATTAAGAAAGATTTACTAGTAGTCTAGACATACGGACTCACATCTGTTAAATGAGCCATACCGATTATCGTGCCCATTCATTATTTTTTTTACCTCCTATTTCTACGAAACATATTCAGAAAGGGAAGTCAACAAGAGCACTATGAAAGTAACTGTGACAGAACTTGACACACTCACTCAAATCGCCCAGCCAAAACCGGTGGCGAAGTGCTAAATGTGACCACCAACGCATTTATAAATTCTCTAATTTGTGTTCTCCGATCGGAAATTTACCTATCCCCGATCCCATGAATGTAATTCTAGATTAGTGAACATTTACGGAAAATCTTGTCGAGTGTTTTACGATTTTTTTTATGTTTCTTTGTCCTTTTCTACTGCACTTACGCCTTTGGGCAGTGCGTCATGAATCCTGCATTCATTCATTCATTCACAAAAGAAATAACTAATAAATAATACAATATAAATCAACTTACGGTCATGAATTGCGGAAAACCACATCCGTAGAACCCAACACAAAAATACTCCGGAGTCGCTCTAACCTCGGCCATGATTTTCTCGTAAAACGTCGCCTGCATTCGAAGTATCACCGGGAGTTTTGAGTAGTCAAAAACTTTCTTCTTGTAGAAGAACGCCAACTCTTCGCAGAGGGAAATCCCCCTTTCCCATGCCTGGGAAAGGAATCACGCATTAATAACAATGGCGAGCTTAGAAACAGGGTACCAAAAAGCGAGAATAAAAATAAGATCACTATTCACAACTAAATATTTCAATAATCGCCAGAGAAGCTACCCAGATTCGAAATTTAGATATAGATATTCCGAGGAGGCCAAAGCTTATATCCCGCTCTGCCTTCTAAAATAACAACATGCCTATCCCTTTTCTACTAATAATGGCAAGTCTAAGAGGCCAGTACTGGGTACGGGTTGTTGTGTCTCTCTTTTTGTGATCCCAAAACGTAAACGACGAGATATCTATGATTTCATAAAAGTTGTCCGTCTGTCTGTCTGTTATCACAATAGCTCTTGAAGGGGTTGAGGTATTTTATTCAAACTTGGTATGAAGACTCTTTGGGTCAAAGTACAGGTCAAGTTCGAAGATGGGCTCTGTAGCCTTATATTTGGGGTTGGGGGTTTAAAATTAAGGGAAAAAAGCAAATGAGATAGTCGATCTAGGGGTAAGGAGACATGCTGAATCCGAATATGCAAATTATTTTCTCACCGTACAAGTAGTTCGATCGGAATCTGGCCAAAACCGGAAAATGTGTAAAATATAACATTTCAATTCAATTCATTTTTTAATCTGATTACATGTTCGATTTAGTGGTGAGAAGACCTGCTGAATCTGCATATGACAATCTTTTTCTCCCCGGACCTACAGTTCGCTCGGAATCCGGGCGAAACCGGAAAATTTGTTAAAAGTTAATTTTTTATCTGAAGTTGATTAGACGTTCGGTGTGGGGTAAGAAGTTCGCCGGGAATCCGGCTGAAACCGAAAATTTGGCAGAAGTAAGGCAGGAAGTTTTGATCAGTTTCGATAAAGTAAATACGACGTACGATATACGTGTAAACACACATGCTGAATCCATATCTTAACTTGGTATTCCCAGATGATTACCACTGGCCTTAATCTGTTAATGTCTGGATCAAATATCAAATTTTTGGGATCCCATCAAAACCTTTGGACTTGTTTATCGACGGCAAGCTTAACGACGCCAGTACTGGATACGAGTTGTGTGCCACCCCCCTTTCTTTTTATCGATGACAACCTCTACGAGGCCAGCACTGGGGACGAGTTGTGGTTGCTTTCCTCGCGAAAGCTTAGGCGATTCAAGAAAAGCGTAAAAAAACTGACTGATGGGAACTTTTATGAGAACATTGCAGGGCACCGGCTTCCCCGCGATAGAAATCCCATTGAAGCAAATCCAGGACTGGTACGGGTCAGAGAGAGGACGTTCTGGTGGTTATTTATGCTTAAACGGCGAGTATTGTCCATCACAAATTCTTAAAGGTATGCAGAAGGGCTTGGGCATTCTCAGTGTTGGTGTCATCATGACATATTCGTCAAACGTTTGAGACCTGGTGCAGAGAGCACAACAACGTTTATTCATTTCTCTTCCCGGTTTGTTCATGTGAGGTTCAATACTTAAATATTCCTTCAGCCCAAGCTTGCGAATCATATTTGATAGTGCAAAACGGATACGTCAAAACTTTTTCCCAGAAGTTCGTTTTTCCAACGTGAGTGGTTTTCAGCCTGAAGAGGACCCTTGCCAAGAATGGCCAAAATACAGCTCCAATAAAATTCAGCTGACGTAACCGTTTTGCACTATCAAATAAAGTTCAATACTTCTCTGTCAGGTGGCTCTATATTCTGAAAATAAGGTAAAGAACCTTCTGACTGGATCAGTAAAGTCGTTGAAAAGGATTTAGACCAGTGAGAAGTAAACTCTGAGACAGAGCTGTTGCCGAGTTAAGCATGTCCGAGTCCGGGACAAGTCCGAGTCTTGGACAAAAATCGTTCGAGGCGAGACGAGATCGAGTCCGTAAAAAAAGCGTCTCGAGACTGATTCACGCCCGGAGTCATAACAATAGATTCGTTCTTCAAATAATGAACTATTTCTTCGTACACAGGGAGAGCGTGCTCCACCCTTCTAACAACAGTAACTATTAGTTACTATTTCCGTTCCAACCTCACGAAAAGTTACTACGCTGACCTTTCCAACCACCATCTCGAAATAGTGACTAATAGTAACTATTTGCTTACCATGCTCGTGGCGTCGTACGCGTGGTAACTATGGACCTCTGAAACGTGATTTGCTGAATTACCCGGATGAGTGATTTTTTGGCGAAAATAGAGATTCCAGCCTTGACGCCCAGAAGCCAAAATTTGGACGTCATGCGTAACAACTGCGGTAAGTAAGGTGGAATACGGTAAAAGTTCGTATGAGAATGAGCCAGGCGAAGTAAATCAACCGAATAATGTTTCATTGAAGAAAATGTTTTAAGGCAGAAGAGCAAACAATCATTTTGAATCAGGTTCTGAGCCACAGAATCGGCGTGCTGTTTAAAAGAGAAATTTTCATCAAGGATAAGGCCAACATATTTAGCAATAGAAGATCTGGCCAAAGCATACTAAATATAAAAGAAAATAAAATTATGCACACGCGTTAAACTATAGTAACTCTTTAACCGCTAAATAGAGGTTATGAGTAAGAGAAGACATTTATGTGCTCAAATTGACTTCTGCACTGCACTGTGAGTTGGAGGGGGGTATCCTAGAAATGTTTGTCGCGTCTAGGTATTAAACGAGTGGAACGGTTAAGGTGGAACTTTGAGGGTAAGAAAGTCACATTACCCTCGATGATCCGTTGTAGGGTCCATGGACGACATGACTTCTTGCAACGCGGGTTGCACGGGGGGGGGGGGGGGGGGGGGCTACCGGACATAATGCTAAGCCTTGAGTGAAAGTTGATCACTGAAGTTGAAAGATCCCCATATATCCTGTATCTAGGTCGAACCGCATTTTTCGACGGAAAGGAGTATTTTATGACATTCTTGTAGCACCTACTTGTAAGAAACGTGAAATGAATGTTGAGAAGGTGGGGGGGGGGCATGCACTGAAATAACAAAGAAAAACAGAAAATCAAGTTTTAGTTTTGTACCTCTGACGTGGGCTTAAAAGTCTATCTAAGCTATCATGAGCGCGTATACTTACTTCAGGTTTCAGTAATCACTTTATCACAGGATTTGCACTTGCCATTGTGCTGTTTACAATACCGTCAGATCGCTCATTTTCACAAATGTCATTTTTCAGAAGCCATTACACCCTTGTCACCTACGGTTATTAGTTTTATTACTTAGTCCTCCAAGATGTTACTTGATTTACTCCTGCTGAAAAAGGTACGACATAGCGATCCATTGGCCGATCTCTTTAATCGGTCGCTACAGACTTCGTTTTATTCTAAAATTGCCGGGCCGACACGTTTATTTGGATTCGTTACTGAGCAGTCGGCCGGGTCTCTAGACGAAACGAGTCCTGCTCCGTAAACGACGAGATCGAGACGAGCCCGAGTCCATGAAAAAGGCGTCTCGAGACCGTTTCGACGAGTCCGAGTCCACCAACTCTGTTCTGAGACAATATGGATTTGAGCTCCCCTAGGGTTCATCACAGTAAGCTGTTCCCCTTTTATCCGAGTAGTCAATAACTTCAAGGTGTATCTCCTATTTCCGCCATCACTCTATCTTGAAAGGAAAATTAAGCATCGGTATCCATGACCCTAGACAGCTAGAGGGGCCGCTGCCCCTACACAAGTAAGCTGTAATTCTTTTGAAATTTTGTCTTACCTTTCCTTTATCCAAGCACTCAATTACTTCAAGGTACAACTCTTCTTTCCGCTTCCACTCCACTTCAGCGGGACGTCTCGCGTCCGAAGGGACAACATTACTCGTCCATTTCAGCATCGACGCATATTGCAAAAGTGTTAGACCCGCTTCCACACTGCTTTCCGTGGACATATGCAATTCGTGAAGCTTGTAAATGTAGCGGACGTACATGTCAACTCGATCTACTTCGTCACGGTAGAAATTCTGTAACGAGGGGAAGGGTTATAAAGCTAGCTCAACTTTCAGCTATCTAGGATCCACGTAAACCAGACAGCAAAACAAAAACTCAAATATGGAAAAGCATAAGCTACACACGTCGCCAACATTGACTTGGCCAGAGTAATATTAATCATACCACGGCCGTATCCAGAGGTTCGAACCCCCTCCGAAACATACAAAAATGATCGTTTTATAGGCTTGACCCTCTGTTCTACATCATTTTTGTACTTTTTGGTATGGATTAGGTCTGAAACGCGGGTAAAACCCCCTCCGAAATAAATTCCTATATACGGACCTGAATCAGACCCTACTCACTTGCACTTGTTTTCCGAAGCTCCGTGGCTCTTCGTGGCACCCTCCAAGCGACGAAAAAACTGTTACGGAGCCCTATTGCTGCACTTCTCATAATTTTCCAATTTCTTTAAGTTACCCACCCCAACCTTTTGAATCGCCGTTGAAAATCAGTTAATGACGAATGGGTGGGTTTATTCCAACTGGTCAATGGCCAGACGCTAGCCTGTAAGGAACTAAGTAAGCCTAACACATGAAAACGAAAAAAACTTATTTGAAAAAAGGAAAGAAATAAACCTCTAGAACCTACTCCAGCGATACGTCATCCTATTTTGACTCTGGACTAGCCTGTCCCACGATGTGGATCACTGTGATGTTTGTGACAGAACGAGAAGGAATCGACACTTGTGATAGACTCACTACAGGAACCTCAATTAGAAAACCGCCTCAAATTTCCATCTCGCGTAATGTCGTCAACAGGAATAACGCTTTTGTCAACCGGACTACTTACCAAAAGATTGTAGGTGGAGCTCATCTTCTTATATAAGTTGTTATCCCCGTTCAAATCCATTCTATAGTCTAGCAGTCGTTCTAGAAGTCGGGTCAAAGAGGTAATGAAACTCGTACAAGTCGAACGCCAAGAGAGGTCGCTGTTACGGGCCTTTTCAAGAAGTCTGCAAGAGGGAGGTCAGTCCACATCTCTTCCGATTTAACAATGTTCATAGAATAAGTAATGTAATGAAGTAATAAAATCCTGTCGATCCCTATTCACCGAAATATCCTCCCGCCCCAACACGAACCGGCTCGGGTAAGGCCAAGCAGGTCCATTGCAGAGCCTGTACCGAAACTTCAACCTGTGACCGCTTCACATGCTCGATTTAAGCTTATAGTTTTGAGCCCTCGTTTGTTATGATGTTTATTGCCGGGTTGATTTTTTAGTCTGCAAAATAGTTATTGATTGTATATATTGTACTTTTGTGTATGTTAATTTCGGCTCATCGATTGACATACATGTTTATTTTATGACAACAAAAACTAATAATCGGCTCTGACCGTCGCATGTTATTCGAATAAAGTGAATTGCACTGAAAAACTGAATTGAAAGTAACGTAATGAATAATAACAAACTTGAAAAGGAAGAAAAACAAGTTGTCGCTGAATACGAATAAAAACAAATCTTGCCTAAATGTAGGCGGGGGAGGGGCATCGGACCGCGTCGGTGGACAGTAATCTTGAGTAAGACACAGCTGGCGAGGCAAAATTAGTTCCCCTCCGTGGAAACTGCGCTCTAAAGGCCCCATCTCACCTACATTACAGATTCACTCTACGTATCCAATCGCTCTCCTATATTCGTTATTTCCAACGTCCTATGTCATTTTCAATTAAATTAACGGTATTACGAACAATGTTCGAATTTAACATATTTGGCTCATTCGGGGCGGAAATATATCCCGCTTATTGCTTTAGCTCAGTGGTCAGAAATAACAGTTATGCAAGTTTTCCAGAGTTTCTCCAAGGGAGGCTGTTAACAGCAGGACGGGTTTGACTTTTCGGAATTTCGACAGTATACTCTATATGACTAAGTCCAAAACACGCCGGCAATCCTCAGGAAGAAGGAGTAAGCGTATCCGTACGACTCAAACTCAACGACTTAAATCCTGTGTCAGTCAATCAAGGCGATCCTGGGGAGCAGATGTGACACCACTTCTGCCTTTCTTCCGCTAGATACCTGGAGAGGCCGGAGGTTTTGCATCGGCAAGGAGAGTTAGTCATCAAGAGTATAAGCGAGGCACATGTGTTAAAGGACCCCTCGCACTGTTTACTCTTCAACATACAGTATCTTAAAATATTTGAAAACTTTAAAACTAGGCTGAGGTTTCAACAAATAACCCAAGGTTTTGGCTGTTTTAAGCCGTTTCCGAGACCCGTTGACTTATAGCGAAAACAGGGACACAATTTACATAACCGGTTTTTCTGTTGGAAAAACTTCTCGCAGACAACCGTCGACAGCGTGATACACATCGAAGGTAGCCAAACACGGCAAGTGAGAAAACCAGCGTGGCTTTGTTAGAGAGGTTAGAATGTACCGTACGAAATTGAGGTCTCCGGGTTTAGAAATATATGGAGGGATTCTGGAAGTGGGTTGCCCTATTATTATAGGTAAGAGAGGTCCTTTAACAATTGGAACTGAAAATGTATCTACTATGAGGTCTGTGAGTTGTGTTTTTAAAAACGTATTTGCATCGGACAGGTTGCTCATGTAATCCACCGAATCAGAAAATTAAAACAAAAATTGCTTCGTTATGACAGATCCCATGTTTCACTGCGTAGAAGCGTCACACATTAGCCCGCAAAGACTGCGGTCGCATATCACCCAAATAACGCTTCAACTGACCACGCTACGACACCGTTTCGAATTTCGCGGCATACGTGCTTAATGCATTGTCCAACTGGTGTTAAGGTGTATTGCGGCGTATAAGGTTTATTACAGATTCCTCTTTTCCTCGGAGCGCGCTGTAATAAGATGAATAAGGAGAACAGACTCGCGTTCTATTCTCGCATGCAAGGCCAATCAGATCGCTTGGTTGGTTCCGCCAGCGGGCCGAGGAAAGGAGCAGCGTGGTCAGGGTTGCCACGGGAAGACCAAAACTTCTACTTTGCTGGAAGCTGAAGAAACAACTTTCTTCAAAAGAACACGTTTTGTTCTGTTACGACTGCTTATTGCTAGTTCGAGTATCAATGCTGTCCATCCGTAGATTTAATAGCTTTGTACAATATACTGGACGTTAAATTGTACTCGTGTACTTCAAGTACTACTAAAAACACTTTTTCTGATCTTTAGAAAATCGAAAAACTGTATCAGAGTGGCAACACCGAACTCCGCATCGATAAGAGGTTCCTATTTGAACAGGCGTATGTATTAAAACGTAAAAATCGCGTATAGTGCTATTCAGCTTATTATACCTATTTGGACAATGCTTAAGCGTACAGTAGAGCAAAAATTACGAGACACGAGACATTCACATATATATACTCACTG
Source organism: Branchinecta lynchi (assembly GCA_023053575.1). Classification (NCBI taxonomy): domain Eukaryota; kingdom Metazoa; phylum Arthropoda; class Branchiopoda; order Anostraca; family Branchinectidae; genus Branchinecta; species Branchinecta lynchi. The sequence continues at coordinate 8,345,748 of JAKZAP010000011.1, read as the reverse complement.
TGACCGAAGTTGCTCCCTTGTAAAATAAAATCAATGGATCAATGTCTAGGAATTCGTACCATGCCCTGGGGAGGTGAGCACGGTTGTTTTGAACAGATAGCAATGTTATTTGTTTCCTTCGTTTATTTAGACATTCTGTCGGATGTCGGTACGTCCATAGAGGAACAAAACGTAGATAGATTGCAAACAGTATCATCACTAAGAGGAATCCCGAAGTGACACGATACTGAATTTTTTTTTCGGTGGATATTAGTTATACTTGTCAGGGGAAGTTTTGTTTTATTTGCAGGGCACATTCCGCGGAGACATTATTATTTGCATTATTTGCTACCGGATTATTGTATTTGGTACTCGGATTATTTTTATCTCTACTGAGGTAAAACTGATACGGAATAGTGATAATAATAATCCGAGTAGCCAACACTGCAGTTAACTTTAATCCTTACTAGGAGATACTTTTTACAGTGTTGTATTTATTTTTTTGTATTTTCTGAATTATATCTCAAATCAAATCATTTAATGTAAACAAGATACAGTCTCTCATAGGCATAGCCCAAATATGGTATCTTTTAGTCAAACAATTAATACAAGAAAGATTTGTCAACGAGAAAAACAAAAAGAATAGGATAAAACGCACAAGTTACGAATTGTTAAAAGTACGAACAAAACTCGGCACAAAGCTTCGAGAATAACGCTGTGACCTGGAGTAAACCGGTGTCAGTTTTGGAACTTTCGCAGCCGCCTCTCTGGGGAGTCGGGATCTGAGGGGGACAAAGGGGGGCGGGAGGAAGTTCTTGTAGATGGGGTGGAGGAGGAGGGTTGAGCCAAATTTTAGGCACAGTTTCTCTCGACGGGCAAAAAGGGGGTCAAGTTTGTATTCTTTTAGATAAAAAGAGTAAGGCAGTGGGGAACCTCCGTAGATGATTTGTAGCGACCTCTTCTGAACCCGTTCAATTTTATCACTTTCTTCTTTTGTAAGAGCGAAATGCCAAACAGGACATGCATATTCTACTAGTGGGCGGATGAACATGCAGAAAATTAATTTTAGTTTATCCTTAGGAACCCGGAATTTCTTTAGAGTCTTCAGCATTTGGATAGCACCATTTGCCTTTTTTACAATCAATCTTGTGTTTTCATGCCAAGTTAGATCAGAAGAGATCACTACCCCAAGCAGGGTACTGCTGTTACAGAGGAGGTTTGGGTCTATAGGTGGTTCGAATTCAGGTAGGCTTTTCTTGAGAAATGAAAATGTCATTACTGAAGATTTATCTTTATTTACCACCATATTTAATTTTGCTGCTTCAGAGGTAACTTGTTCAATATAATTGAAAGTTTGACTTTTACACGCTCCAAATACTACCTCTGCTAGGGAAAGATCATCTACATACTTCCATCTTTCTTCCAGCCCGACAGCTATTTCATTGATCATGAGGAGGAAGCATAAAGGACCGATCACTGTTCCTTGCGGGACACCGCAAAAAATCGGTAAAGAAGAAGAAAAATTATTTTTATATTTTACGATTTGTTCTCTGTTTGTTAGAAAGCTTTTTACGATATTAATAAGATATTCAGGAATATTTTTCTCTGCCATTTTTTCCAGCAAAATCTTGTGATCTACAAGATCGAAAGCTTTTTTAAAATCTATTGCAATTAGATTTATCCATTTCCCGGGTTCATCTAAATTTTTAAAAATAAAATCAAGTAAACTAACGAGATAGTGAACAGTTGAACACTTCGGGATGTTACCAAATTGCCTCTTATCGATGACTTCCGAGAGATATTTTTTTAGCCAAGAAGCAACAAAGCTCTCGTAAATTCGGCTAAAAATTGATGTAACAGTGATCGGCCTCACACCAGAGAAATCATTAGCTGCTCCCTTTTTCGGAATGGGAGTGATGAAGCCAATTTTCCACTTTTTGGGGAAATATCCAGTTTTGGTGATATTATTGTAAATAATATGAAGAGGAAACGCCAATTCTTTCGCAAAAGCTTTAGCAATGGCTACTGGAACATCAAAGGGTGCCACTGATGTTTTCTTTAACGAGGAGAGTTACTTTCTGCGTTACAGACAGACAGACTGCGTTACAATAGAGGAAAGACGGAAACACGTACCGTTTATCATTAAATTCACGTGAAAACGCTTTCTTTTTAAGGGTTTTACACCCTAAATGAGGATAGGCAAGGGGGTTAACAACAAAATTCCTATTAGGACGTTCAGGAAGTGGGGGGAGGTTTTTAGAACTTGGGGAAAACATTTCCTTATCATGGGTATTACATATAGGGGAAGGAGTATCTGTTGGTTGGACTATATTATTATTTAATTGGGGACAAAGGACTGAAAATCTATTTGAAAGTGGGACATTGCTCGACCTTACAGAAACGGGAGCCGAAACAATCCTCGAGCTAACATCGGAAGAAATCTGGGGGGGAGGGGCGGCGGGGGTACTCTCGAAAAGAAATCGAGAGTTACTGTATGGAGGGGAGATGGGTGAACTGGTGCTTCTTGTGACAGCGCAAGTTTCCATCGTGACGTGTTTTCTTGCACATTCAATAAAAAACCGTCGGTAGATTGACGTCTCGAAATGACCTGATGGGTGCTTAGGGAGGGAGCGAAGAATGACTTGCGAGTGGTTTTCAGTGAACCAGCTAAACTAATCTTTGGAGCGTGAGCAAATTTACAACAACTTTTAAAACACGCGAGATCTACACATAACTTTACATGGTCAAAATTACACTTCTCATTTTTACAATTTCCAGCGATAAACTGCTGGCAGATATGCAAGAAACGGCACTTCTTCCCGAATTTGCAATAGCTCTCTGCGAAGAATCTGCAAACTGTATTTGCTTTCTGATGAAGCTTGTTACCACCAGCTTGTTCCTGTACTTGACTAACAGGAGAGATAGCTGACATTGCCAGCGGCGCATCGGAAGTGAAACACCGCTTCTTATCACACAAAGCCTTGGCAATCAGTTTGTTCTCATGTTCAAGTAGAACAATTTTATGGTCTCTGTCAACAATGGTCTTCTTCAGGTTGGACATCTCGACGCTTGTTTGGCTGGTGATGTCATCAAGTTTAGTTGACAAGACCAGAATTTCGTTCTTCTGAACCGAGATTTCGTGTAATAGGTTCTGGATTTCTTTGACACAAGCAGAAATATTAGAGGGGGAAGTTTCGGGTAGGGTTTCCTCGGTTTGGCAAGTACGATCACTTCCTGTGGGCCTTATTTGACAAGCCTTGTCGTTTAAGACACTGCTACACTGGGTACTCGATTCTGATTGGCAGAAAGTAAAATTAGTTTGGCACTCCGCGTCAGATGGTAGAGCAAGCTTACGGTGCAAAACAGGAGTGAAAGTGCAGTTCAGTCTGGTTCGTGCCAGTCTGGTGGGGGACGCAAGGTTCAGTTCGGTGTCTAGAGTTACGGCTTGAGTAGGGAAAAAAGCTCTTACCGGTGAGGGTCTGTTGGTAGGGCATAATAGTTTATTCACAACTTTAGTCACAGTCCGTTTTGGTGATGTAAGGGAGGGGGCGGTTGGGGAATCGGGCACTTTGGAGTTTGCAGTACAGCAGCTAATGCAGATCCAATTTGGGGATTTTTCTCGTTCAAACTTAGAGATTCCAGCACAGGCCGCATGGACCCAAGCGTTGCAAGCCGAGCATTGGAAGGACCCAGCATCAGGCCGCATGGACCCAAGCGTTGCAAGCCGAGCATTGGAAGGACCCAGCATCCCGTTTTCTGTGGCATTCGTTACAGCGTATGGCATTCTGGCTAGGCAGTTTGGGCTCACTGTATTGACTGCAACTGAGGCAAAGCCAGTTGACGGCTTTTGAGCGTTCATGATTAGAGATAAGCATATAAGTCAGCTGCGACTTATCCTAGCGACATTTCCGGCTGGCTCTAGCCAGGGTTCTAGCTAGAAAAATATAATCTTCGAAGCTAGACAAATATAGAACGTGTCCGAAAGCTTTTTGGTGCTGTAAATGCTGCATTAATGCTACATTTTCTTTTTTTGTCCGAAAGCTGTTACCTTTTTTTCTTCTCTGACACTTCTGGAATACCAAAATTTAAGTCAGGGAGAAGAAGAAGAAAACAGAATTAGCTGTATAAAGCTGACAAAATGAATGAGCTACTGATATCCAACATTCTTATCTTTCTTTTCTTCGTTCCAGTTGTCTTAAATTTGGTATGTTTGCCGAATTGTCAGTTGTCTTTTTGAATTTGTTACGTTTGCCGCCGAAAACACTGAGAGAATCGCCGTACTCCTCAGTTTCTTCATGAAAATTTAGCATTCTTGCTGAATTTGTCGATGAATTTTATGCTGAATAAATGCTGCATTAATTGACCGAAAATTTAAGTCCGAAAGCGAAATGCTGCATAAAAAGCTGAATTAATTCAGCATTTTCGTTCGTTTCGGAGCTTTCGGACACGTTCATAGTATCACAGCTGTCACAGTAGTCACAGCTGAACTAGATTTTGCGCCGTCAATATCAGTCAGCTTTGGCTGGAGCAATAGTTTGAAATGATGTGTTGTTTGCCCACTGGGTATTCAGATCCGAAGCCTTTAGGCTGACCAATCTCGGTAGCATCGAGCTGTGGGGAAATTACTTAACTGTTCGAAGACGTATAGGGACTTTCGTTTGATTCTTCCAATTAACTTACTATATTAATCTTTTGGTTCACAAAACATCGAAGGTATTCCAATTGGTTTGTCTTGGCTCTAATCTACTTCCCTGTAAAAAGTTTCTCCGAGTAAGGATTAAAGTTAACTGCAATATTTGCTACCCGGATTAATCTTATCTGTACTGAGATAAGATTAATCCGAATCAGAGATAAGATTATCTTTTTAGAGACAAGATCAATCCCAGTAGCAAATACTGTAAGATTTTTTGTTTACAGTGTTTGCATCACTTCCAAAACAGCTCTTCTGTTCCTGCTTTTCTGCTACCACTGTTTACGTCGTTTTTTTGCACATATCCGGTTACAGGGCGGATTTTCCAAACCTCAGCATCCAGGATGCTTAACCAAGATCTACATTTTTCAGAAGGATATTCAAAACCTCAGCATCCGGGATGCTTAACCAAGATCTACATTTTTAAGAAGGATATTCAAAACCTCAGCGTCCATGATGCTCTACCAAAATCCAAGGGGAAACGGGAATTCTTTTACGTATATTATATTTTCCGAACTAAGAATAAAATCACTTCTGTTATCTTATCGATAAATAATTATTAATTACCAACCAAATGTCATGAGTTAATTCCGGGACTGTTTTTTATTTCAACTTGTTCTCTGATCTTGACCCGTAACTAATATGTTGAACTGTCTGAGAGCGGGACAAGTCAGATTGACTCTGTGGTGGGTTTCGCGATCCCTCTTGATCTGCATGTGATTATCATACTGCACTGTAAAAAAAAATCTTGCAGTATTTACTACTGGGATTAACCTTGTTTTTGCTGAGCTAAGATTATCCCTAATTCGGATTAATTCTATCCCAGTAGAGATAAGATTAATCCCAGTAGCAAATACTGCACCCTTATTGGCAGAAACTGTTTGCAGTTAGAGATGTATTGTTAACCCAACCAAAACTTTGTTAATGATAGGGGTTATCCGATACCAGCGATAGAATTCATGTGGCAAGAAAAATGTAGTCATTGTGCAAAGAAATATTTCAAAGAGGGTAAACCTCGACACACCAATGGATTAGGATAAAGGCCCCAAGGGATAAGCCAGTACTGAAACAGCTTTAAGATGAAACTCGATTAGGCCCCTAGACCCGTACCAAAGATGTCGGGAGCCTCAGAGCATAATGACCCACTTCCCCATGATTCGTCCTTAGTCATACTACTGGCAAATCCCAAGACGGGAAGAAACGTAAAAATACTTACATGGTGTTTAACAATTCTTTGTACTCGTTATCTCCTTTGTTCTCCCCCTCGCCGACCAGCATATCGAGCTTCTCAATGAGCTCGGATTCAACCTGAACGATAATACTTCATGAAAAGTTTCTGCGTGAAAACAAGCGAAAAAGATGCCAAAGACGTTGAAATGGGGATTTATTAGGGAACTGAAGGAAGGGGCGGAGCAAGAGGATTGAGTGGAAGGCCGCCTCTTTCGAATGCCAGGGTTCTCATTATAATAAGAAACTTCGGGTTTGGCAAGACAACGCATAGGATTCTGGCCGTAATTTTTGTTTATTGCCCAGTAGTCGAGCTTGTCTCCCGATTTGTGCCAGTTGACAAAATTGATACAAAATGACTTTTCTTTTAAAATAAAACTGAAAACTGAAACTGTGCAAGGTTTGATAAAATGGCATCAGTTACCACAAGTGACTTTTTTTTCAATAGGGCTACCCAGTGCATCGCAAAAAATAAGCCATGGACGTCCGCAAAGTTGGAATTATGTCGTTGGAATTTTCGAAGAAATTCTTTTAAGCGCTGGCAAAATAGCTCATTACGACTTCAGGTGTAGGGATGTTCTAGCAGCTCATCAGTCGGTTCCGGAAAGACCAGCGGACAATTTCTTTCGAGAAAAGTCAGCCACATTCTTCCTTTGTCAAACATCCAGGTCTAACAGCGTCCGGCATAGCTAAAACCAAACACTGCGCCGCCCTGATGCGTCACTGTTATTCCTTTGTCTGTGTATTTTGTAAATTTGTATTCCTTTTCTAGCTGTTAGCTATTCGGATTAAACTTGATTGATTGATTGTAGAGATATTGTCGAAAAACAAAAGAATTGTAAGCCAAAACCAAAAATACTGACCTGTTTGAAGTTCCCGCGTAGTTTTTGTTCGCACTCCATCATTTCGAAGAAGACTCCCAAAGTGTTGCTCCGCAAGTCCGGCTCCGGAATCAAACTCACTTCCAGAAACTGAGTCACGAGTGAAGGAATGAAACTAATCTGACAGTCCCCTGTAAATAACAGAGACATAATACATTTGATTTATTAAAAACATCAAGTTTTAGGGTAGACATTTTTTTCATGGATTTTGCAGGCTATTTCTCTTTCGTACTTTTCTTTCTTTTTTTCCGTATATCCTTTCGTACTGGCATGAAAAAAAAACTTTATTTACTCCGTCCTCGTGCTTATTCAAATGGGTTAAAATAAAATTGTCATCAGAAATACAAAAAGCCGACTATAGGAATTCCAGTCGGCTACCCAGTCTAACCTGTGCGGTTTTTACGGAAAGTGTGGGCCTTAGGCCGGATTGATGAATATGACATTACATTTTGGAAAGCTCCGTAGAACTCTTGCCTGGGGCCAATAAGGATGGTTTTTGCTTGTCCTCGAGCCAGAGCCTACGGTTTGCGAAGTGAAGTGGAGTTGTATAGCCTATGTCAGAGAGGACTATCTGAAGTTGTGTAGCGAACCTTTCGTTTCATCAAAAGATGTTTCTGCTTTCGAGTGGAAAGCTCCGTTCTAGCACGCAAGCAGGCAGGCACCAGTTTCAAATTGAAGATGGACTAAAATCTATAAGTGTTAAATATATGCGGCAGTTACCCGGCCCCACAGCCAACATATCTTCTTTGAGTGATAAATAGAAAAATCTACAGAGACAAAAAAGTGGCTTTTTCCCACGGGTCCGAAAGTGCTGCCATCTATTGTTTCTGTCCATGTCTGCGACGATTTCAGCTGAGTTTATAATTTTTTTTTTTGCACTTTGGTTTGTGGTAGAGTAACGGTATCAGATGTGCCTCTTAAACTTTAAAAGTTCTCTCATTGCTAAAGAAACTAGAGCTTTTCCTTTGCTCCTTTCTAAGTCGTGACGTTAGAAAGTTGGCCTACGGCAAAAAAGTCAACTTTTGAACTAAGACAGGTAGATTTTTTTTTTCGACGGCAATCGATAGCCATTGATGAGCTGATCAAAGTATATGTCATCCATTTTTTGGTACAAAAATTCCTTCATGAGATACACCAGTTTGAAAATTTCAAAGGGGTTGACAACTTCATAGTAAGGTACATTGAAACCAAAAAAAGGCGTTACCAGTTATGATACACATAGGGGACTTTTAAGCAACAGTCGACTGTTAGCCCATAATCATCTTCGGTAATGAGGGGTTTGCAGCTTTTGCTAGTTGGTATACCTGTTATTTGTTTCCGGTGTATTCGATGGTAAGAACAATTTGGTTCCCAATGGTAAGATATGCAAGGGACTTGTAAGTAATAATCGGCTGTTATGCTACAATCATCTTTTGCGATGATGGGTTTGCAGCTTTTGCTAGCTGGTGTACCCATTATTTGTTTCCGGTTAACTTAATGTATATCACGGGAGAGGGACTTGTAAGTAGGAATCGGTTCACGAGGGGCTAGGAATTTTTGCAAATGGGTGCACATTGTATTCGATTTCTATAAATCTGACGGTAAGAAAGTTTGTGTCGATGGTCTATCAGTGTAACCGAGGATTAACTGTTTACACAACGGATACAAACGAAAATGCAAAGCAATGAGGTAGTTTCATAATAATTAATAGTGTCATCTATGGTGACTTAATAGTGTCATCTGAAAAGTTACGGGTAGATTTCTATTACCAACTAGATTATATAAGATATTGTTCAAAGTTTTCATCCGTCACGATGTCTACGATTGAAAAGGATAAAGTACAACTGACTGCAAAGTTAATTTAGTCCCTTCTTCCTATATTATTTTGTTGTTGTTTTTACCTTTTGATCATATGATTAATTTTTTTAGAACATCCCGTTTAAAAAGCTTATGCTATAATCATCTTCAGCGATGAGGGGCTTGCAACTTTTGATAGCTGGTATATCCATTATTTGTTTCCGGTGAATTTGATGTCAATCACGGGAGACGGACTAGTAAGTAAGAATCGGTTCACGAGGGGCTAGAAATTTTTGAAAATTGGTGCACATTGTATTCGATTTCTGTAAATATGACAGTAAGAAAGTTTGTATCGATGGTCTATCGCTATAACCTAGGATTAACTGTTTACGCAACGGGTACAAACGATACGGTAATGTAAAACAATAAGGTAATTTTGTAATAATTAATAGTGTCATCTATGGTATTTTAATCCTGAAAAGTTACGGATAGCTTTATAATATCAACTAGATTATATAAGATATTGTTCCAAGTTTTCATCCGTCACGATATCTACGATTGAAAAGGATAAAGTTCAACTTCGACGGCAATCGATAGCCGCTGATGAGCTGATCAAAGTATATGACATCCATTTTTGGTAAAAAAAAATCCTTTATGAGATACACCAGTTTGAAAGTTTCAAGGGGTTTACAACTTCAGTAGTAAGGTACACACTGAAACCAAAAATAGGCGATACCAGTTGTGAGACATTTAGGGGATTTATACGCGACAGGCGACTGTTAGCTCATAATCATCTTCGGCAATGAGGGGTTTGCAGCTCTCGCTAGTTGGCGTACCTGTCATTTGATGAACAATTTGGTTCCCAAATGTAAAACATGCATGGGACTTGTAAGTAATAATCGGCTGTTATGCTACACAAATCTTCAGCGATGAGGGGTTTGCAACTTTTGCTAGTCGGTGTACCCATTATTTTTATCCGGTGAACTTGATGTCTATCACGGGAAAGGGACTTGTCAGTAGAATCGGTGCACGAGGGGCTAGAAATTTGTGCAAACTGTTGCACATTGTATTCGATTTATATAAATCTGACGGTAAGAAAGTTTGTATCGTTGGTCTATCGCTGTAACCTAGGATTTACTGTTAACGCAACGGGTACAAACGATACTGTAATTTAAAACAAGGTAGTTTCGTAATAATTAATAGTGTCATCTATGGTATTTTAATCCTAAAAAGTTACGGATAGCTTTATAATACCAACTAGATTATATAGGATATGAATCTGAATATATTTAATAGCCAATTGGCCGTACAAAACAAATGAGTTACAATACACTTTACATCACTCAATACTTATCTTTATTTAACTAATACACTCTTTAAGAATTGGCATATTTTAAGTATCTTAGCTTTATTTTTTGTTTCAAGAATATCGGGGAACTTGATAGTATACCCATTAAGAAAGTGTCTCCTGAGGTCTGAGAGTTGCTCGCATTCAACCAAAAAATGGCCCTCTTCCTCTGTATTAAAGCACAGGGGGCATTCTCGCTTGCTATTTGGGATCTTAAAATCCCAATTACTCCGACCACGTACTGGCAGGCAGTTCGCTCGAAGCTGAAACCACATTCCAAGTTTTCATCCGTCACGATGTCTACGATTGAAAAGGATAAAGTTCAACTGACTGCAAAGTCAATTTAGTCCCTTTTTCCGATATGCTTTTGTTGTGGTTAGGGCAATCGATAGCCCTTGAAGAGCTGATCAAAATATATGCCATCCATTTTTTTGAACAAAAATCCTTCATGAGATAAACCAGTTTGAAAGTTTCAAGGGGTTGACAACTTCAGGAGTAAGGTACACACTGAAACCAAAAATAGGCGACACCAGTTGTGAGACATGTAAGGGACGTGTAAGCAACAGTCGACTGTAAGCAACAGTCGACTGTTAGCTCATAATCATCTTCGGCAACGAGGAGTTTGCAGCTTTTGCTAGTTGGTATACCTGTTATTTGTCTCAGGTGTATTCGATGGTAAGAACAATTTTGTTCCCAATTGTAAGACATGCATGGGACTTGTAATTAATAATCGGCTTTTATGCTATAATCATCTTCAGCGATGAGGGGTTTGCAACTTTTGATAGCTGGTGTATCCATTATTTGTTTCCGGTGAATTTGATGTCAATCACGGGAGACGGACTTGTAAGTAAGATCGGTTCACGAGGGGCTAGAATTTTTTGAAAATTGGTGCACATTGTATTCGATTTCTGTAAATATGACAGTAAGAAAGTTTGTATCGATGGTCTATCGCTATAACCTAGGATTAACTGTTTACGCAACGGGTACAAACGATACGGTAATGTAAAACAATAAGGTAGTTTTGTAATAATTAATAGTGTCATCTATGGTATTTTAATCCTGAAACGTTACGGATAGCCTTCTTCCGATATTGTTTTGTTGTTGGTTTTACAACGCTAAAGAACAGCTTTTGATTATGTGATTATTCTTTTTAAAACATACCGTTTTAAAAGCTTCGAAAAGTTGACAATTTCAGCATTTAACCGACAGCGCAGAATCAAAACCAAAGTGTTGCTCTCGCAACACTTTAGCCGGCGAAGCCGGACAAAGGTTGCCGCAACACTTCACGTTGCCCGGGCAACGTAGGTCTAGTTTATCTTGATATTATGACAGACATTATTGATTTGCCTTCATGTATATTGACGTATTCAACACGCCATTTGGCCCCAAGCCACGATATGTGTTGATATTTGAAATAAACTGAAAACTGAAACTTACAGGGAATACATTATCTTATTTTGGCAATTTACGTGGAGCAAGAAAAAAAGCCAAGGATAAATCAGTTAAACTATCAAGACAGGTGGCCCCCGTATGGCCTTCAATAACAGCGCTTGGTAAGTAATAAAGACCTGCGTTTTGAGCTGGACTCTTGACACGGTAAGACGAAACCAGCGTGAGGAAAATCAAACCGTAAGAAATTTTTATAAAATTTACTAAATGGATGCAGATCCTTGTGAACAAGACCAAAGGTTTCGATGGGATCCCAAAAATTCAATATCTGATCCAGACAACTGGGTCTTGTCTTAGCCAGATCCAGTCTTCGCCAGACTCCTTGAACATTTTTACAATTAAAATTCAGAAACAGATTAAGGCCAAATAGCTAATCACCTGAGAAAACCAAGTTCAGGTTTGGATTCAGCATGTGTGTTTACCCCCATAAGTCATATCTGTTTTGACGAAAACTTCCTGCCACTTCTGCCAATTTCCCGGTTCCGGCCGAACTCCAGAACTACTTGTCCGGCGAAAAAAGAAAGCTCAAAGACGAAATCAGGGTATCTTCTTTCCCCAGTAATGAACATCTAATCAACTTCAAATAGAAATTTAGCTTATAACAAATTTTCCGATTCCAGCCGGATTCCGGTCGAACTATATGTCCGGGTAAAATACGATTGTCACACAGGGACTCAGCATCTCTTCTTACCCCTAAATCGCTTATCTAATCAACTGGAAATAAAACTTTGACTTCCAACAGTTTTCCGGTTTTGGCCGGATTCCGGACGAACTACATGTCCGGGTAGAAACTTGTTTCACATAAGTGTTCAGCATGTCTTCTTGCGCTAAATCAAACATCTAATCAACTCCAAACAAAACTTTTAATTTTGACAAACTTTCCGGTTTGGGCCGGATTCCGGTCGAAATACTTGTCCGTCGAGAAAATAGTTTTCACCATCGTCTTCAGCATGTCTCCCTACCTCTAAATCGAACATTTAATCAACTTCAAATAAAACTTTTACTTGCAACAAACTTTCCGGTTTGGGCCGGATTCCGGGCGAAATAGTTGTCCATCGAGAAAGTAGTTTTCACCATCGTCTTCAGCATGTCTTCCTACCCCTAAATCGAACATCTAATCAATTTCAAATAAAACTTTTACTTTCAACAAACTTTCCGGTTTGGGCCGGATTCCGGGCGAAATACTTGTCCGTCGAGAAAATAATTTACACCATCATCTTCAGCATGTCTTCCTACCCCTAAATCGAACATCTAATCAACTTCAAATAAAACTTGTACTTTCGACAAACTTTCCGGTTTTGGCCGGATTCCGGGCGAACTACATGTCCGACGACAAAATGGTTTTCACCATCGTGTTCAGCATGTCTTCTTACCCCATAATCGACTATCACATTAGCTGTTTCAAAATATTTTGTTTGTCCCTTAATTTGAATCCCCTCCCCCACCCCTAAATGTAGAGCTACAAAGCCCATCTACGAACTTGACTGGTCCGACGACCCAACGAACCCTCACACCAAGTTTCATCAAAATATCTCATTCCCTTCGAGAGTTATCGTGCTTACAGACGGACGGACGGACGGACAGACGGACAACTTTTGCGATGTCATAGGTATCCCTCCAACTAAGGTTTTGGGATCCCAAAAACAATACGATGGATGACGAGAATATTTATATTATGACCCTTTCGAGTGTGGTGCCCCGCGAAACGATTAATTTTTTTTTGAAAATTACTTCAAAAGGGTAATATTTCGCGGCAACGTCATGGTGACCCATGTGTTGAATGCTGTCAAACTACAGACTGTGCATCCCACAACGCAACCTGGCGCCGATCTCATTTAAGTTCAAACACGGGTAAATGTTCACACCGAGCTGATTAGAAAGAAAGAAAACTACGTGGTACTGATGTTTCTTTTGATCGCAGGATAATTATGGGACAAAAATAAGCTTGAAATTACAATATTGGTCAAAGTCAGATTCAGGGGAAATGTGTTTCCTCTTCTCATTCTGTGATTGCTCTGGGAAACGATATTTTTGGATCGGAGCCGAAATGACAAACTTTCGGTCGGTCAAACATGTTCTGGTTGCCAGGTGACGCAACATCCGAACGCCGAGTTCTCTGCGACATCAACTTCTCTAATGAATAAAATTAAGTGTGCCAAGATCTCGCAGAAAATAAAACTGCAAAACTTAATCCACAGGCAACTACGCAAAACACAGCAAGGTACACCAACCAGTCGACCGTCTTTAATTTTTCTTTTTTTTTCTTTTTATTTCAATGTTACTGATCTAATAGTCACAAAGTTCAAACTTGAAGAGGAAAAATGACGCTAACCCTACTCCATCATTAAGAAGTTCTTCCCATGCCCTAGCTAACATCTACGACATGTCGCAAGTTCAAGTGCCTTCTCCAAAGAATCTGTGGGAGGGATATGCGGGAATTCACGATCAGCGTTCCACGTTTCCGTCCATCATACCACTGGACATAATTATGAGGGCGATTCTGGCGGTCTGAAAGCTTATCCGCTACTCTCGCCATTGCGGCTAAAACTTGCTTCGTTTTCCAATGCTGTTCTTTCACTCCGCTATAGGTTCGGAAAGAGGCGAGAAAAGTGAACCCACTCTGTACGTGGAAAGCAGTTTCGGAAAGGCAGGTTACTTTGCTTTTAGGACAGCTAATCCGCAAGAACACCAAAATCGCCCTCATACCACTGGATATAAATACGAAATCGACGGCTTACCCAAGATTGACCAGCTATAGACAAGATGGCATCCCAATCGAACTCTCATATCGACACCAAGCTCTTTCGCCATCTTTCGTCTCGATTCCCCAAAAGTCTCTACTTGAAGAGAGGGCTGGATTATGAACGATACCATCAGACATAGGTAGAGATTCCAAAGCTAGAAAAGAAAGCGGCTTCAGCAGCATGCCTCGGCACTGTAAAAAAAATGTCCGTCATGAAGAAAAGAACAGAAAAAGAAACATGGCGACATCTGTTTGTTCATTAAGTCTTGCTTGTTTTTCAATGTTAAGAGCTCATTTTAACAGAAATAAGTGACTCAACTTTAGAATGTTAGGCACTTTTGAACCATCAGTGGCGCACAGGCCGTCGACACGCCTTTCAACTCATCAGGAAACTTTGCGGCTGCGGTGATGATTTCCCATTATGGTGTAACGTCTTTAGGGAAGTAGCAATTATCTCCGAGGCTAATGTCGACGATTCGCAGTTCCAGGATTATCTTACGGGAATACGCACATATTTAGCATTTATAGATTTTAGTCCATATTCAATTTGAAACTGAGGCCTGCCTGCTAGAACCGAGATTTCCACTCGAAAGCAGAAACTTGGTTACATGAAACGAAAGCTTGGCCGCACAATTTCAGATAGTCCTCTCTGACATAGCCTACGAAACTCGTTCTGGCTCGAAGAAAAGCAAAAAACATTCTTTTTGGCACGTGGCAGGAGTTCTACGGAGCTTTCCAAAATGTAATGTCATATTCATCAATCCGGCCTAAGGTCCACAATTTCTTTAAAAACCGCACAGGTTAGACCCTTACCACTGAAATCGGCGGCATAAGATAATAAATAAAACATAAAAAAACTAGGACAAAACCAAAGTGTCGCTCTCGCAACACAAAAATTAAAAGAAGAAAAAAATATAGGTACGTAGGGCGACTATCCTGCCTAACATCAAACAGCTTCTTGGGTTAAAAGTCAACTTTATAGGATATCCCGTTTCTTCCTGTAGCAAGTCCTATAATTTCAGAAGTGGTAACCTGAGTTCGAGATAGAATTCGACGTCAAATAAGGTTGTGGCTGCCCTGACTAGGATTGATGACCTCAAACAATACGACGAAGCGTGGTCGAACACGATTTTGAAATATCGATCCCAAAACGTTAAACGTTAAAGTTTAACTGAAAAGGGCAGAGAAGGGACAGTCTTGTTACCCCTCACTTATTCACTTAGAGAGGCTTGAAGACCCGATGAAAATGCGTTACTTGGTTTCTCCACTATTCACGAATAACCAATTTTCAAATAGTGGAATTTCCCTGTTAGATTTGTGGTACTACCCGTGTCACATGCTTGACGAAAAAGATTTATGAACATTTTTTTTGTTCAGGCACTAAGAAGTCTTCGCCAAGCTTATCACCGCCCACTGAAAAGCCACGTCTGTGTGCCGATTCAAATATTCCGCGTCATAGTAGAATTTACGCTGTGGGGACAGCCGTAGATACTCTGAACCCCACTACGAGAGCAGATAGTGGAAAATCAAAAAATCTCTTAGCAGAATCCAAATAACTCAGTGTATTCAGCTAAATGATACAAAAATAAGTTTGCTTTTCAGTTAAACTTTAAGCAAAACGTTTCAAGCCATAAATGCTGGCTTAAAACTTGCGGGAATACAAAACCTAAAACTTCTTTCAAAATGAAAATACCCCAGTGTCACCTACTACGAGTTTATACTTCTTTCATCAGACCCACCCTGGAATACGCAGCACCCGTTTGGCATTTTACATTATCGCAGGAACAAAGAGATAGACTAGAAAGAATACAGAAGCGGGCTCTTGTTATTATTCATAGTGGACAGAAGCTTCCCTACTCATACCTTTTAAAACACTTTAACCTAAAAACACTGCAGGAGCGCAGAAAGGAGCTAAGCACTGACTTCGGTTCAGCCATGGTATCTCATCTTCTCCACTCCCAAGTCCCCCCCCCCTCCCCCTATCAAAATGTGAGAAGTCGACCAGAACGAGTGATAAGTTCTAAGTAGGGGTCGGCACCGTTTCTGTTTTTGGCTAAAACAGAAACGGTAAAAATGGCAAATAAAAAACGGAACAGAAACAGAAACGGTGATAAAAAAACGGAAAACCGTTTCTCTTTTTCCGTTTTTTTCCGGAATAACAGAAACGGACCGTTTTTTACAAAAAAACGGCCGTTTTAACAGGTATCTCTGTTTTTTTCCTAATTCTTTAGGTTTATAAGATAACAATAAGGCGACCATTTGGACTGGTAAGGCGGCTCTTGGAAAGTGAATAGTGTAAGGAGGGAACTCATGGAGGGTCTAAGGTTGTGAAAGAAGGTCGACTGTAATTGTGTAAGGTGAAGAAAAAAGGACTCTGCACCTGTCTAGTAAACTAAGCCCTTTTCTTATGCCCATGGTCAAATGCTGGGGTATGCTGGAAGGGGTGAATATGGACGTCATACGCATGTGTACCCCTTATTCCCCAGAAGGCTATCAGTACCCTTTAAAAATAAAAAATTTCAAGGTCAAAGATACCAAACTGTTTTAGTTCCCAAAGTACTGTATACTGATACTCCTATGCGGAAGAAAGGATACAACTACGTCTGAGAACCATGGTCACCCCTGTCAGCATGCCCCAGCTTTTGAGCATGGGGTTCATTCAAGTGCCATATACCGATCACTTTTCGGTCGATCGGTCGGTCCACTGTTCTCGAGTTACGGTACTTCCAGATGTGGTACGACAATGAAACTTGGCAGGCATATCAGTGATTTGACCAAACTACTCGGAAATTGTACTTCGACGATCCAACCACCGTTGGGGGAGTGGAGTGAGGGGGAATCCGAACTTTGTATAACTTTGGAACGGGTGATCGGATCTCAATGAAACTCGATATTTTGAACGACCTCGTGTCTCAGACGTTCCGTTTCATGTACGGTTCGGATCCGATGAATGTGGGGGGGGGGGGGTCAGAAGGGGTGGGACCGAAAATCGTGTGACATGCTTAAAGTTGAGCGATCAGGATTAAACTTGGCGGGACGAACAAGCACAAGCACTTGGTACATCATAGACAGAACTGGACCGGATTTTGACACTGTGGGGGGAGTTGGAGGGGGTTCCAGAATTCCGGTGATCCGGAGTTAAGGTACTCCCAGGTGGGCTAGGACGATGAAACTTGGCAGGCATATCAGAGACCCGACCAACAACTTGGAAATAGTCAGTTCCCCGATCCGACCATCGTGGGGGAGTGGAGGGAGGAGGAATCCGGAATTCCGAGGTATACATAACTTTTGAACGGTTGATTGGATCTTAATGAACCTTGATATTTGGATAGACCTCGTTTCTCGGATATCCCATTTCAAGTCCGGACCGGATCCGATGAATGTGGGGAGGGAGGTGGAGAGGAGTACTGGAAATCTTGTGTCACGCATTGAGTGGACTCATCGGGAAGAAACTTGGTGGGAAGAACAAGCACAAGAACTAGGTAAAACCGTGACAGAACGGACCGGATTCGTGCACTGTGGGGGGGGGGGGAGTTAGAGGGGGTCTGGAATTCCGATGATCGCGAGTTAAGGTACTTCCAGATGTGTTAGAACGATGAAACTTGGCTGGAACATTAGAGACTCCACAAGATTGGCTCACAAATCGTCAATTTCCAGATCCGACCATCCCTTAAAGTACGGAAATGAACTACCAGCCCTTGAAGTGCGCACCTTAATCGCAAAGTAAAAATATACTTTTGATCAAACTATCCATTTCATAATCCCCCGAGGGTCCATGATCATTAGCGCCAATAGAGTTTTGCTTAAAAATGAATTTCTAGCACCCTTAAAGTGCGCATCTTTACCAAAAAGTGAAAAAAAAACTTTTGAACATAGGAAAGGTTCGCTAGCTTTTTCTTGGTTGTATAATTACAGCTTTGTAAAAAAGTTTCATCAGAAATGGGAGATTGAAGGCTTCAAACTTTCAGTACAAAACGATTCGTTCTTCCTATTGGTTGGATTTCAAAAAACGCGTCTTAACCGACCAATGGAATGCGAGACTCCGTTTCGCAAAAATATTATTATACCAGCAACAAATAGCCAGATTGACGTTTCCAGCAATTCACTGGCTCAGAATGGCTATCAAAGGCCGATAATTTAGTCTGTAAGTCGGAAGTCCTATACCTCGCCTACTGTTAATTTTGTTGTTATGCTTCCTCTAATGATGGTGTAAAAATATCCGTTTCGTCGGGTACGGTGCAATCTCTCTATTCTGACTCACAAATCTTTCCTTCCGAAAAGCGGAACATATCGGTAGATGGCATAATCCGGCGGAAAAATAAAATCGCTAGATTACGCCGGGACGTCACGCGTTTAAGTCGCAACAAAAAACGGAAAGTTGGAAAAAACAGGTAAAATAAAAACAGAAACGGCTAAAATGGTCATATAAAAAACGAAACAGAAACATAAACGGCATTAAAAAAACGGCTACCTGTTTTCTGTTTTTCTGTTATTTAAAAAAAAAAACAGAACAAAAACGATAGTAAAAAAACAGAAACAGAAACAGAAACGGTGCCGACCCCTAGTTCTAAGGTTCCCAAGCTCTGTCCCGCACCTACAAGACACGCTAGATATGCAAAAAGTTTTTTTTTCCCGAGTTCGTGAAATATTTTAACGAAGCGTGAATTTTTAAGCGTACTGACATTAGATAAATATATTGTAGTTTTTTCTGTTTGTTTGACAATAATCGCAAATTTGGTTTATAACCACGGTAGTCGATTTTTACAATAAACCTTCTATCTATCTATCTACACTTGCCTGTGGCTCAAAGAATCCGGCCTCAAGGAAGAAATCAACCAACGGCCTCCCGCATTCTTTGATCGCCTGAAGCAGAACTGCATTAGCGGCTAAGCGGATCACGAACCAATCCGATGGGAAAACGTCCGGATTTATGACGATATGTCTGATAAGGATGAGGATCCGGTTGAGAAAAGTCCTGAGGAGTCGCCTTTCGCCAAAATCCTCCCATAGACGCTGGTAGTGACACTCGTCCATTAGCTGCAGGAGCCCGAGGAAGCAAGCTTCCAATATTCCCTAAAAATAGATAGTAATCGATATTGTTAAAGGAGTGAACTGATCAGGGTTGCCAAGAGCTCGACTCGTGAAAGTGTAAAATTCCTGGCAAAAAGGTGCTTTGGACACCTCGAGGAAAAGGACGAAGAATTACATTACGACGTATGGAAGCTTCGACATCGACATTGAATTGTGGGTGTAAGAACATTTCTTAATTATTAAATCACAGTTTTGTAACAAAGTTTAATTGGAAATAAGCTTTGTAAGGCTTCAAACCCTTTCTGTGTACTAAACCAAAGTAAAGTAGCCTAAATGTTTTTCGCTGCGTTAATCCGTAACTTTAGCACAGCAAATTTCTGACCTAAAAGCTTTGATTTCTTTGATAAGGTCGAAAAATGCGTCATTTTCAGAGAAAAAGTGTCATGGTTCCACCCAGAGGTAAAAAGTGTCAAAGCACCAGAAGTGTCACACTCGGCAACCCTGGAACTGATATGGCGTAAAAAACTGTCCGGCAAAGCGGAGTTGAAAAGTTGTGAAGTCCAGAGTAGCTCTATACTGAAGATAAATTAAAGCCCTTAAGTATCGCCGTAAGGATGACTGAATAATATAGTCGTTCTGCTAGTATTTTCATTGGTGCATTTTAAGTTGTTTTGCATTACTCCGATGTGACAAAAAGGCGGGTCATAAATAAATTAATGCAATATAATCATTACGTTCGAGACGTTTACTGGTGATGTTTACAACCAACACGTTCGTCGCTCTCCTAGCGGATACTGTTTTTTTTTTATTCGCCCCTTTGACTTCCCACCCGATCCCGCCTCCAAACAAGGTGACAGTTAGTCCACACTGATGAGGGAAAACCAGACACTGTTGAGTCCCAAAAGAAAAGAAAAGTGGATTTTTTACTCAGCTTCAAGACTCGGTGTTTGACAGTAGTTCCAGGGACCAGAAAAGGAGGTTATATAGCTATCCAGGTTAACTTTAGAGGCGTAATCTCCCCGTTTCCCGAGGACTCCACTTGAGGGTCCCCGCGTTTTTGTTTGTCCTGGGGACTCAGTCCCCGTATTCTCGTGGGTTTCCACGGACGGGGAATGCTCCGTTATCATCACCATCATCAATACGGACTAACATTCATATTCAGAGGGAATCAATTGTTGCTCGTGTTGGTGCAGTATACAATTAATTAAGAACAATCAGAACAAATAAAACAAAAAGTGGATCCAGACTAATTTCGTCATGTCCGCGTTGAGTGACTCCCTCTATTATCGCCGTGTCCTTCGATTCACCAGGGAGTCCTCGGGGAACGGCGAGAATACGTCTACATTTACCATGGACCTTTTAGAGTTTCTGGTGGTGTGAGAAAAGTTATCTCTTACCAGATTAGCGTCGAAGGAGTCGATAGCGTTTAAAGTCGTCTGTACGAAAACGTCCATTAAAGAAAGGCAGAGGACTTCGACGTCATGGTACAAAACGTTGCTGACCTAGCAACAAAAAGCAAAATTAGTATTTGCAGTGCTTGGCTCGTTGCGGGCGGGTCAGGCTCTCTCTTATTGCTTCCGAAGAGCTCATTGGTCAAAACTAGCGGATATGCAAGTTCCCCCGTGTTTCTCACCAAAGCCAAAGGGGCCATGTGAGGCTAAAAAGAGAAGGGGTGGGTACACTGTCCCAAAAAATTTTATGGTATTTGCTATACTGGGATTAATCTTGTCTTTCCTGGGATAAGACAATCTCTAATTCGGATCAATCTTATCCGAGGTCAGATAAAATTAATCCCAGTAGCACATACTGCAGTTAACTTTAACCCTTACTCGGAGAAACTTTTTACAGTGTATGTAATATTTTCAAAAACCCGGCGGAGTTTCAATGTTTGAATTCTGGTGTTGGAACAACATAAACATGAATGCACCTTCTGCGACATGTGCTTTAAGAGTTTTATTCTCTCCCTGTCCTGGCTGTATTTGTTATTAACTTTTTAATTCAACTTTCGCCATAAACTAACATACAAAAAAAACAAAAAAAACACTATGGTACAACATGAATGTGTCTCCCAGCAGACGCCTCCAAACTGGTAGATTGTGAAAAATGGGGTTTGTTGCCAGGAGAATAAGACAGTTCTCCGACCTCCATAGCCTTATAACCAAGGATGACTGGGCTTTTCGAGCAAGTTCAGCAAAAACTGCAGCACGGTTCTGGACAAATGCCTGACTTATGCTCTCTTGAGCCGGCAGACGAATCAGACGCCTAAAAATTTTCTTGTAACAAGCCTCCAGATTAGAGTATGACCTGTTTGTACAACAACGATAACGTAATGCTAGCGCAAAAAACTGGTAGCAATACGTCCTAAACAGCCTAATCTTAATTGCACTGTTTACAAAACCAAATTTCCATTTTAAAACGTTCCCTCTCTTACAAACACTGTGCGCAAGGTCACGGAGCTGACTACCATCCTTCAAACTCTCATTGACGAAGAAACCTAAATATCTACATTCAGTGACGTAGCAAACATTTCGGTCCGACAACACGATGGGATTCTTAGGTACAGAACAACCAATAGGTAGGAAAGCCATAGCCACAGTTTTCTTAGGATTAAACAGAATGTTATGCTCCTCAGCAAATGTATCACACACCCTCAGATGCTTATTAAGATTATTATTTAGGGGAGGCCAACTAGAAATGTAGGCTGAGGGGGTTTGAATTTCTGCGACCCCTAAAATTCAATGCAAAAATGATGAACACTACTTGATGCTAACATTACCTTATCCGGTTGCGATTCCTTCTTTCTCAGAAAGAAAAAATTTAAAACATCGCCAAGTATCCCCGCGCAGAGTGAAAGCTCTTGTCTCGCCGCTATATGCAAACGCAGATGATGGCACAAGACGGGCAGGAGTAATCCACGTGACTCTAGAATTAAGAAACAAACGTCATGTAACGATAACGCCTAGACCTCGACGTCGCAATGAAGTACTACACAGGTTTCCTGTTGTAATTCTAACAATAATTTAATCCTAAAAAAAATTTAGGAGATCTCTGGTCGGCCTAACAGATGAAATATAGTTTGATTGCCAGAAAGAGCAAGTGAACTTATAACTTTGTTTTTGCGATAAGGCTGTGCTATGTTACTGTTGCTATTGTTACCACACTATTGGATGTTTAACTTATAGAAGAAAAGCAGTGGTTCACAGAAATTAGAAACCAAGACTGTGGTGAGCAATCATTAGGAGTAAAAGACAGCTAGAAATGGCAGCACTAAATCTAATGGTCTTATCACTTGCAGATCATATTTTCTCATATAATTCATTTGCTGGGGTATCCCATGCCCTCAAAACTAACCCAGTTTCATAGAATTTCACAAAAGCAGATAACTCCGAAATGGCCACCGTACAAAATAATGGGCGAGGAGGTGAATTTGAATTTGGCGCAAGTTTTAAAATCACGGCATTTCCTAATATAAATCATAGCTTTTCCTAAAAGATGATTTAAGATACTCAGAGGCAAGGTATGGAGGTGGTTTTAGCTCAAGTCAAAGCTAAAAGGTAGGAGAATCATATTCTGATGTTCAAAAGCTCAGGTTTTGAAATTGAAAAGAGAGGACTACAGCAGCCCTGAAGCTGCAACCAGGATCACTATCGTCAATTGTAAGCTTCACATCCGGATATCAGAGCTAAATAACACTATGCAGTAGCGCCAAGAACTATAGTTTCCATGTTTAGCAAACGAGCCATAATCGAAGCGCCACCCATTACGCTTGCGGAATTTACAACGAGACAATGTTGGCGACGTATTATATAATCCCGAAAGATTCTGATTGGACTTTTCTGCATAATTCTTGTTCGGTTTCAAACCTTGACCATGTGGTGTGCTCTAGGCATGATTTGTGTGTTCCATCGCTTCCAGTTCATGTTTCTGCAAATTTACCAATTAGCGACTATTGGTCGCATAGCTTCATTTCAGGTTTCTTATTCTCTGCCAGTATCAGATTTTTCCCCGGTACCCCGTCGTCGAAAATGGATTTCAGTTATTAAATGGAATAAAGAATGCGTTTCAAATTATCATGAAGCTTCAGATGCAATTTTGTCAAAAATATCGGACATGTCTAATACTGAGTCTGCAGATCAAGTTGATATTGATATATTTTATTTTGAAATTGTTCATGCTTTGAAGGAAGGGTCCCGGTCGGCATTTGGTGTGGATACATTTTTTCAAGGAACGCGGGTTTTGGGTTGGAAATTTAATGATTTTTTAAAATCGGCTAACCAGATGGCAGTTTTTTATGGCACTTGAGCTTACTCAAGTGCCATATAGCGATTGTAATTTCTGTCCGTCAGTCGGTCTGTCGGTCCCGGTTTTGCTAGTTCGGGCACTTCCAGATAAGCTAGGACGATGAAACTTGGCAAGCATATCAGGAACTGGACCAGATTAAATTAGAAATTGTCGCTTCCTCGATCCGACCATCTGGAGGGGAGTGGTGGGAGGGGGAATCCGGAAAAAATAGGAAAAATGAGATATTTTTAGCTTACGAACGGGTGATCGGATCTTAATGAAACTTAATACATGGAAGGACTTCGTGTGTCAGACCCTCCATTTTAAATCCAGACCGGATCCGGTGACACTGGGGGGAGTTAGAGGGGGAAACCGGAAATCTTGGAAAACACTTAGAGTGGAGGGATCCGAATGAAACTTGGTGGAAAGTACAAGCTAAAGTCCTAGATACGTGACTGATACAACCGGAACGGATCCGCTCACTTTGGGGGAGTTGGGGGGGGGAGAAGTCCGAATTTGTAGTGATCCCGCGAGTTCCGTGCTTCCTGATGTGCTGGGACGATGGAAATTGACAGGCATGTCTGGGACCCGACCAGCTTAAATAGGAAATCATCAATTCCCCGATTCGACCATCTGGGGGGGGGGGGAGTGGAGGGAGGGTGAAGCCAAAATTTGAGGTATTTTTAGCTTGCGAACGGGTGATTGGATCTTGATGAAAATTGATATTTAGGATGACCTCGTGTCTCAGACACCTCACTTTAAATCCGGGCCGGATCCGATGACACTGGGGGGAGTTGGAGGAGGGAACCGGAAATTTTAAGAAACGCTTAAGTGGAGGGATCGGGATGAAACTTGGTGGGAAAAACAAGCACAGGTCCTAGACACGTCATTGACATAACCGGACCGGATCAGGGCACTGTGGGGGAGTTGGGGTGGGGAACCGGAAATTTTGAGAAACGCTTAAAGTGGAGGGATCGGGATGAAACTTTGTGGGAAAAACAAGCACAGGTCCTAGACACGTCATTGACATAACCGGACCGGATCAGGGCACTGTGGGGGAGTTGGGGTGGGGGTCCGGATTTCTAGCGATCCCGCGAGTTCGGCATACTTCCTGATGTCCTAGGGCGATGAAACTTGGCAGGTATGTCAGGGATCCGAACAGATTGACTTGAGAACAGCCGTTTCCCCGACCCGACCATCGTGGGGGGAGTGGGTGGATGGGGAGTCCGGAATCTAGTGGCGTGCATAACTTTTGAACGGGTGATCGGATCTTGATGAAAATTGATATTTAGGATGACCTCGTGTCTCAGACACCTCACTTTAAATCCGGGCCGGATCCGATGACACTGGGGGGAGTTGGAGGAGGGAACCGGAAATTTTGAGAAACGCTTAAAGTGGAGGGATCGGGATGAAACTTGGTGGGAAAAACAAGCACAGGTCCTAGACACGTCATTGACATAACCGGACCGCATCAGATGACACTGGGGGGAGTTGGAGGAGGGAACCGGAAATTTTGAGAAACGCTTAAAGTGGAGGGATCGGGATGAAACTTGGTGGGAAAAACAAGCACAGGTCCTCGACACGTCATTGACATAACCGGACCGGATCAGGGCACTGTGGGGGAGTTGGGGTGGGGGTCCGGATTTCTAGCGATCCCGCGAGTTCGGCATACTTCCTGATGTCCTAGGGCGATGAAACTTGGCAGGTATGTCAGGGATCCGAACAGATTGACTTGAGAACAGCCGTTTCCCCGACCCGACCATCGTGGGGGGAGTGGGTGGATGGGGAGTCCGGAATCTAGTGGCGTGCATAACTTTTGAACGGGTGATCGGATCTTGATGAAAATTGATATTTAGGATGACCTCGTGTCTCAGACACCTCACTTTAAATCCGGGCCGGATCCGATGACACTGGGGGGAGTTGGAGGAGGGAACCGGAAATTTTGAGAAACGCTTAAAGTGGAGGGATCGGGATGAAACTTGGTGGGAAAAACAAGCACAGGTCCTAGACACGTCATTGACATAACCGGACCGCATCAGATGACACTGGGGGGAGTTGGAGGAGGGAACCGGAAATTTTGAGAAACGCTTAAAGTGGAGGGATCGGGATGAAACTTGGTGGGAAAAACAAGCACAGGTCCTCGACACGTCATTGACATAACCGGACCGGATCAGGGCACTGTGGGGGAGTTGGGGTGGGGGTCCGGATTTCTAGCGATCCCGCGAGTTCGGCATACTTCCTGATGTCCTAGGGCGATGAAACTTGGCAGGTATGTCAGGGATCCGAACAGATTGACTTGAGAACAGCCGTTTCCCCGACCCGACCATCGTGGGGGGAGTGGGTGGATGGGGAGTCCGGAATCTAGTGGCGTGCATAACTTTTGAACGGGTGATCGGATTTGAATGAAACATGTCTGGTGAGCTATCGCCTCGGACGTTCAGTGTCACGTCCGGGTCAGGTCCGATACCTGTGGGGATGGGGGGGGGGGTGGAAAACTCAAGAAACTCTAAAAGCAGAGGGATTGGGACGAAACTTAATGGATGGAACAAGCATTAGGCCTAGATGAAATTGACGGAGCCAGATGGTTTCGGGGCTCTGTGGGGGGAGTTGGAGGGGGTTTCCTGGAATTCCGGTTGTCGTGAGTTAGAATAGTTCCAGATGTAAAACGACAACGAAACTTTGCAGGCATACTAGCGACCCGAATTATCTTGACTTAAAAACCTGACACAACATACCCCCGGAAACTTCCGTTCCTAGATCCGAGCATTTTTGGGGGAGCAAGAGAAGAGAAATATGGAAATTGACTTATATAAATTGCGAACGAGTGGTCTGATTCGAGTGAAACTTCATGGGTGATACGAATCGATGGCCTCGACATGTAAAACATGCGTTCGAACCATATGCGACCACGATTAGGGGAATTGGGGGTGGGGGGACTTTTGACATGCACAATAACCAAACGGATGGACCGAATGACAGGCAATTCCACAGTGCCGAGTTTATGCTGCCTAGATTTGTTATTTGGCGTCCGGGCCGGATTCGGCCAAGGTAGGGGGGGGGGGCTACTGGAAACTTGCAGATAGGCTATGCTCCAATTTCAGTCAAACTTGATGAGGGAATTAAGAGATTGGGCCCGAACCGGCTCCGATAACGTTGGTGGGAAGGGGGGGGGTACCGGAACTTTCCAAAAATGCTCAGATTCGAGTGAAACTTGGTAGATGGTATAAACGAAGATGCTTTAGGTGGTCGATTTTTTTTTATTCCGAACCAGATTCGGCCACGGTAGGTGGAAATAGAGTGAGTACCGGAAATCGTGTAGCACGTCTAGGGATCAAACAAATGGATTTATTGGGATGAAAGTTTGAACAATCATGTGCATTTGCTACAGACAATCGAGACGATGCCGGAACTGCTCAGAAATGAGTGAAACTAAATATCCTATTTCTATTTCCGAACCGCCTTTTTGGATGGCGGGTGTATTTTGTGACGTTCTCGTCTACTTTCTTGTACAGCCTACTCGTACAAGTGCCATATGAGCTCGTAGCTCTTGTTCTTTTAAGCAATGGCATTCTGCGGGAAGACCACGTTTTGGACCGTTTTTTGAAAATATGAAACTTCATAAATCTATTTTTCGTCGAGAATTAAGAAACCACAATGATTTTGTGCGTGATGAAGCTGGCGGCATGATTGCTGGTGATGAAAATCGTATGTGGAATTTTGTTCGTTCCTTTTCAGGTTCGTCAAGAGGGACAAATAAAAGCCGTATTTCGTTGGAGGATTGGTCTTTCTATTTTAATGATTTATTTTCAAAGAAATTTCCTAAGGCACATGATGATCTTGATACAGAACTTGAGCTGGAGCTGAGTAAACATGAGCAAAAAAATATAGTAATTCATGCTTCTGAGGTAGAGGTTGGGTTGAAAAACTTAAGAGTAAAAATTCTTACGACATGGATGGATTGCATTCTAATCACCTTAAGTGGATGTCAGCTAACTGCATGATTTTGATTTTCATGCTTTTTACTATTATTTTGAAAACCGGTATTATTCCTAGTAGTTTTAAAAAGTCGACAACAATCCTAATTTTAAAGAAAGGTTCTAATTTAAATGATCGGAAGTCATATAGGCCAATAACTACATCATGCCAACTTAGTAAACTTATTGAATTGGACCTTTTACCACATCTTATTATTTGTAACCAAGGTTTAAATCAGATAGGATTCCGTAAAGATTTAAATATTGATGTTGGTCATAGTGTCCTAGCTCGTATCTTAAGTTTTTCAAATTTCTTGAACAGAGTTTTTATTTTAGCATTAGATATAGCGTCATCATATGATACCATTTTTCATTCGTGGGCTTTAGCATCTCTCCTGCGTAATAGTGTTCCCCCTTCAGTTGGTTTGGTTTTGCGGAATTGGTTTTCTTCTTCTCGTATCCGAGTTGCATGGAAAGGAGAATTTTCTGATTTTAATGTTGTTCTAAATAGGGGTCTGAGGCAAGGTGGAATTCTGTCACCGACGATTTTCAATATCACTTTAGCTGCATGTTTAGATAATATCGCTATTTCTTTTCTTTTTAATTCTAGATCGTTTCTGTCATGGGTTGCTTATGCTGATGATATTCTTTTAATAAGCCGGTCTTTGAAATCCCTTCAAATTAATGTTGATTATGTTTGTCAAGTTTTTAAAACCCAGGGATTGCTTTTATCTCCGCATAAATGCCAGCTTCTTGTTTTGGGTATTCAGTCTATTTTTATTAAGATTGATGATTTTATTTTGAAACCAGTTTAATCTCTAAAATACTTAGGTTTGCCTATTAGTTCGTCAATGGTAATAACTCGTTCTTTGATAATAGTTGATCTAGAAAAAAGAATTGCGCGAAGTTTTGGTAGTATTGTTTGCCTAAGACATTGTCTGTCTAAGAAGCGACTGGCAAAGATTTTTAATAGTGTAGTTTTACCACATGTTTTACTGGGTTCTCCTTTTTTGCCATTTTTTCTAAAGGTAATTTAACTTCCCTGAAAACAACTTTTTTTAAATTTGGGAAATTTTTATGTCGTTTCTCGAAATTTGAATCCTCTTCTTTGATGATGAAAGATTATAATATGAAAAATCCGGTTGAAATCCTGAGGCAGAAACACGCTAAGTTCATGATTAAGCTTGATAGCCTAAAGCATAACCTGGGTCAAGGTTTGAAATAGACTGTGTCTGTTAGTATGGTATGTTATTTTTTATTTATTTTTTTTCAAAATTTTTTGAGCATTTGATTGTATTATTTCTCTTTTATACTCGCCAGCTTTGGCGGTCAGAAATAAATGAAATGAAACTTGCAGGTTTAGAAATTTCTAGTAAAGCTAAGATGGAAACAGGATGGAACAAGATGAGCAGATGATGGCGCTACCTCTTAGTGTTGGTTTGCTCTGCGGGATACCCACCGTTCAAGATCAGTTAGAGATAGAACGGTTTAGACGGATCACTCGGGAAACAAAAAGAAAAAGAAAAAGTTTTAGACATTTTCCAATAAGCAGTAGAATAACCAAAGTTTTAAAGTTGAAATATTAATAGAAACTGAAACCAAACTATTTATTATATCATTCGGCCTAGGACCCAGAACTAGTAACTGACATTTTTCTGGCCGAAAAAGAAGACAGCGACAACTGGGAACCGACGACTCGCCACACCTCTTGCCACAGCGACAACCTGACACACCAACAGCTCGCCACAACGAAAACTTGCCACAGCGACAAGCCGACACACAGAGATCTTGCCACAGTGCGACATCTCGCCAAATTATATCATATATACTATTTTAAATTATTATTTATTCGAATTTTTTTTTTTAAAAGAGCAGATAATTATGGGCAAGGTCTCTCAATAAATCAAGGTTATACCTACTGACAATTCTTTCGATTCCCTCGTTAGTCTTCAAGTTGTTTCTTTGGCCGAGGAGAACAACCCCCCTTGATCCGGTCCAGGTTGGCCATCCGCAAATTTTCTTCGATCTCGTAACATTTCAAGCAACTTGGGTGGCTTGATCCTATCAGCTGGTTCAAGCTAAGCTGAGACGCCAACCTTCTATGTCGCTGGGGTTCGTGGAAGATGACCAGCTACTCGATCGGTGCGTGTCGGGAATCTTTATACCACACTGAATCCTTGATGTTTATATTTAACTGCGACATAGGATTATTATTGCGGATCAAAAAGTGAAAGGATTAATTAGTTAGAGGACCCAAATTCCCTTGGTTCAACTGAAGCTAAATGTCTATCATATTTTTGTAATGTGTTTTTCTTTTTTTACCTAAAACATTATATCTGTGGCGAGTCGTCCCTGTGGCGAAATGACGCTGTGGCAAGTTATCGGTGTGGCGAGTCATCGGTGCGGCGACATGCATGTCGCTTCCCAGTTACCGCTGTGGCGAGTTGTCTTGTGGCTAGTTGTCTTGTAGCGAGTTGTCATGGAATCGTCAGAACTAGGCGTTCGCGAACAAAAGTTATTTTTGACAAATAAATCAAAAAGATTCTGAAAACAAAACAAAGCGAGAAGAGTTTCGGCAGAAATAAAAGAATAAAATCTTGAAAGGCGCTTGTTGCGGTAAATCATGCCTTACCATCACTTTGAAATAGATCAGTTGCAATGACACTCTTCAGGAAAAGCAACTTTGCAGATATTAGGTCGGAACTTGCTTCAGTTGCTCCCGAGCTGTCGATAAGTTCGGAGACGGATCTAGCAAGCAAAGGTGGTTCGATGACTCCAAGAAAGTTATGAACCGCGCTTGGAATGTTACGCAGAAATACATCCTGAAAAAGATGATGACAAGTATTTGCAGAAATTGGCTAAATATCTGCGAAGATTATCACTGTCGCACTTAAATTCTGACTTAGGATCCAAATATAAAGTGCGTGGCAGTGTAAAAGCAAACCGCGTCGCGGCACCTCTAGCGTTTGGCAGGGGTATACGCTAACCCGCCTAATAGAATCATTGCGTAGTGTTGGGCAATATTTGGATTTTTCTGATATCTCGATATTTTTACTTTCGATAGTCAAGTATATCAATATTTCAATACCATGTTTCGTTATAATATACGTCTCGTTTTGCCAAAATTTAAGATTAAAGTTGTCGTACGAGATTGTTTACAATAATTATAAACGTGTAAATGTCGTCTTCGATATCGATAATTACGTTTCGATATTCGACATCAATATTTGGTCCTATAATTCGTTATCGATACCGAATATCGCCCCATACAATCATTGCGTACATTATTTTTTTTTTTTTTTTATGTACGGGCACAAACTATTAATGATAATAATATATTTGATGGTGCAACGGATAAGTCAGCTACATATTTTTAGAGCTATATTTCGTCCCTGCTTGGCAAGGGTCCTCTTTAGGCTCAAGCTGCAAAATTAACTATTTTTACTTGCCGACAGGTCTTTTACGACACGTTTACGAAAAATCGAATATACAACTCTAATAAAATGTAGCTGACTTATCCGTTTTGCACCATCAAATATGATTCGCAGTCAGCTTGGGCTGAAGAACTATCTAATAATAATAACAATAAAAGAAATTGCTTAATGACATTAACATAGCCTATAGTTCTTCGGGTACAGTTATCTTCCTTGTTTGTCAACCTGTGAAGGGGGAGCAGTTGACCGATCCACTACGTTTCCCACTTTAATCCCTCTACGTAAATTAGCTAATCGTCACGGTCTCTAAATCTATGCTTATTAATTAAGCAATTTACCCTAGCAAATCGCGGCGATAAACGGGATTCTCAATCACAGCGACAGAAGATTTGCATCGCCTGGATGTTCACACTAAATTTTCGTCGGCAACAGAATTCAACACAGAAAAATAATAAAAATAATAAAAAATAACCCTTCAAATAATAAACAAGAGCTGAAAGCTCATGCGACACTTGTAAAATCGGTTAGCATATTTGTCAGATATGGTTTGCAGTTGTCAAGGCTCCATCTCTCTCCCGATATTCATTACATCAGAAAATCGGATTCATCTACTAAATCTGAAATGGTTATTCCACTCACTGATGACTGTTTCTCCCACAACGATGACCAGATCGGGGGAGGGACTATTTTAAGCCAATCTGACAGAGTCCCTAACATGCCTGCCAAGTGTCATGGTCATAGCACATTTGGAAGTACCCCAGCTCGTGATGACCAGAATTGTGGAAAACCTTGTCAAACTCCCACAACTGTGACAAGATCTGATCCTGTTTTGTCAGTATTGTCTCTACGGCTTATGCTTGTTCTTTCCTCCAAGTCCCATCCAGATCTCTCGACTCTAAGCGTTTCATGAGATTTCTTGCACCCCTTCCAGCTCCCCTCCCCCCCTTACTGGATTCGTTCCGAACTTGAAATTGATCATCTGAGACACTTGTTCTTGACACTTGTCAAGTTTCTAGAAGAGTACCTGATATGTCTGCCAAATTTCATGGTCATGGTACATCTGGAACTTCCCTAACTCGTGATCACCACGGAAATCCAAGAAACCCCCTCCGACACCCTTCACTGCGACACGATTCGGTCCTATTTTGTCAATAAAGTATCTAGGGTTAATGCTCGTTCTTCTCTTCAAGTTCCATCCGGTCCCTCGACCCTAAGCGTTTCAAAAGATTTCAAGTCCCCCTCTACCCCCACCCCCAGTTATCGGATCCGGGCCAGATTTGAAACTGAAAATCTGTGACACTTGTTCTTCCTACTTGTCAAGTTTCAGGCATGTCCGGTTACCCGTTCCAAAGTTATGTATGATTCTAGTTTCCGGATTCCCCATCCCTCCACCCCCCCCCCCCCCCCCGATGGCTGGATCGGGGAAGTGATTATTTCCAAGTTAACCTGGTCGGTTCCCTCATATGCCTTCCAAGTTTTACTGGGCAGGCGATCAGGGAACCGACCAGATTAACTTGGAAATATCACTTTCCCGATCCGATCATAGTGGGGAGAGTGGAGGGCGGAAATCCGGAAACTATTAACATGCATAACTCTGAAAAAGGGTAATCGGAAATGCGTGAAACCTAACATGTGTCAAGAACATTTCACGACATTTGTTTAGTTTAAGTTTAGTTATTAGCCTCAGAGCAAAATAGCTCTAGCAATTTTGCTCTGGTTTGCATTTGCATTAGTTCTGACCACTTGGTTTTACTTTAATCTTTAAACCGTATCTACTCCCGCCTTCGGCTTCTCAATACATCAAGCCATAGCACCGTGGTAGAGCGCCGGACCTACGCCACAAGGATCCGTGGATCGATACCACATTTGGGCAGCGCTATTATTGCTACCTTCTGCTCCGCTTTTGCTAACATTGTTCCTAGTTTCCGGATCCGGGGAAAGTCAGATTGGGGAAGTGATTATGGTAAGTTAATCTGGTCGGGTCCATGATACGCCTGCGAAGTTTCATCGTCCTAGCTTGTATGGAAGTGCCCGAACTAGATCAACCCCTACTAAGGTTCGACAACCAATTATACCAACCCCTTTGACCTTTGATTGATCTAGATCTCTCCGAACGAATTTAAGCAAAGAATGACTCATCCATGAGCAGAGCTATACTAGTGTGAAGAAAGAATGACTCATCCACGCGCAGAGCTATACTAGAGTGAAGAAAGAGGTAGGGGTTTGACAAAAAACCGAAAAAGCGTTTCAAGAGATTTCGGGTGTCCCCCTAAAGCTCCCCCCCCCCATTTCTCGGATCTGATCCAAATTTGACAATGAACATCCAAGACACTTCTTTTTGATACCTGTCAAGTTTAATACACGCCCGATTATCCGTTCCAAAGTTACGAATGTTACTAATTTCCGGATTCCCCATCTTGCCACTCTCCCATTGATGGTCGGATCGGGGAAGTGATTATTTCCAAGTTAATCCGGTTGGGTCCCTGATATGCGTGCCAAGTTTTATCGTCCTAGGTCATGTGGAAGTGCCCAAACTAGCAAAATCCTCCTGACAGACCGACAGACAGACAGACGTTACGATCGCTATATGGCACTTGAGTAAGCTCGAGTGCCATAAAAATAATCAATTTTTCTAAAAGTGAATCATCAAAAGGGTCGTCCATGTTGCTGTTGAGTGCATAAAATCTTACTTTCGCCAAATATTGAATTTTCCCAACACTGAAAATCGCCTGACGAAGCAACAGAAATCCCCGATTTTGGCGATGAAAATCTCGGCGATGGCTGATATCGCCTCAGTGTGAACGTCTGTGTGAACCTAGGGTAAGTAAATTGGCTAATCGTCATCGTCCCTGAATCTGTGCTTATTAATCAAGCAATTTACGGCGGCACGAAAAGGTAACTAATTTAAATTGCTTTATGAGCTGAATGTATGGAACTTTCGGAGCTTTCAATGTAATAAGCAACGCTCTACAGATAGATAGATAGATAACGCTATGTACTGTATCCTCTAAAGCAAATCCGACTATTCCTGGGTCAGACCCAAATGCCAGACCGGACATAGAACGGATAAAAGCGTAATAAATGGGGAGATGAAACTTCACGCGGAGCTTTCCAATAAACTGCAAAGCATGCCCCGCCCATTCAACGCAAAGTGTGGACAGGAACGGAACAAAAGGAACTGATAAAGTAACCGGACAGGGCAGGAAATACTTCTGCCCTGAATGCAACAGAAACTGCGGTTATGGAACTTTTTCTTGCACCCATTGCAACGAGTGGTTCCACCCTCACTGCGCGGAAACTACTATAGCCGAGCGGAAGAAGAATGATAGGTGGGTTTGCAAAGTATGCACTCACAAACTGATTTCGGCCTCCGAGGATGTCACAGCTCAGAATGTCTTTCAGCAGCATCAGCCAACCTTGTCTGAAATCGCCCCCTTCAATGCTCACAACGACGCACCGGACACACCAGGAACATCAGACAGTGTTGCTACCCTACAATCCCAAATTGCAAAACTGAAGAAATTGATTGAGAGGAAAGAAAACAGGATAGCAACATTAGAAAAAAAGATTCGCAGGCTTGAAGATGGTTCCAGCGAATTAGAGATATCCGAAGTTGTAATTACTCTAGACAGCGAGACAACCGATCCTCCTTCAAGTGCATCGACCGTCAATGACAGGTGGAGCGATGAGAAAGAAGACTCTACTCCCGCAAGCTTAAATCAACTAACTGGGTTAAATGGTCAGAAAGTACCCTCGCACGGCACTCCTCATCCAACACAGGTGCAGTTCAAGAAGGGAATTCAACCGTGCATTTACTTTCTCCAGAACCGATGTAAGAACGACAACTGCAAGTTCCGTCACATCTGTCCCCAATTTCTCTCAGGCAACTGCGGCAAGCAGCTTTGCAACGCCCCGCATACACGCATTTGTCCGAAATACTCGCACGGACTGTGCTTCAACCCCCTGTGCTCCGATATTCATCCGAGCAAAATAGTTAGCCGCACACTCGACCGTCCTTCCAACCAGCGAAGTTCAAAAAACTTCTTGGGACTCCACCGCGACCCTCCGCCGAGTTCGTCGGCTCAGCCACAACAACACCGTCAATGGAACCAGGAACCCAGACCAGCAGTACAGCACATCCGAAGAAGCCCTGGGCGGATACTACCGACACCACTGCTAGATATCGATCTTGGACGGTCCGAAAAATACCTGCATCGATTCCGGCACAAAGCAACATCCTTCCAACCTTCACCAACGAACGAACCCTTCGGAACCACAATGATTCCCAACAGAGAGAACATGATAGCTCAACAGCCAATTACACAAATAAACAACTTTTGGAGACCCATGCATCGAACCGGGCAAGAAGCTCAACGAGCCCACTCCTTCTGGCCACCGGCAGTTCAGACTCAACCAAAACCGAGACACGAGTTTCTCACAGCGACCACTCGAGGACCTTTCGCAGAAAACGATCGAGATCGCCACCAAATAAGGTGGGAGACGGTCGTCTAAATCCAAACCAGACGCGATCATGGGTGAATATCGAAGCACAAAGCCACTCTCAACCAAAAGAAATTCCATCAACAAAATCAGGAAGCTCTACTTCAGGAAGTAACAGATGTATGAGAACAACCTTGGACTCCAAACAACCTCCGAAAGCGCTGAAATGCCTCTACTTTAACGCAGATTCGCTCCTCGACAAACTTGATAAAACAAAAATCCTAATCGCAATCACTGATCCCGACGTTGTTGCCATAGTCGAAGCCAAGCCAAAAAATTGTCGCTTCCTACCTGCGCTGTCAGAGCTGTCCTTTGACGGCTACAAGACACACGAAACAAACATTGAGAACGACAAAGGTAGAGGAATAATAATCTACGTCAGAAGCAGCCTAACAGTCACCTCTGAATCTACCACTAGTCAAGAGTGTGTATGGCTATCATTGCATATTACCGATAGTAGGCCCCTGAACTTAGGGATATTTTACAGAAGCCCACACAGCACTATGGAAAATGACCAGTTTCTTTTCGACGAGATCAACAAACAGAGCGAGCACAATCTTAGTAGGAGATTTCAATTACCGAGAAATTAACTGGAAAATGTCTCATCAACAGGAAGATAGTGGTTCGACGTCGCAAAAATTGTTCCTCAGAACAATACATGACAACTTCCTTGAACAGCTTGTCGATCAGCCTACTCGAATACGTGGATCAGATGAACCTTCCCTGCTTGATCTGTTGCTTGTAACAGATACCGATGTCATAAAGTCGCTCGAGGTAGGATCTCCAGTTGGGAAATCAGATCATGCGACGATCATGTTTGAAGTTGACGTCACCGTGAAAAATGAAGAATATTATCGAGATCGGAAAAACTACGCCAAGGGGGATTACAGCGCGATGCGAAATGCTGCCGCAAATATCGATTGGTCAGAGAAGTCCACAAATCCTGAGTCAAGTGAACATATGTATGAAAGTTTCACGGTAGCTCTTCAGGATCTAGTGGAGAAGTATATTCCAGAATACAAACGTCCGACCTTACCTACAACGACCGTAGACTTGATAAAAGCGAAACAAGAAGCGTGGAAGAATTCAAGGATATCTGGAAGCCAAGAAGACAGAAAGAAATTTGTCAGACTGAGAAACAAGGTCCGTAAAGAAACGAGAAACCAACAGACTTTAAGGGAGCAACGTGTCGCGGAGCAGTCCAAAACAAATCCTAAAGCCTTCTGGAAATTTGTAAACTCCAAGCGTAAGCTTAGCCACGGAGTGTCGGAACTTCGAGACCCAGACTCAGGCAAAACAACAAGTAATGCGGAGGAAAAAGCCAACCTTCTAAACCGACAATTTGAATCAGCTTTCACATGGGAACCTGAAACAACTGAGGAGTTTTCGTCTGACAATGAAAAAGCACCAATTCCAGACCTTGATTTTTCGGTAAATGACGTTTATATCAAACTAAAAAATTTAGACCCTCATAAATCCCCAGGACCCGACAACATTCATCCTAGGGTCTTGCGTGAACTGGCATCTGAAATCCAACTGCCGCTTTATGAGATCTTTAAAAAATCATACACAAGCGGAAAGCTACCTTCACTTTGGAAAAAAGCCATCGTTTCTCCCATATTCAAAAACGGTTCCAGACAAATCCCATCAAACTATAGACCAGTAAGTTTGACAAGCATCCCTTGCAAAATTTTTGATCCCTCCTTGCGGATCACCTCAGCCGACATCTGACTGACATTTCCAAAAGCCAGTTTGGATTCATGCGTAGGAGATCTGCAGAAGCTCAGCTTCTACTGGCCAGTGAAGCCTGGAGAGCAATGATCGACGAGGGGATACAGGTGGATGTTCTCTATATTGACTTACGAAAAGCCTTTGATAAAGTACCGCACAAAAGGCTCCTTTTGAAACTAAAACGCTTGGGTGTGATCGGACAAAATTTAGCTTGGATAGAGGATTTCTTAACCTCCAGAACACAGCGAGTACGAGTGGATGGCCAGCTTAGCACCACGGAGGTGAATGTTCTTAGCGGCGTACCACAAGGAAGTGTTTTCGGTCCCCTTCTCTTCAACATTTATATAAATGACTTAACTGAAGATATCAGCTCTCCGGTTATGCTATACGCTGATGACACTAAGCTATACAGAGGTATAAAGGGATTGCACGATGCCGAGTCTCTTCAAAAAGACCTTGACAAGATCTGCCAGTGGATGACTCAATGGGCCATGGAGGTCAATACCGATAAATGTCATCACCTTCGTCTTGGCCCTACTACCCTTGACCATCGTTACACCTTGGACGGAAGGACGATTTCGATAACCACCTCTGAGCGTGACCACGATGTAGTTATGGACACAAATCTAAGATTTTCAACACATTACGAAACTATCATCAAGAAAACTACCAGAATTGTAAATCTTATGAGAAGGACATTTATATTCAAGGACAATTCCCTGTTTCCTACTTTATTTAAGGCTCTAGCTCGTCCACTAATTGAATATGGCCAAGTAACAACGAGGCCTTTCTATAACAAGGACATCATCGACATTGAGCAAGTTCAGAGACGACCAACAAAAACAGTGCCAGCCATTCGCCATCTGCCTTATGAATATCGACTTAAAAAATTACGATTACCCAGTTTATCTTATAGATTCCTCCGAGGTGATTTGATTGAAACTTTTAAGATTTGTCATAGT
The DNA here is from genome assembly GCA_023053575.1 of Branchinecta lynchi. Lineage (NCBI taxonomy): Eukaryota > Metazoa > Arthropoda > Branchiopoda > Anostraca > Branchinectidae > Branchinecta > Branchinecta lynchi. The sequence continues at coordinate 8,307,742 of JAKZAP010000011.1, read as the reverse complement.
TACTATGATAACATAAGGCCTGATGATGTCCTCACTTTCAATCATAATGGTCTCAGAGGACACAGCTTGAAAATTCGTGGTGAGAAATTCCGAAACGACATTTGAAAATGGAGCTTCAAAAACCGGATAGTGGAATACTGGAATAATCTCCCCGAAAATGTCGTAAATGCCAAAAATATCAATCAGTTTAAAGCAGGCGTGGATCGACACCTGGCTGAAATTGAATTTAGTGTACACAGTGTCCCGAGAAATTAACAGAGGCGAAAGCCTTTTTTTACTGCAGTTATATTATTATTATTAATAACTCTCTGGAATCGCTTTCCCAAAAAGCAGGTTCGGTTTCTGAAGCACAAAAAGCGGTGCGAAAAGCCCAGGAACTTTCCAAAGAAGAACAAAATCCTTGGAAAGTGATTCCGACTTCACTTTCGAGCTTGCGAAAAGCCTCCTCGTGTCAATGTCAGCGACAATCCCGATTGTTGGAGAAAAGTGTGTGAATTTGAGGTCAGTGTGTGAAGTTATTACCTTATATAGTGAGCTAAGGTAATGAGAATGTAGAGGTTATTTTGTTGACAAAAACGAAAATTCGGCTGGTCCGCGAATGTTTTGAAAATAATTTGAGTAAATAAAAAATTAATAAAAGTTAGGTTGAGCACTATAAAGTTTTTCGCCCGTACCCTCCCATACAGGTAAGGGGATACTGGCGACTCTTATAATAAAACAAAAAAAAAAACATGAAGCTACCTTTGCATCGTGGGAACTCTCGAGGTCATGCGTCGAATCCATCATTGAACAGAATCCAGCGAAGAGGTCCTCCACAAGTTCACTCAGAAGATGACTATTGTCGTTATGCAACGAGCGATAGTACAAATGCCAGGACTGAACAATGAATCGACTCAGAAAGTCGAGGGTTCGAAAACACTTTACGATTTGGGGTTGTCGCTCGACATTTGGAAGGTTACTTGCATGGTGCTTCAGGCATCGAATGAGGCCGCTGGAAAGAAGACATAGGTAGATAGATAGACATTTTTACTGATCGAACTCGCAGCGCGGACATGGCACTAAATACGCCGACAGTTAGGTTATTCTTTATTTTACACAACATCACAGTAAACAACTTGTAACAAAAAACATAAAGAACTAAACGTAACATCTTCAAATAAACCAGTAACCCGAGAACCCGGGCGTCCAGGTTGTCCTGGGGGTGACCACTAAATCCACAATACCGATCACATAACTTTGTCAGCAGTGGAATCAACCTTCAACCACAAACAAACCAAAACAACTCAACAAAAATAACTTTCTCTCCTCCAACTGGGCAAATAAAAATAAATAAATAAATCTAATCTATTAATTTAATCTAAAATAATCTACTAATTTAATCTATTTACTAGAAATCATACTTACCATACATTTTATTTTTAATCTCATTTTTAAACTCATTCATATTTTCCTTTTCCAATAATTCCATTTCTAACCCATTCCACAGTTTAATCCCTCTATAAATGACTGAAAACTTCGATCTAGTCGTCACAGCCAATGAAGCACAAAGATCATTTTTCGAACGCGTGTCGGGGCTGTGAACATCAGAATTAACAACAAAAACTCTTTCAAAACATGACGGTAAGGTATTCCTCTGATACTGGTACATAAAACATAGGGAATACAGATCACGTAGACCAGCAGCCGAAAATATTTTAACTTCACGGTAAATTTCTCTTACCGATTCACGCGACTCTTTTCCACATATTATCCGGATTGCTTTATTCTGCAGCCCTCTAATCGGTGTCAAAATGGAAGGAAACGTAAGCCAAACTGATGAACAATATAAGATGTAAGGACGGATTATCGAGAAGTACAAGAACCGCCGTATTTCCCAGGGAACGTAGAACTTGATTTTTTGTAGCATACCCAGGTTCCGAGATAAAGTTTTGGAAACAGCATCGGTATGGTTCTTGAAGCAGAGAGTTTCATCAATCTTCACTCCGAGATACTTAACCGTTGGTGTTCGCTGTATTTCAATTCGATACACTCAATCCAGGGATAATAGTTCGCCGTGCGCGAGAATATCACGAAAGAGCTCTCATCCATTGCGATACTTCTTCCAGTGATTGCTCACATAAACCCGTTAAAAGTATCTCGGTTCTGGCTATACATACCAGTGCAGTGTCATCAGCAAACATTGGAACTGTGATGTCTTTTTCACCACAAAACAGTTCGCTCACCTTACTTTTCACTTCTCTGATAGCTTGTGACAGGTCATTGACAAATATCAGAAACAACAGAGTTCCAAGGAAGGATCCTTGTGGCACCCCACAAACCACAGGCAATGAGGGCGACTTAGCGTTTCTGATTTCTACAAACTGCGATCTACCGGAGAGAAAATCGCTAAGGAACTGCAGAGCTGGCCCTCGAATTCCATAAAATTCACATTTTTCCAGAAGAATTGCGTGATCCACCGTGTCAAATGCCATTATTATATCCAAAAATATTGCTGCAACTTAGTAACCTTGGTCTAATGCTGCATTTATTACGCTAGTCAGAAATATCAAAGCTTGTTCAGCTGTGTGTCCATATCTGAATCCAGATTGGGTGGGGCTCAGCGCACATTGATTTTCAAGGTACTTATGCAAACGGTTAGCGAAACATTTTTCCATAATTCTGGACATGACAGGTAGCACTGATTGGTCTATAATTACCAAGACAACTGGCATCGCCTCCTTTAAGAACAGAGCCTCGTTTTTGTTGCAATAGCGCTGCCGCATCGCTGCTGAAGCACTTCTTTGCTTTTGCATAATATACGTTTTTGGATTGACTTTCTTCTTGGTTGAAGCGGCAGCGCTGCAGCATCTTGCAGGGAAGCACGGACTTGGTCGGGGAGCAAGTCCGTGATTCTCGAGAAGTGCTGCAGAGCAAAAACGGATGTAGAAAGAATCAGTCCGGAATCGGCCGAGAAGTGGACCTGCAGCATGCAACAAAAACGAGGCTCAGGCGTCACTCTAGCTTCCTTAAAGAAAGAAGGGAATATTCCCTCTTTCAAACATAGGCTGATCATCTCAACTTAGACAGGCAGAATAACTGGTAAAAGGAACTTTATAGTCTTGAGAGACACATTGTCACTTCCAGAAGCACTAGTTTTCATATCATATACTAGGCGTTTTAGTTCATCAGCAGTGGCAGGGCTCACATAAAAGGAGACGTCGGCCTCATCCGGGCCTAAGTATTCATGGAATGATGGGTCGCCTTCTTTAAGCGAAATCTTGCTGGCTACATTGGCTCCAACTGTAGAAAAATATTTTACGAGTCCATGAGCTACTGAACCATCTTCCGTCACTTTACTTCCATCTGGGCACTGAATTTCTCCAGGTAAAGCTTTAGCTATCACATTTAACACTTCTTTAATCACTCGCCATGTTTTAGCTGGGTTTCCCAAAACTTCCATGAATTTATTTATATAGTATTGTTCTTTTGACTTCCGCAGAAGACGGTTAAGTGCGTTTCGGTAATTATTATATATTCTTGTATTTACATCAGATTTAAATTGCACTTTAATCTCATAAAGCTGATCTCTTTTATTAATTGATCTTAAAAGACCATTCGTGATCCATGGTTTTTTGGCGCATTTTTTCGAGCACCGCTTTTCATCTTAAAATGTTTTTTAGTGTCTCTTGAATAGTCTCATAAAAATTTTGAAACTTACTTTCAGTTCCAATCGATGAAGATAATTTACTTTCCCAATCAATTTCTGTCAGCTCATTTTTACATTTGACTAATACACTATTATCAATTACTGGCCGAAAACATTCAGGTTGGGCATACTTTCTTTTACCAATAGGGAGACTATAATGTGCAAATATTCCAAAGTGATCGGAAGTGGCATTTAATTATATTTAATGTGTTAAAACACTTGAATATATACAATTATTACATAAAAGAAAATAAATCACTTGGAATTCACTCGTTTTTTGTTAATTTTATCAGTAAAATATGGTACAAAGGAATTCGAACAGCGGTTAGTGCGACATCTAACTGGCACCAGGAGATTTTGGTGCCGGTTCCGCCTTGTCGCCGGTGCTCGATCGGGCAGAGTTTCTCTATGTTTTTCACTGGCAAGAACTGATCGGCCAAAACTACACCATAAAGAGAAGCGTTGGTATATAACAGCAAAATTCGGCTGAAAAACGTTGTCTCAGGCTCTTTCGTGTCTATCTTTTTTCTGTCATTTCTGTTCGAACCTTTGCAGTCGAATAGTTAGCAGATGTTTACTCATGATTGAAGGAGCAAATGTGTAAATATACCAGCATACGTAATATCCTCCACTCAAAATTTTCAGCTGCAACAGTAAGACCTGGGCGAGTGGTAACCCTGCCAATACCCGAATTGCAGCCAATTAAACACACAACGACTCGATACCTAAGAAGTTTTGTTCCCGCCTTCGTCAACCTTTTTAACTCCCATAATTTATTGTAAATATATCTGAATATTTTGTGTTATGTTTGACAAGTCTTTGTTATATCCAAACTATAGTGTAGAGTTATCTTTTGTATATATTGTTAATATGGACGAGAACCACCAAATCTGCTAGACCGTTGTATCAGTTTTGGAAATAAACTGAATTGAACTGTGTGTCTCATACACAATCTCGATATGTTCCAGTTTCTGGTAAGTCAGAATAAGGATGTCTAGGCGATTCCCTCAAAACGGTAAAGTTGCCTCCCTTTTTTCAACGACAACCCCCTCCCCCAAATACCTGGTATAAAACGACTTTGACTTACTTGTAAGCCAGTGCTGCTGAGAAATGATCCATAATATACGCTTCAACAACCGGCTTGAAATGTTCAAACCGAGAATCTTCCAGTAGATTTAAGACATTGATCTGCAATATGGAAGTGGTAACTAAAATAACGAGGGACTGCCAACTTCCAATGGCGGTGTACACAAAAAAGACCAAGATACCGCTACGCGATCTGATTAGGAAATCAGACACTCGGAACAGCGAGCCCTTAAAGGACACTGTAATGCTAATGTAATGCTGTAGTTCTTCACATAGGCAATGATTACACTGACACTTCCGCGAGTTTCAACGAATTTTCTAGAGTTAATCAATGACTCCTAGTTTAAGCTATTACCGAAACTGAATCTGTCATATCGACATGATTTCTCCCAGCCCTGGCACGCGCACTAAGAACGACTAGAGACTTAACTTCGTCCTACGCGAACAAAATCGTCGGAGTGGTACCTCAAATTTTTCATCCCGTACTTCATAAAGCTTCTTGACTCCATTTGATCCTTTATCTTCGTGTCATATTCTTCGTTTGTTTGTCTTGAATTATGTATTGGCAAGTTAAAAGTGTATCTTGTGTGCTTTCGTTGTTCCACTTTCTTTATTTACACTCCGTCAGTCACATTATATGTAAAGATGGGTAATAAACACAATCGTTCAAACTGAAAAAAGGCGTGGGTGAAGATGCAGAATGTTGGCTACCATGGGATGCCAGTGAGCCGATATAACAAGAACATCTGCCAACCAGTGAATACCGGCTACCCTGGGATTCTAGTGAGCCGATGTGATAACAACATCTGCCAAAACATAATGACCATGAGCCATGATGCCCTTTTCATAAAATCGTTTATTCACGAATTCTGAAATTGGGTGATTTAAAGTGTTTATTGGTTCCCCTTACTTTATCGAATTTGATAATTCATCCAACTTCTGTTCACTCCGCAGTCCGCATCGATTTCACCACATTCTTTCCGTCCCTTTGTAAATTCGGTAATTTAACCTGTTTATTTGGTTTCATTCGTTGGCGAACTCGGTAATTCACCGGCCTTTTCTCAAATTCGTATCTGTTCTATCGCATTCGGTCAGTCCATTCATAAATCGGTCATTAGTCGGATTCATTCAATTGAGTGCCAGTGAGCCGATGTAACAACAACATCTACCAGCCAAGTCACAAACCAGCGAGAGACTCTACTACAGGAGGATCACCGCACTTTATCTCGCTGGAAGTGCGATTAACGGTAATTTAAGTTAATAACGAAAAAATGACAGGATTATGGATAATTCTGCCACCCCCACTATTTGACACTATAAGCCGAAATAGACGAGGATAGGGGCATTTCCTGGCAAGTCCGTATCCAGGGGGGAGGAGGGGGGTCTGTTGAGTCCAGACAATATTTCCAGCTTTTTAGATATATTTTGTGGAACCCCGCAAGGCACGAAGTTGGGGCCTTTAATCTTTTCGATCGTTTTAACCGCGTTTTGACCAATGTTTTAAATAGTTTTAAGTTAGCTGAAGACCTATCGACATTATCCCTCTGGACGTTTCCTATGACCCCGACTGAGGTTTCCCTATCTTCTCTATTCGAACTTTTAAAAAAGGATTTGGATGAAGTCAAGTTGTCCGTTAGTATACCTAAAAGCATGGCAGTGAGGGTCTCTTTCTTAAAACGGGAATTGGCGGCTGTTGAAGAAATTGGTCTGGAAAATAAAATCCTCTGTTAAACTACTTGGGTGAAAATAGATAATGACTGGTAGTGGAGAACACATGTTGATTCCATCATTGCAAGATTAGCCCCACTGTTAAAGTCTTTTGCCTTCCTTCGCCGATTTGCAATCCCTCCTCGAGTTTCAAAATAATCTACTGTACATACATTCGTCCCTGCGTGGAATATGCGTCTCCTGTATGGCATTCCGGACTGACAGTAGAACAGACAGAAAGACTCGAGTCTATCCAGAAGAGGTCGTGCTAAGTAATGCTTGGTCCGGATTATGTTTCCTATGAGGATGCTCCGGTCAAGCTTCAGCTGCCAACCCTTGCAGATAGGAGGCATCAACTGACGATGAACTTTGGAAAAAAATGTTTAACTTCTTACCACCACCGGAATTTTTTCCAAGACTTTGAAACTCCAGACCAGACCAGACCGAACACAAGGGGAAGACTAGCTAACACTGACAAGCCCCGGCTTCTTCAACCCCCCACAAACTCAACCAAAAGGTATTGTGTTGCGAGAGCAAAACTTTGGTTTTGTCCTCGTTTTTTTGTTTTTGTTTTTCTTCCTATGACTCCGATTTCATTTTATTCCTAGTAACTGGTAAGGGTCTAACCTGCGCGGTTTTTACGGAAAGTGTGGACCTTAGGCCGGATTGATGAATATGACATTACATTTTGGAAAGCTCCGTAGAACTCTTGCCTGGGGCCAATAAGGATGGTTTTTGCTTGTCCTCGAAAAAGAGCCTACGGTGTGCGAAGGGAAGTGGAGTTATATAGCCCATGTCAGAGAGGACTATCTGAAGTTGTGCAGCCAACCTTTCGTTTCATCAAACCATGTTTCTGTTTTCGAGTGGAAAGCTCGCTTCTAGCACGCAAGCAGGTAGGCACCAGTTTCAGATTGAAGATGGACTAGAATCTATAATTGTTAAATATATGCGGCAGTTACCCGGCCCCACAGCCAACATATCTTCTTTGAGTGATAAACAGAAAAATCTACAGAAACAAAAAAGTGGTTTTTCCCTCGGGTCCGAAAGTACTGCCATCTATTGTTTCTGTCCATGTCTGTTCGCGATTTCAGCTGAGTTTATCATTCGCTTTTTTGCACTAGGGTTTGCGGTAGAGAAATGGTATCGGATGTGCCTCTTAAACTTTAACAGTTCTCTCATTGCTAAAGAAACTAGAGCTTACCCTTTGCTCCTTTCTAAGTGGTGACGTTAGAAATTTGGCCTACGGTAAAAAAAAAGTCAACTTTTGAACTAAGACAGGTAGAATTTTTTTTTCGACGGCGATAGCGGTTGATGAGGTGATCAAAGTATATGTCATCCATTTTTTGGTAAAAAGAATTCCTTCATGAGATACACCAGTTTGAAAGTTTCAAGGGGTTGACAACTTCAGTAGTAAGGTACACACTCAAACCAAAAATAGGCGATACCAGTTATGAGACATGTAGGGGACTTGTAAGCAACAGTCGACTGTTAGCTCATAATCATCTTCGGCGATGAGGGGTTTGCAGCTTTTGCAAGTTGGTGTACCTGTTATTTGTTTTCGGTGTATTCGATGAAGACAATTTGGTTCCCAATTGTAAGACAAGCAAGGGACTTGTAAGGCTGTTATCATCTTCAGCGATGAGGGGTTTCCAACTTTTGCTAGCTGGTGTACCCATTATTTGTTTCCCGTGAACTTGATGTCTATCACGGGATAGGGACTTGTAAGTAAGAATCGGTTCACGGGGGGCTAGAAATTTTTGCAAATTGGTGCACATTGTATTCGATTTCTGTAAATCTGACGGTAAGAAAGTTTGTATCGATGGTCTATCGCTGTAGCCTAGGATTAACTGTTTACGCAACGGGTACAAACAATAATGTAAAACAATGAGGTAGTTTCGTAAGAATTAATAGTGTCATCTATGGTATTTTAATCCTTAAAAGTTACGCATAGCTTTATAATACCAGCTAAATTATATAAGATATTGTTCCAAGTTTTCATCCGTCACGATGTCTACGACTGAATAGGATAAAGTTCAACTGACTGCAAAGTCAATTTAGTCCCTTCTTCCGATACTCTTTTGTTGTTGTTTTTACAACGCTGAGGAATAGCCTTTGATCATGTGATTACTGACTGTGTTCTTCTTAGAACATACCGTTTTATAAGCTTCGATGAGTTGACAACTTCAGCATTTAACTGACAGCGAAGAAACAAGACTAAAGTGTTCCTCTCGCAACACTTTAGTCAGCGAAGCCGGACAAAGGTTGCCGCAACCCTTCACGTTGCCCAGGCAACGTAGGTCTAGTTTATCTTCGTTTGTGCCTTATTTTATTCGTAATTTTAACTGGCAGAATATCAATCAGTCGTGATTCGTAATTTGTTATGTTGATGATCCGCAGCTAGCAGTTGTAAATGCTATTAAGGAAATAAATGAGTTATTATTATAATACCCCCCCCCCCCCCGAAACATACAAAAATAACGATTTTTATAGGCGTTTCCCTCTGATCCGCGTGTTTTCTGTACCTTTTTGTCCGACCAGCAGGCACCCCCCCCCATCCCCGAAATGAATTCCTGGATACGGGCCTGTTTCCTGGCAACCACTTGCATGGAGAATGAAACTGACTAGTAGCAATTCGGGAATTACTTACAAGTACTATAAAAACGGCACCAGAGTGCGGAGTACTGACGCCATCTTCCGTTGAGAACATCGAGAACAACGCATCAAGAACATCCTGAAGAAATTTGACAACCTCCTCGCCACGCAGGCGGCTGACTAGGCTCAGTATCTCAATGATTCGGTCGGGGAAGGATTTATACTTGAGCAGAGCAAGGAGATCGGCTGGAAAATAACAAAAATAATAGTTTTGCGCTTACGGGGTACCACAAATCCCAGTTCTGACGTTGGGTGACGCTTATTTGCGGTATTTCTTCGGGATGATACAGAGCGGTCCAAAGCAGGACTAAGCCCAATCAAACACTGGAGCACTCCTCCTCTCCGAAGCAGCGGAGCACCACACTTCTTAAAAGGCAAAATGGTAAGTGCTTGGAGTCAATTCCACACTGAACAATTTATCATGCCCCTCAGCTGTAAGACCAAAAACTACAAAAGCTGCAAGCGCAAAAATAACCCAAGGGAAAATTGGTGAGAAAAAAGCAAAAACCTGAAACTTACAGTTCTGAGTGAGTTTGGTTGAGCAGAGCTGGAACTCTATAACCGCCCACTCCTTTGTACTGCGCACGAACTGAAGACTTGCCAAATTGGCATATTCACTATGACTTCCACAATGCCTTTCCTGAGGGGTTGAAGGCAGGCAGAGATAATTGGCAGGAGTTTCAAGCTTTCCAAGATCTTCGCATTTGTAGACGACTAGTTCATGGTTACCGTCCTGTACTACGGTTCCTTCCTCATCCATAATTCGTAAGAATGAGAAGCCAAATAGTTTGGGTTCGTGTTTTTCTTTTGCTGGAATGGAAGAAAGTATTATTAGATAGATTGATGTACCTACGAATATTTTTGTTTGCCTATCGTGGCTTACGCCAAATTTGTTCGGAAACAGCACACTCGAAGTTAATTGTAGATTTAACGGTATAGGAATGACTGCTATAGTATCACGGCTTAGAAGAACATCGATAAATTTAGGCGAATGATTCTCACTTTTCGTTTTCCATCCTTTTTAGTTAATTAAAGTAGTTAATTAAATATTCTTTGAGCCCAAGCTGACTTTGAAACATTTATTCAAACAATGTTTACAACGGATACGTCAGCTATGATTCTTCATCAGCGATATTTCGGCCCTTCATGGCAAGGGTCCTCGTCAGGCTGTCAATCCTCTGCTTGAACTTCGGGGAAGGAAACAAACCTGTAATAAATAACTGAAGCTTCTACCGACTATAAATAAGCTTCAGTTATTTATGTGAAAAAGTAAATTTTGCTTAAAAGTATTTTTGTACTTTGCGGTTAAGATGAGTTCTTTAAGGGATGGTCAGATCAGAGAGTGACGATGTCTAACTCAATGATGTCAAGTTTCGAATGCTCCAGCTTAGTTTTATCGTCCTAGCACATCTGGAAGTACCTTAACCCACGATCACCGGAATTCTGTACATTCCCTACAGCTCCCCCCCCCCTTCGGTATCTAAATCCGGTCCGATTCTGTCACTGATACACCTAGGACTTGTGCCTGTACTTCCCGCCAAGTTTCATCCTGATCGCTCCACTCTATGCGTGTCACAAGATGTCCTGTTCTCCCCTCCGCCCGCCCCCTAGTTCATCGAATCCGGTCCGGGCTTGAAATGGGACATGCTGAGACATGAGGTAGTTCAAAATATCAAGTTTCATTAAGATCCGATAACCCATTCGAAAGTTATGTATGCTACTAATTTCCAGATTCCGCCGGCTCCCCTCCCCCCACGATAGTCAGATGGGGCAAGTCACTGTTTTCAAGTTAATCTGGTCGGGTCCCTGAGATGCCTACCAAGTTTTATCATCCTAGCCCACCTGGAAGTACATTAACTACGGATCGCCGGAATTCCGGAACCTCCCTCCAACTCCCCCCACAGTGTCCGAATCCGGTCCAGTCCTGTCAGTGATGTATCTAGAACGTGTGCGTGTTCTTCGTACCAAGTTTCATCCCGATCGCTCCACTCTGAGAGTTTCACACGATTTCCGGTTCTCCCCTCCGACTACCCCCCCCCCCCTCCAGATTCGTCGGATCCGGTCCGGACTTGAAATGAGACACATCTGAGACACGGGATTTTTCCAGATATCAAGTTTCATTAAGATCCGATCAACCGTTCGAAAATTATGCATGTCCCTATTTTCCGGATTCCGCCACCTCCCCCTCCCCCCCCCCCACGATGGTCCGATAGGGCGAGTGAATATTTCCAAGTTAGTTTGGTCGGGTCCCTGGTATGCTTGCCAAGTTTCATCGTCCTAGCATATCTGCAAGTACGCTAACTCGCAAACACCGGACTAACCGACCGACCGACGGAAATGTGATCGGTATATGGCACTTGGCCGGAAGGCAAGTGCCATACAAATTCTATGTATTTAATAATACATAGATGATACTTTACACAAGGGACTTGTTTCGTGACCAATAAATCAGAAACAGTTCTTCGAATATAATTTAGAAGTTTAGGACTCCATTGTCGGAGCCACGTAGACAAACCAGGACCCGCAGGGCGGGGTCTCATGGTCAAAACCAAATATATAATTTTAATGGGAACGTTATCCTCGGTATCTCAAATGGTACGAGCGCCTGCCTTGTAAAGCAGAAGGTCCTGGGTTCAAATCCCGGCTGAGGAGTATTTTTGTCTTTCAGTTCACTACTTATAAAACTGTATTTATTATTGTTTGTGGCCCATGAGATGGTTACTCACAGGATACCGAACCAAATCGATCAGGTTCGCAATTAAGGAGAGTGGAGCGGGGAATTCAGGAAGTGTCATTAAGAGGGGTAAGATCCCGCCCTCCCCCATACTTAAACGACCCTTCGTGCCTATAATACAGATGCAAGCTATTTCCGTAACATCATTCATTAGTTCTTAAACCCGGAGATCCAATTTTCCTATGTTACATTTCGAAACCGCTAACGATACCTCGCTAATCTCTGCACTTGCCACGATTCACTAATTTCCATGCGCATTATGCTCCGGACGAGTGTTCGCGTATCATGCTATTGACGCCCAAAACCGGTTTTCTGAATTTTGCCAACATCTTGCTAAAAGTCGGTGGGCCTGGGAAAAGGCTTAAAACAGGCAAGGCCGTGGATAATTTTCTAAAAGCAAAGCCTATACCTTTCCAGTATTCAGATAACTCTGAATATCTGGACATACTCAGTAAATAGCACGAGGTCTGATTTAAGATAAAGATACCGCTTCATTCTTAGAGATGTAATGGTTCGAAATATGCTAAATGTCTTACAAAAAATCTGGGTTCTTGCTGCTCAAGTTGAAGGGCCTTTGACCTGAAAATTCGAAAAGAAGGGTCTTGCAAATATTTGTCCGCATAGAACTACTGCGTTATGCGGGCACATAAGTGTCTCCTATCTCGTCTATTAGCATTACACTGAGTATCACGCTTGCCACGTTTGTTCTCCGACCTTTTTTCTGATAATCTTATTGGTCGGAGGACCAGTTATGCAAATTTGCCAAGATTCTTACACAAGGCAAGGGATAAGAAAAGAAGCTAAAAATAGCCGAAGCCATGCGGAGTTTTCTGCAAGAATAGCCAAGTTTTAAAGCGGTCAACTATCTCGGAACGTCTCAAAAGATACGCTATGTGGTGCGAGGTGTCCTTTAGCTTAAAATCACGCCTACTATTGATCAGAAATATTCATTATGCTCTCCGGTTTAGTTTTGTTTCGCCAGAGAAACGAAAACGTCACATATATGTTGCGTTTTTGCAGATCCCATGGTATCTGATACCACAGTCTAAAGTGGTTTTTGCAGTTATCATCAGTTATTGTGGCAACAGATATCCAGATAATACGGTCTGACCGTGGTAACTGGTCATGGTATCTGAAAAAGACATCTCACTTTCATCAATTTTTGTCAAATTGGTGGGAAAGAAGTTTGGTACTTAGTAATGTGACTGAATATCTATTTTTCTTTCGGGATGAATTCGAAAAGTACAATTTCGGCAATTGTCGTTTTTGCAGACCAACCGTATATCAGATACTACGATAACTTCAAAAACGACTAATTGCAGATCCAGTTACCGTGGTAACAGATACCATGGTGTCTACAAAAACGCAACTATAATCCCCTGTTTTTGAATCGCCAGCCGGCGACGCTTCCAAGGACAGGGGAAAGCTTGTAAAAGACTTGCCATGTTAATTCGCGTTCGTTTTTTGATCTGTTGATTCTAAACCGTGAATTATATATTTGAATCATAGGTTACAACTGTAAATAAATCCCTTTGTTGATGTCTTCAACTGTATTGACATGTCCAGCACTTTTTTCTGTTTGTAAAAATATTTATGGATAAATAAACCGAATTGTAATTTAAAGCTGATTATTTCTTGAGCCAATTTCAGTTGGCAAAATTTCATCACTTCTTGGGTTCTCTATACCTTAGTATTCATTCAGCCCAGAGATGGGAGAATCCAAATCCGGATTTGGATTCGAATCCAGGATTCGTCATTTGGCCGGATGGAATCTTCTGCATGTCAGGCCGGATTCGGATTCGGACTCGGATTCCAAACCCTCAATCTTAAGAATCCGCTCAAATTTCTAGTCTACATCCTTCCAGTTTCGTTTTCCCAATTTTTACAGCGGGCTTAGGCAATCCTCTTTTTGATTCCCACCACCAGCCGTTCTGAGTAATCCATCACGTTATCCGATTACCTAGGATATCAGTGCGTTTTGTCACCTCTGATTTTTGAACTATAGCCTACGTGTATGATTTGATTTTTGCTAAGGTCGGATCCAGATCCGACTCCGGATTCAAATCCTCAGCATGAAATGGTGGGTTCTAAATAGGATTCGTACCTAGCCCTAAATTCGGGTTCGAATCCTTTCATGGTTGGATTCGCCCATCTCTGGTTCAACCTAATCACATTACCTCAATTACCTGACGTAGAGGAGTGAAGTCGAGGTGGATAACAATGGCCGTAATATCGTATCTTTGGGGGGGGGGGGGGGCAGTTGCCACTGGTCGCAGAATTCTGCAATTTGTCACAGGATTTCGACTTTTCCCCAGATACACAGCTGTGAAAACTTTGTCACAGGAAATCGCTTTTAAGGCAAAATGTCACACATTCTGCGATTCCAACGAATATTGCCAATTTCAAGGCAGCTCTTTTCAAAAAAAAAAGGATTTATTTGTTTGACGAATATTAGCTACTGTTATAAGTGAAAATTGGAGCCTCAGAATCTACTAGTTATTTTTACTGAAAAATGAAAAAAGGACCGAATTTCGTAGGTGCCTATAAGGTTTGAAGCCAAGCTGACCATTCATTTCAAATACAATAGAAAGTTCTGTGGAAGTTTTTATTCAAAGTGGTCAAACGTACTATGGATTTTTGGAGTGGGCCGTTTTCTGGGTGAAAGCTTCTGCGCTTTCAAAGACGGATGGTAAATTGTAAATATACACAGAACTCAGAATTATAAATAATCACAAATTTGTACATATACACATTTAACACGCACATTTTATCTTTCGTTACTTTATTTTTATCTGCATGTCGTTCAGTCTGCACCGTTATTCTGGTCTTTAGTTACATGTCGTCTTATTGTCTGTTGGTTCCGCATCGTTTTCCTGTTGTGATTGTGGTGGATTTTATGATTTGGTTTTGTGTTTTTTTCGCTGAGGACGGTTTGACGGAAGTGCAACCGAAATATCCAAAATTTATTTATCCCTCGCACATCATCTTCGAGGGGTGACTAGCTGATCAAGAAAAAAACCCGAAAATCTCGTTTTTTCTATTGTATTTCGTAGGTGCCAGAATGTCACAGATTTCTGCGGTCAAAAGCCACAGGTTCCGTCAGAGAAAAGTGGCAACACTGGCTGGTGGAGGGGATAGACCCATCCAGAAACACAGTCTAAAGGGCATTAGATTTAAGAATATTCCATGGAGGTATCGACAGGTACGTCTTCAGGGTGGCCCGAGTTCACATGTGTTCATTGTGTTTTGAAATAAGTTTCTGTCTAAAAAAAGGTAGATAAAAATATTCCAAACTATGCCGTAATTGAAATTACCAATTCACATTCCTTTAATTGTCAATTAATTATACAAAAGTATGATTTTATCACCCATCAGTGAACGCCAAATTGACGGATTATGATCATCGCGAGACAAGAAGACAAACAACAATGACGGAATTCGACAAAAAGTAAAACTTAATTATGTCGGGAAATCAGAATAGTCACACAAACCCTTTTCTTTTCTCTAGACTTCAAAAAGGAAACTAAAAAAAAAAAAAAAAAAACTTTCTGATCCAATTATTTTTCATTTCATCCGAACTCAAGCACGAGGCAATTTTGTGCATTCAAAGCAACAACTTCTGTACTTACAGCTGCAAGCTTTATACTCCAGTCGCAGATGGATCCCAGGTATCATACATATGGGGACGGTTAGCTTAATCATCTCATGCCACACCGGGTTGCTCTGGTGGTGCAAAACGATTGAGGAATATGAGTCAGTGGATCCGTAACCAACGGCACCGTCGATAGCTCCCTTAAAGAAACACAATAATGAAAATTACAAAGAGAAAATAGTTGTTCAGAACGATGTATGATTCAACAGAGCGAGCTTTCCCCCTTTACTTTAAGACTGCCTCAACATACGGTACGCTGTTTCTGCATAAACCAGGTTCAGGTTCTTTTATTTCGAAAATACTTCGTGACAGTATATTTTGATCACTGGGGGCCGGCATAGGGATACGAGTTCGCTGCATAAAACCAAGTGCACCATATTGACATACATGCAAGCTTTCTCTTCCAATGAAGTTTGTGAATACTGATACAACTCACAAACATTCACGTCTTTTAGGTTGTTAGCCCAGTCTCGCTAGAGCAGAGTAGATGTTAGCCGAGCCGCTAATAGAGAATCGTCAAGAGCCATAGATGCTAGACCTTCAATGAAAAATGGGCAGAATAATGAGTTCATATTTTATGATGGTCCTCCCTTTGCAAATGGCTTGCCACATTATGGACATCTGGTAACTGGTTTTATCAAAGATGTTTATGCACGTTATCAGCCTATAGTATAGGAAAAAGAGTTGAACGACGCTTTGGCTGGGACTGTCATGGACTTCCAGCAGAGATGCAAGCAGAAAAGGAATTGCGACCGGAATGCAACTTGGTGGGAGGACCAAGCGCAAGCCCTATGTACATCAGTGACAGTAGGGACTGTACAAGGGACTCAACAATTTTAACTCAAGAACAGTCGTTTCTCAAATTTGACCGTCGTGGGGGGGGGAGTGGAGGGAGGGGTAATCCGGAATCTTGAGAAATGTCCAACTTTTGAATAGGTGAACAGATCTTAATGAAACTTGATATTCGGAAAGAACTCAATGTCTCAGATGTATCATTTCAAGTGCGGACAGGATCCAGTCAGTGTGGGGGAGTCGGGGGGGGGGGGGGGGGGTCTGACGCGCTTAGAGTGTAGCGATTGGGACGACACTTGGTAGGAAGGACAAGCGTAGCCTAACATTAGAGATTTGACAAGCTTGGCTTACAAATTGTAACTTCCCAGATCCGACCATCCCTTAAAGTGCTCATCTTAACCGTAAAGTACAACAAGACCAAAGGTGTCGATGGGATCCCAAAAATCTAAGATTTGATCCAGACAACTGGGTCTTGTCTTAGCCAGATCCAGTCTTCGCCAGACTCCTTGAACATTTTTACAATTAAAATTCAGAAACAGATTAAGGCCAAATAGCTAATCACCTGAGAAAACCAAGTTCAGATTTGGATTCAGCATGTGTGTTTACCCCTATAAGTCATATCTGTTTTGACGAAAACTTCCTGCCACTTCTGCCAATTTCCCGGTTCCGGCCGAACTCCAGACTACTTGTCCGGCGAAAAAAAAAGACGAAATCAGGGTATCTTCTTTCCCCAGTAATGAACATCTAATCAACTTCAAATAGAAATTTAGCTTATAACAAATTTTCCGATTCCAGCCGGATTCCGGTCGAACAATATGTCCGGGTAAAATACGATTGTCACACAGGGACTCAGCATCTCTTCTTACCCCTAAATCGCTTATCTAATCAACTAGAAATAAAACTTTGACTTCCAACAGTTTTCCGGTTTTGGCCGGATTCCGGACGAACTACATGTCCGAGTAGAAACTTGTTTTCACATAAGTGTTCAGCATGTCTTCTTGCCCTAAATCGAACATCTAATCAACTCCAAATAAAACTTTTAATTTTGACAAACTTTCCGGTTTGGGCCGGATTCCGGTCGAAATACTTGTCCGTCGAGAAAATAGTTTTCACCATCGTCTTCAGCATGTCTACCTACCTCTAAATCGAACATTCAATCAACTTCAAATAAAACTTTTACTTTCAACAAACTTTCCGGTTTGGGCCGGATTCCGGTCGAAATACTTGTCCATCGAGAAAATAGTTTTCACCATCGTCTTCAGCATGTCTTCCTACCCTTAAATCGAACATCTAATCAATTTCAAATAAAACTTTTAATTTCAACAAACTTTCCGGTTTGGGCCGGATTCCGCTCGAAATACTTGTCCGTCGAGAAAATAGTTTTCACCATCGTCTTCAGCATGTCTCCCTACCTCTAAATCGAACATTCAATCAACTTCAAATAAAACTTTTACTTTCAACAAACTTTCCGGTTTGGGCCGGATTCCGGTCGAAATACTTGTCCATCGAGAAAATAGTTTTCACCATCGTCTTCATCATGTCTTTCTACCCCTAAATCGAACATCTAATCAACTTCAAATAAAACTTTTATTTTCAACAAACTTTCCGGTTTTGGCCGGATTCCGGGCGAACTACTTGTCCGATGACAAAATGGTTTTCACCATCGTGTTCAGCATGTCTTCTTACCCCATAATCGACTATCACATTAGCTGTTTCAAAATATTTTGTTTGTCCCTTAATTTGAATCCCCTCCCCCACCCCTAAATGTAGAGCTACAAAGCCCATCTACGAACTTGACTGGTCCGACGACCCAACGAACCCTCACACCAAGTTTCATCAAAATATCTCATTCCCTTCGAGAGTTATCGTGCTTACAGACGGACGGACGGACGGACGGACGGACGGACGGACAGACGGACAACTTTTGCGATGTCATAGGTATCCCTCCACTTACGTTTTGGGATCCCAAAAAAGACATTAAGCAAAATCTTCAGTTGCATGATCCCCACGAGCCCATGGTTATTTTTGAATCAAGGGTTTTGCTTAGAAATGAATTTAGCACCCTTAAAGGCGCATCTTAACCGAAAAGTAAAAAAATTCTTTTGAGCAAACCATATAAATTCACGATCCTAAAGGGACCAGTATCATTTTTGCCTCCGAGTTTTGATTACAGAGGAATTTCTAGCGCCCTTTAAGTGCGCATCATCACAGCTAAGTGCAAAAAAAAACTTTTGCTTTACCAAACGATACATTCTCGTGATTTCCAAGGGTTCATCGTCATTCTTATCAGAACGGTTTGGCTTACAAACTATCATAACAAACCCACGAATTGGAAAATTCCGACTTTCCTTTACCAAGCCTTACAAGTGCCATAGGAGCTTCCAGCTCTTGTTTTTGTATGCCTTTACGTGAAAGATTTTTTTTTTTTTTTTTTTAGGTACTAAGCAATCTTCACCAATCCCAGCACTGCCCACTGAAAAGCCGCGTTTATGTTGAGATTAAAATTTTCCGCGTCATAGCAGAATTTACGCTGTGGGGACAGCCGCTGAAATTCTGAACGTCGTAACTAGAGCAAATAGTGGAAAAAACAAGAGCTACGAGCTCATATGGCACTTGTACGAGTAGGCTGTACAAGAAAGTAGATGAGAACGTCACAAAATACACCCGCCATCCAAAAATGCGGTTCGGAAATAGAAATAGGATATTTAGTTTCACTCGTTTCTGAGCAGTTTCGGCATCGTCTCGATTGTCTGTAGCAAATGCACATGACTGTTCAAACTTTCATCCCAATAAATCCATTTGTTTGATCCCTAGACGTGCTACACGATTTCCGGTACTCACTCTATCTCCTGCACCTACCGTGGCCGAATCTGGTTCGGAATAAAAAAAAATCGACCACCTAAAGCATCTTCGTTTATACCATCTATCAAGTTTCACTCGAATCTGAGCATTTTTGGAAAGTTCCGGTCCCCCCCCCCCCTCCCACCAACGTTGTCGGAGCCGGTTCGGGCCCAATCTCTTAATTCCGTGTTCCTGTCCATCAAGTTTGACTGAAATTGGAGCATAGCCTATCTGCAAGTATCCAGTCCCCCCCCCCCCATACCTTGGCCGAATCCGGCCCGGACGCCAAATAACAAATCTAGGCTGCATAAACTCGAAACTGTCGAATTGCATCTCATTCGGTCCATCCGTTTGGTTTTTGTGCAAGTCAAAAGTCCTCCCCCCCCCCCCCCCCAATTGCCCTAATCATGGTCGCGTATAGTTCGAACTCATGTTTTACATGTCGAGGTCATCGATCCGTATCACCCATTAAGTTTCACTCGAATCAGACCACTCGTTCGCAATTTATAGAAGTCAATTTCCATATTTCTCTTCTCTTGCTCCCCAAAAAATGCTCGGATCTAGGAACGGAAGTTTCCGGGGGTATGTTGTGTCAGGTTCTTAAGTCAAGATAATTCGGGTCGCTAATATGCCTGCAAAGTTTCGTTTTACATCTGGAACTATTCTAACTCACGACTACCGGAATTCGAGGAAACCCCCTCCAACTCCCCCCACAGAGCCCCGAAACCATCTGGCTCCGTCAATTTCATCTAGGCCTAATGCTTGTTCCATCCATTAAGTTTCGTCCCAATCCCTCTGCTTTTCCAACCCCCCCCCCCATCCCCACAAGTATCGGACCCGACCCGGACGTGACACTGAACGTCCGAGGTGATAGCTCACCAGACAAGTTTCATTCAAATCCGATCACCCGTTCAAAAGTTATGCACGCCAGTAGATTCCGGACTCCCCATCCACCCACTCCCCCCACGATGGTCGGGTCGGGGAAACGGCTGTTCTCAAGTCAATCTGTTCGGATCCCTGACATACCTGCCAAGTTTCATCGCCCTAGGACATCAGGAAGTATGCCGAACTCGCGGGATCGCTAGAAATCCGGACCCCCACCCCAACTCCCCCACAGTGCCCTGATCCGGTCCGGTTATGTCAATGACGTGTCTAGGACCTGTGCTTGTTTTTCCCACCAAGTTTCATCCCAATCCCTCCAATTTAAGCGTTTCTCAAAATTTCCGGTTCCCTCCTCCAACTCCCCCAGTGTCATCGGATCCTGCCCGGATTTAAAGTGAGATGTCTGAGACACGAGGTCATCCCAAATATCAATTTTCTTCAAGATCCGATCACCCGTTCGCAAGCTAAAAATACCTCAAATTTTGGCTTCACCGTCCCTCCACTCCCTCCCCCCCCCCCAGATGGTCGAATCGGGGAATTGACGATTTCCTATTTAATCTGGTCGGGTCCCAGACATCCCTGTCAATTTCCATCGTCTCAGCACATCAGGAAGCACAGAACTCGCGGGATCACTGCAAATTCGGACTTCTCCCCCCCCCCCCAACTCCCCCAAAATGAGCGGATCCGTTCCGGTTGTATCAGTTACGTATCTAGGACTTTTGCTTGTACTTTCCACCAAGTTTCATCCGGATCCCTCCACTCTAAGTGTTTTCCAAGATTTCCGGTTTCCCCCTCCAACTCCCCCCAGTGTCACCAGATCCGGTCTGGATTTAAAATGGAGGGTCTGAGACACGAAGTCCTTCCATATATCAAGTTTCATTAAGAACCGATCACCCGTTCGTAAGCTAAAAATATCTAATTTTTCCTATTTTTTCCGGATTCCCCCTCCCTCCACTCCCCTCCAGATGGTCGGATCGAGGAAGCGACAATTTCTAATTTAATCTGGTCCAGTTCCTGATATGCCTGCCAAGTTTCATCAACCTAGCTTATCTGGAAGTGCCCGAACTAGCAAAACCGGGACCGACAGACCGACTGACGGACAGAAATTACAATCGCTATATGGCACATGAGTAAGCTCAAGTGCCATAAAAAAAACTTTGCAGAATCCAAATAATTCAGTGTATTCAATTAAATAACACAAAAATAAGTTGGCTTTTCAATTAAATTTTAAGGGGATGGGAGATAAGTTCTGGGCTCCAATCCCAGGTTTACTACATGTACTAAAAATTTACTGATCTTTTTGGGTTGAATTTAAAGTAATTTTCAAATATACCTTAAAGTAAAGTGGATTCTTTGCATTTTTCCTTTTAGACCTATCAAATCTCCACAGGGTTAGGGAGAAAGTTAACATTTTAGTTAGGTTAGCCGACGTGTCGAACTTACACTGTAAAAAGTTTCTCCAAGTAAGGATTAAAGTTAACTGCAGCATTTCCTACTGGGATTAATTTTATCTCTACTGAGATAAAATTAATCCGAATCAGACAAAAGATTATCTTAGTAGAGACAAGATTAATCCCAGTAGCAAATACTCCAACATTTTTTTTTTATAGTGTACCTTGAGAGTTTCTCCATTCTCCAGCACGACTTTCACGTCGACTTCAACATTCTTTCCAGAAGGTTTGCTTCCCTTCTCAAACTCAGCGCGCACGAGCGTCACGTACATATCATTCCGGACGTCCCCAGGCATGATAACCTCCGGAAAACCAAGTTTCCGGACAATGGCACTTTTGTTGAGGAAGGAGTACTTCTCCAGCAGGAACAACGAAGGGTCACCGGACAAAAAGCTGGTTTGAAGCACAACGCCTAGAAAAATGAGTTTGAACTGAAGAAAAGAAAAACAAGACCAAGGGTTTCGATGGGATCCAAAAAATTTAATATTTGATCCAGATAAATGGGCCAGACTCCTTGAACATTTTTACTATTAAGCTTTAGAAGAAGGTTAATGGCTAATCATCTAAGAAAGCCAAGTTCAGATATGGATTCGGCATGTGTTTATTTATCCCTAGGCTAGACGTGACATCTACGAAACTGATCAAATCTTCCTGCCTTATTTCTACCAAATCTCCGGTTTGGACTGGATTCCGGGCAAACTGAAAAACTAAAGCTCAAACACGAATTCAGCGGATCTCCTTACCGCTATATCGAACATCTGATCAACTTCAGATAAAACTTTAACTTTTAACAAATTTTCCGGTTTCAGCCGAATTCGGGGCGAACGTCCGGGTAGAAAATAATTGTCAAAGTCGGATTCATCATGTGTTCTTATCCAAGGCCGTATTCAGGGGGGGGGGGGGGGGTAGGGGGTTAACCCCCCCCCCCCCCTCCCCGAAACATACAAAAATACTCATTTTTATAGGCTTTTCCCTCTGATCCATGACTTTTTTTTACTTTTGTGGTGCGACCCGCAGGCCAAACCCCACCCCGAAAGGAAAAACCCCATCCGAAATAAATTCCTGGATACGGGCCTGTTCTTGTCCCTAAATTTGACATCTAATCAACTTCAGGTAAAACTTTTTCTCGGATTTCGCGCGAACGACTTGTCCGACGAGAAAATGATTTTCATATAAAATTTTCAGCCTGTCTTCTTACCCTAAATCGAACATCTAATCAACTTTAAATAAAACTGTGATTTATATCAAACTTTCCGGTTTTGGCGGGATTCCGGCTTTAGAATCCTCGACGGAAGAACATTCCAAGGATGCAATGCTTATATGAGTTTATATACAGCTTATATGACGTCGTCACTGCAAGGTCTCCCATGATCGGCTATTAGCTACATTTAATGTGTGATGGTCTTCATCACCATCATTCTTCTTGCCCAACAGATCAAAGCAATTTTACAGGCCTCCTGTACGTACAAAACAACTTCCGGGAATATCGAACTGGAGAAAGTTTGCTAATATGATTTCTGATATATTTTTAATGCGTGTTACGATTGTCCTACTATCGATATGATATGGGGTTTACCTTGACTGTTGCTACTTGACACTGGGCTAAATTTACTATTCTGCTTTCGAATAAGCAGCTCGTGGAGCTGGCTGAAATCCTTGTCGTCGCACTGATAGAGCCTAAAATGAAACACGAATTTATTTATTCAACTTTATTTCAGCTTTCGCCATAGACTACACTACAAATACAAAAACACTAACTAATCATCACTTAACAGATGTCGCCATAACCCAATGATTCATAGGAATGAGAAGGGGAGAAGCAAGGTAAAAAAAAGAAAGACACAAATTGCAAAGGCAAATTACGAATCAAATGTTCCTTATTTCGAGTCCTGTTTCCGACGATTCCTTTTAGTACCATTAACTTTGAGACTGATCGACAAAATGGACTGAAAACTTCCTTTCCAATAAAATTGCGACTTTACAAGGCTATCCAACAGGACTGAGAATCCTGAAACTGAATAAAAAAGTGAGCTTACATAATCAAAATCACAAATAAAAGGACGTATGTGAAAAACGTCTAGGAGTAAACGTCATGGCTCCAGCAAATACAATGCAACTTATAGGGAAATCTCAAGCTCTAGGGGTGGGGCACAAAATTAACCAGGCGAACTTGGTGGAGATTTTTTGAGTTGTCTAATATTTTTTAGGTTAAACACTTGAAAGCCTACCGTCGAACATAGCGACTTATTTTTTAAAGATCGGTAGAGGGACTTTCAGCCAACTGGTAAACAGAACAGCCCAAAGCGGGAGACCGCGAAAGGAGTTCAAATACTGTACGGTATAAGCTAACTTATAAACGAAAAACGGGTTTTTTTGTTCAGCAACGCAGCTCTGTCAGCTTGATCTGACAATTTTTTCCTTCTCAGCATAAGAAATTAGTCTGGGCCGCTGGACTTTTGGCTGGAACTGGAACAACTTACCAGAGAGAGTAATCTGCTCCATAAACCTACTGACATTCGAGAAGGAAGTTGATGAATATTATTGAAGTGGCATTTTCTCCTTGTGCAAAGAAGAAGTGTAAACTAAATTTTGTTTAGAGGCTTAACGGCCTGCCATCCAATTTGAGAATATATTACTCTGAATAACCTTCTTCAGCTCGTCAGCTCCCCCCCCCCCTCCCCTCCTCCCCCGAGTGCTGAACCAGACTAAATGCAATGATACAGAACTCGTTTTTAAGGGCGCTTTACTCACCTCAGTATGATCTCCCGACCATCGCCGTCGACTTCATCCCCCCCGTACCCTTCTTGAAGACTGGTTATGGCACAACCATACGGTCTTCTATGCATGTATGTAGCCGGTTTCTTGGATGACTCGGCATATATAATCCGGCCGCATCGGAGTAAGTATATGACTAGGTACATGTCCCGGAGTTTTTCAGGTTTTCCAAGATCCTATAAAAATTAGTGCAAGTTCAGATGCTGCAACGACACTGGCGTGTCTGATTGCTTGTCAACTGGCACATTTGACTGAGAAAATGTTGTGAAAATTTGTATGAAATTTTGCTAACATTCATTTTAGCAGATTCGGCATTATCCGTCATCATAGGGGGCAGGCGTTCAACCTTGCAAAATCACGATTCCACAAGGACGTGTACAAGTGGAGCTTTGGTAACAGAACTGACGATCCTTGGAACAGCCTTACCGAAGATGCGGTAAATGCTGAATCGGTCCATAGTTTCAAGTGCATTGTTCAGTACGATTACTCCACATGTCTCAGGTATTTAGAGGCGAAAGCCTTTTCTGTTGATTCATATTAATATTATTTTGCCCTGTGACACCCGCAAAAAAAAAAAAGAAGTCGATTGATTTGGTAGAGGCAAAAGCAGCCATAACGGTGGATAATAAGCATCGTGCGAGTTTCAAAATTCGGGAACAAGAAATCATCCTTCAATTAGTGAACCAGAGTGGAAACTACTACACTGTCAGAAGTTCCTAACATACAACAGGAGGATGCGCAGTTTCAACAGACAATGCGTAACAGACAACACCTCGGATGTTGTCAGTTCTGTTGGTAAATCTGGTGCATAACAAGCGTTGCCATCAGTAAGAGCCAAAAAATCGCCAAAAAGCATCTGCTATATTTTCCGAAATCATGACGACAAACAAAAAAGTTAGTGGATGCTTCTTCGGCTCTTCCTGACAATGCTTGTTCTGCATATTATTTCACGGATAACATTTTCCAACACAACCCATGTGTTCTCTGTTACGCACTGTCTGTTGAAACCGCGCATCCTTCTGTTGTCTGTTATGAAACTTCTGACAGTGTACAGTACTGAGTTTTCTTAACTAGGTCTCTCACAGAAACAAACTTTAGCTTTTGTCCATCACCGTCTCTCTGCACTGACACAGAGACAAGGCCGCGAATGACGACCAGCCATAAGCCCCTGCATCAGACCGATTTCGAGACAAATCCAGTATTACCGAAGAGAAACAAAGCCTATGTAAAAATTGGCATAAGGGTTCACCAGTTATGGTTCCGAAGGGCATCCTATAGAAAAACATTCTCGACGAAGCTCTTCTTCCTCACTATAGGTTACTCAAAGTGCCAGCAGATGACTCCTATGAGACTGCGGACTGACAGATATATCGGCGGTCTTTTTTTCTCGAAATCGAATCACCAGTACCGCCCTGTACGCACTTGTATCCTGTACGTCGGGTACAATTTTCAGCCAAACCGGAGTACCCGCTACGGAGATACAGAGTTTTATGGCAAGGGTCTTCTTCAGGCCGTACTCAGTTTGGCACCTTCAAACAAGATAAAAATCGCCGAAAGTAGGGACTTAATTTACTCAAGCCGTTTCCAGCATCAAGTACCGCACGTCGGCTCCACTCATTCTCCCCCCTTGTTACTAATTATTTTAATAACCAATAAAAGTTCACGTTTGTTGTTCATTTGTGCCTGTTCGGGTCTTGATTTGTTTCTGTATTTTGTCTTAAGTTTTGTTGTTGATGGTATATTATTTAAATGTCCTTAGTTATTAATGTGTGTTTATTTATTTTCTCTTTGTTGACTATTATTTGGCTTTTGCTATTGTGGCAATTTTTCCATTAAACCTTAAACCTTAATATACCCTCGCAGAAGCGAACGATGATTAAAACTAGGGAAACTATACTGAAAAGACAATTTACCGTAAATATCGCAGAGCAATTGTGCTGGCACTCCAAGTAGCTCGAAAATGAAACATCCTTGGATATCTTGACTAGAAATCGTTCACTGTAAAAAAAAAAAAACAGTCAAGTCTTTTTTAAACAGGTAGCTAATGAAAGAAGTAGAATAATCGATTAGTCACGGCAGAAGTAGCAAAACAGTCAATTCATCACGGAAGATAAAGGATAACCGAAGTCGTGATTTTCTGTCTTGAGTGATATCGACAAGGTAGCGAGCGGTTACGAAGCACTCCACCTTCGCCGGCATACTCGAGTACTTAGTCGGGAAATCCAAGACGCTTTTAGCAGCGTCACTCCAACACAGTTAGAAAAGTGCGATGATATGAAAGAATACAAATCATCAAGCATTGCAGCCAATGGCAATTCGCCCTATCGCGATTGTACCCAAAGCTGAAAAACTAACTGCTTGACTGAATGGCTGGCGTGCAAAAGTCTATATCGCTAAAGGTAGAAACGGCGACGTGCAGAATCCGCGGCTGTTTGAAACTGCGCTAAGTAAACGTGATGTTTTTGTGTGTGTGCGTTTTTGTTGTTGTTGTACCAGCATTCAAACTATCTCTAGGGTGACTCATTGTGGAAGTAGGCATGTTTGTCGGTATATTTCAGTGTTCGATACTGAAGGGTTAGGTTATAGCGGTATAAATAAACTTTTATTTTTGACAAATTCTACGGTTTTTGCCGGATTCCGAGTGAGCTACCTGTCCGGTAAAAAAAAAAATTTCATACTCGCATTCAGCATGTCTCGTTACACCTCAATCGGACATCTAATAAACTTCAGATAAAACATACTCTTAACAAACTTCCAGTTTCGGCCGGATTCCGGGCGAACTACTTGTCCGGCGAGAAAATGGTTTTCATATTTGTGTTCAGCATGTCTTCTTATCTCTTAATCGTCTATCTCATTAGCTTTTAAAAATATTTTTTTTCGCACATTAATTTTAAACCCCTCTCACCCTCCCTAAATATGCAGCTACGGGGCCCATCTACGAATTCGACCTTTCCCTCGACCCAGAGGATCCTCACACCAAGTTTCGTCAAAATATCTCATTCCCTTCGACAGTTTCCGTCTGTCGGTCGGGCGGTCTGTCCCACGATGGCAAGTTAGGGTACTTCCAGGTGAGCTAGGACGACGAAACTTGGCAGGCATACCGGGACTCGACCAAACTACTTGGAAATAATCAGTTTCCCGATCCGACTCTCGGGGAGAGTGGAGGGCCGCGGAATCCGGAAAATTGAGTAGAGCGTGACTTTGGAACAGGTGGTCGGATTGGAATGAAACTTAATAACTGAATAGATGACATATCTCTGATGTCCCATCTGAAGTCCGGATTGGATTCGACAGTTGTGGGGGGGGGGGAGACCGGAAATCTCGAGAAACGGTTGGAATGGAGGGATCGGAGTGAAACTTGCAGGGAAGAACAAACATCTGCTCTAGATGAATTGTTCACACATGTGGACTGGATCCGGATACTTTGGGGGGGGGGGAGGGGGGTCCCGGAATTCCGGTGATGGCAGTTTTCGGGAGTTTCTCGACAAAACTTGGCAGGCATATCAGGGACCCCACCAAACTAACTTGGGAATAATCAGTTTCCCGATCCTTCCATCTGGGTGGGAGTTGAGGGACGGAGTATCAGGAAAATTGTATAGTCCTCAACTTCCGATTGGGTGATCGGATTGGAAAGAAACTCAATAACTCAATAGATGACATATCTCTGATGTTCCATTTGAAGTCCGGACCGGATTCGACAGCTGTGGGGGAGTTGTGGGGGAAGACCAGAAATCTCGAGAAACAGTTAGAATGGAGGTATCGGAGTGAAACTTGCTGGGTAGAACAAGCATCTGCTCTAGATGATCATTTACAAAACTGGACTGGATCTGGACACTTTGAGGGGGAGGGGTTTTTTCCGGAATTCCGGCGATGGCGGTTTTGGGGATTTTACGACAAAACTTGGCAGGCATATCAGGGACTCGATCAAACTGACTTGGAAATACAGTTGTTTTTTTTTCATCCGACCATCGTGGTGGGAGTGGAGACTCTCTCCGGAGAATCCGGAATATTCAGTCATGTGTAACTTTGGAACGGTTTATCGGATTCCAGTGAAATTCAATAATTGAACAGATGTCTCTGGTGTTCTTTTTCACATCCGGACCGGGTCCGACAATTGTTTGGGGGGGGGGGGGACGGAAAATACCTGACCCGCTTAGACTGCAGAGATCGGATGGAACTTGGTGGAAACAATAAACACATATACTAGATTAATCATTGAAATAACCGGACTGGATCCGGGAACTGTGAGGGAAGTTAGGTGGGAGGAAGTTAGGGTCCGGAATTCCCGTGATCACAAAATAAAGTACTTCCAAATGTGCTACGACGATGAAACTTGGCTGGAACTAGTGGTTCGACGAGATTAGCATAGAAGTTGTCACTCCCAAAATCCAGCAGTTCCTCAAATTACTAGTCTTAACCGCAAAGTAAAAAAAAAAAAAAAAAAATACTTTTAAGCAAACTATGCATTTTCATGATCCCATGAGCCCATGATCATCCCCTATCCTTGAAATGTTTACCAACTACAAAGGTAACCCACTGCCAAAATTTAAACCAAAACAGCCGGAATCCTTTCAATACACATCTACGAGTTCGCGCACCCCCACGACTAATACCTTTATTCTTCCCGACGTTCATAAACCCATAAGTTGACAAATATCTATTTTAATTATCTGACCCAGCCTTGCAAATGCCATATAAGCTTCTAGCTCTGCCCTCTATCCTTGAAATCTTTACCAACTACAAAGGTAGCCCATTGCCGAAATTTGAACCAAAACAGCCGGAAGCCTTTCAATACACATCTACGAGTTCGAGCTCCCTACGACTCTACCTTCATTCTTCCCCACGTTCATAAACCCACAAGTTCACAAATATTCATTTCCATTATCTGACCCAGCCTTGCAAGTGCCATATGAGCTTCTAGCTCTCGTTTTTGGAGCTCATTATCAAGTTGAAACTTGATATTTTGATGTGCATTGGGGTCTAGTTGTGCCTTTTGGGGGGTCCCACTCCCCGCGCCCACCCGTTTCAGGGGCAATCGGGCCAGATTGCCCAGTAAATAATGTTCATAACTTGACAGAGCTGGATAAAGGACGATGAAAATCCTTCTTCTTGTACGTCCTAGGGTTAGGGAAAAAAAATATTAAAGCTGCACCACCCTAACCCACCCCATTGGCAAATGGGCGCACATTGCGCAAGATTAAAGTTCGTGACAGTAATCTAAAGGTATCAAACTGAAACGTGGTACGCTTGTGGGCCTTCCAAACCCTACTCCCACTTGGTTCAGGGGCGATTGCATGGGCCAGACTGCACAATTTTAAATGTTTCTAACTTGAATGAATGGTCGGAATAGCTACAATATCAACCAACTACAAATTCATCAAACAAACATAGGGCATCGAACAGGCAGGAACAACTTTAAGTAAGTAAGTTGACAATAACTGGAGATAGGACGATGAAATTCTTGCACTTAGACCTTAGGGATGGATATATATATTTGGAGTAGAACCACCATCCCATCCTCCACGTTCATGGGCAAGTGGGCCCAAATTGCCCATGAGTTAAGTTTTTGACCCGTGAACGAAATCAAATTCTAAGTTGTTATACTTGTGGATATTTACCTAAATAACGATTTGTATGCTCCCCCCCCCCTCCCGATCATGGGCGATTGGGCCCAGGTTTTGAGTCAAGGTCTGCATGACAGATCTCAAATTCGACTCTTGTATACTTGTGGATATATCTGGATTTTGGTGTGAGAGCAACAAATAAGACCTACTCCTTCATGAAAAGATGGAAACTGGACGGTTTTGTCATATGATCCATGATATGCCGTTCTTAATGATGTTGTGACGAAGGGGGTATTAAGCTGCTACGATTTGGTGTACTGCACTTGTCGTTAGCTTGCTAACTGAAAAGAGGTTTAAAGGGTTAGACTGGCTGCCAAGTGACATTCAGTATTGGAACAGAAAGCGTTCTTGATGATGATATTTGGATTTCTAAATGTGGTTCGTTCACACGTAAAGCTTTTAAACTGCCTTAAAACTTGATCCGCCCCTTTTCTTAATCGGGAGGAATCAAATTAGGTTAGTTTAATACTTGTTCGGTTACTGGGGATGTGAAATGTCCTGGTTCTAACTCTGTTCGTAGGGAGGATCTAATGTAAGCGTTATTAAGCTATATCTAGGATTGTCATTTTTTGTTTTTGTTGTTTTGTTTGTTTTATTGTAAGTGATTTTTTGTGGTAGTTGCTATGGCCAGTTGGCTTTTTGCAATAAATATCATATCATATCATCATATCATATATAAGATGTGATAAACATGTTACATTCATACTTCACGTTTGAGCGCTTGCGCACTTGTTTATACGGTCGCCGTAGTTGCACTGAATATTTTAGGTAATCGAAAAGTGACACGTCAAACCATCTACGTTTACCAAAGAGACCTTTGTCCCAACGTTGCAAAATTCGCAGCGACACACCGATCCGGTTAAATTTAGCGGTTCGACCAACAGACAACCTGATCAAATTTGAGGTTCTTTTCAAGGAAGGATCCTCGAATCCAAAACTATAAAAATGCTTCCAAATTTGAAAAATAATGATCCATCTCATCTCCAAGTTCGAAGAAGGGGTAAGTATTTTTTCCTGACTCTTCTGCGTGACCAGTCGAAGCTCTGAGAGTGTAAACTGGGACATGAGCCGATCGCCAAAGACTTTCCCGGTGGGGAATACGCACCACGCATGTGTTGTCAACCTGTTGCTCTTTATACCAAGTTCGGCAATAATCTGAGTTCTCACCGACTTTTCTCACACCTATTCCAGCCCCACATATTGCGCACGAAAACCTCGATTACTTCGAGCTAAACCACACAAAGTTCCATTTCTTAACTCCACACCTCCGAGAACCGAGCGTTACAGAAAGAAAGTTCTGCCACCGTTCGATGAAGTCTTGATTAAATGACAAATGTCTTCCCTACAAAGTTTAATGTATTCCCTAATCCCTGTAATGTTTTAAAGCTTTAATGTTTTATTTTGAAGGGCCATTTCCTGGCTATTACCTTGAAATATGCAACTGCCTTATTACGATGTGACTTTTCGTTTTATAGTAAAGTATTGGTATTTTTTTTTTTTTTTTTTTTTTTTTTTAATACCCGTAGCCATAATTTAACTTATTTTTATATTACGTAAAAAAAAGAAAAAAATCTTTGTACTTTTTGTGGCTACTCCTCCTTCCCTCAGTGACGTTAATTTAGTCTATTTTTACCCATTTTTAACTATTTACGTCACTTAACTTTTGAAAATAAGCCCGTATTGTATTTACTATTCTTCCCCCTTAAGAGATCTTATTTTTATTTTTGTCTGTCCTACAAACCTCAACCATATATTAAATTTTACTCCCAACCAAACTATTGTAAATTACGAAAATTGGTATAAGTAGGCTACTCACCTTATATACTTCCCTGTAGAAGCATCATAGAGTTGCAGGTACATTTCAATATCTTCGCCAATGTGCAGGCCGAAATAACGAACAGTGGTAAACAAATGCAAGGCTGAGGAGGACGCAGGACCAGTGTCAGCAACCGTTTCTATGACCTTCAAGAAGAAAGCATTCGAAGAATAAGGGGCTTTAAAGTTTAACTGGAAAGCCAACTAATTTTTGTGTCATTTAACTGAACACACTAGATTTTTTGATTCAGCAAACAGATTTTTTCATTTTCCACTATTTGCTCCAGTTATGACGTTCAGAATATCTACGGCCGTCCCCACAACGAAAATTCTACTATGTCGCGGGAAATTTTAATGTCAACACAAACGCGGCTTTTCAGTGGGCAGTGGTGAGATTGGTGAAGATTGCTTAGTGTCTGAACAAAAAATAAGAGCTAAGAGCTCATACGGCACTTGATACGAGTAGGTGGTACACGAAAAAAGATGACAACGTCACAAAATACCCTGCCGTCCAAAACCGCGATTCGGACCCAGAAATAGGATATCTAGTTTCACTCAAGTCCGAGCATTACCGGCATCGCCCCGGATGATCTAGGGCAAATGAGTTCCGACAACCCGTTCAAACATTATGCATGCAACTAAATCGGGGCTCCCCTCCCTCCACTCCCCCCGTGATGGTTGGATCGGGGTAACGACTATTCTCAATTCAGCCTATTCGGGTCCCTGATACTCCTCCCAAGTTTCGCAGGATCACCAGATTCCAGAGCCCCCCCCCCCCCCCCCCCACAACTCCCCCACAGTGCCCGAATCTGGTCCGGTTATGTCAACGATGTATTTAGGACTTGTGCTTGTTCTTCCCACCAAGTTTCATCCCGGTCCCTCCACTCTAAGCGTTTCCCAAGATTTCCGGCTAGCCCAAAGTCAACGGATCCGGTCCGGATTTGAGATGGGTCGTCTGAGACATGGGGTCTTTCCAAATATCAAGTTTCATTAAGGTCCGATCACCCGTTCAAAAGTTAAAAATATCTCAAGATTCCGGAACCCCCCTCCCTCCACTCCCCCTACGATGCTCGGATCGGGGAACTGACTATTCCCAAGTTGTTATTTTGGTGTCTCTGATACGCCTGCCAAGATTCATCGTCCTAGCTTATGTGGAAGTGCTCGAACTAGCAACATCTGGACAGACCGATGGACGGAAAGAAACTGCGATCGCTATTTGGCACTTGGCCGAAGGGCAAGTGCCATTTGTACAAAAATACAAGCGCCTAGGAGTATCACAAATCACACCGAAATTCCACTATTCGAAAATCGAGTATTCATTAATAGCGGAACAACGAAGTAACGCATTTTCAGCGGGTCTTCCCAATTTAAGTGAATAAGTGATGGGTAACTAGATTGTCCTATCCCAGCCCTTTTCGGTTAAAGTTTAAAACTGAGCAAAGTTTACAAGGTCTTACAAACCATGCATGAACTAAAATATATCAATAAACCGCATTCCCTATTCGCTATAGGTTTCTCAGACGAATTGCCCCCACAAGCGACTAGCCAATCGGAGGCAGGTTGTATGATGCTCAGAAGACAGATTACTTCGTCCTCATGACCTCAACCCACCCAAGCTCTGGGCGGCTTTGGTAACGTGTACAGAACAGTTAAGACGCAGCGCATACTGTATCTAGTTAAGATAAAGCGGGAAGTTGCATATTGGTTTCTGGAGTTCAGACATGCTTGCTGAGATTTGCTGAAGTCCTTTCGCTCTAATCGTTAAAATCAACAGATGGAGCAATTGAAAGGAAAAAATATAAGGTCTGAAGCCAAGCTGACCATTCATTACGAAAGAAATAGAAAATCGTGATTTTCGCGGTTTTTTCTTGATCAGCTAATTGTCCCTCTAGGATGATGTGCGAGGGATAAATATAAATCCGGATATTTATCCCTCGCCCATCACCCTAGAGGGATAATTAGCTGATCAAGAAAAAAACAAAAATCACGGTTTTCTATTTCTTTCGAAATGGAAAATTAAGTTTTATTTCGTTATAAAGGCTCGAGCAGATCATCACTATGTAATTGGGATAGAGTGTCCCGACATGTGTCTTACTCTTGTTCGATATAGGCTGGGCATACCCTGGTATGGTAAACTGTCAAAGGGTCATAACATACAAACTATCAATACTTTCAACACAAGGAAGCTCAAACATGTGTCAATAATCAGGTTTACAGGTCTGATTACAGGTTTATTTCCTTCCCCGAAGTTGAACCAGAGGATTGACAGCTTGACGAGGACCCTTGCCAAGAAGGGCCGAAATATCGCTGATGAAGAATCATAGCTGACGTATCCGTTGTAAACATTGTTTGAATAAATGTGTCAATGTCACCAAACTTTTCAAAGCACATGAACTTCGGAATACCGATAACTTTTTTCTGAACCCGCTACTCGGAACTGGTATCAAAGCATTATGCGTAAACCAGATTTAGTTGGTCTAAATCATAATCAGTAATTCACTTTACAAGATACGAATCATACGATGTATGCAAGGAATAGATAACTCAAGCCGTGAGAAACTGTTCAGCATAACTAATTAACAATCCGTGAGGCGAGAGTTTGTCAATATAAATAGCGATTGCTAGCTTCGTGACCGGAACTTCAATTACCACACATAAAACGTGACAGCGTAACGCGAGCAAATCGGTACTTGTAAGATACCTGCTTAGTTATGGTTCAGGAACTTTGAAGGTACAGTACTTAGGACGGTAATTTAATCCGGACGGTTAATTTTTCCCCAAATGGTAAAAAAAAAAAAAAAAAAAAAAAAAAATCAAAATCCAGATGTCTTTCTGAGGCCTTGAGGAACTACTGAATGAAGGAGCAACTTATTGGTAATGCCCCAGGGCGTAAGTGACAGAGGCTTCATTTAGGGGTGCAGGTTGGGGGGGGGGGAGGGGGCAGTTGGGTTTTCCAAGGGGGCCCAGAACTATCGACGAAAACAACTGTAAAACCTAGTTGACTAGGCTCACAGCCGAATTTGCAGATGATCCTTAATACAAATACATTTTTAACTTTAGTTTTTATGATTCTATTGCTTACTTTTCATTCACATGTTGTTAAACACTGAAGTATTTTTGGTCTCACGTATGTTTTCTTCAAGTTCAATCAGAAGAATAAAGAATTAAAGACTCGAACCATCTGCAGATGGCTGGTGTGTTACATGATGTATTCACTAATCTGTGACTAACAGCCCTCATATGTGTCTTCACAGATGAGGGCTAAACTGCTAGAGCCGTAAATAAGGAAGTTGGACTCAGATGGAGGTAAAACAAAATTCAGAATAGGTATTCCAGTGTCGACACTTGGTCAGGAACGGGTGGCGGGCAGCGAGGTAGATATAACAGGAATCAGAGGTAAGGTAACTGACGCAGATGGTGCAGATGCGTCGCAGGTACAATGCAGTCAACTTTGCCTCATCAGAAGTTGACTTAATGTATTCCACGTTGGATCCATAATGCTGTTCCCAATCCTAACGATCATTAACATCATCACCATCAATATTTTACTACAGCACAGAAGAGATATAAAACTACAGGGCGGTAATCTTTTTATTTATTTTGTATTTGTTTAATTATTTGTAACCCGCTTTTTAATTACAGAAAACAAAGTAAAAGACACGAACGAAAGCACTAAACAAAACAAAATATTTATTTTTATTTTGTGTGCTAACTAGTATGAAAACTGCTTATTCTCTCATTAAGCTATGAATCAATTTAATGTTACAGAACGAACAATGCTCATAATAAGACGCGAGGGGGGGGGGGGGCTAACTGGGAATAATCCACTTGGGGCGCTGAACGTGTTTGCCAATAGTATTGATCTTGTATCTACTGAGATAAGATTATCTCTAATTCGGATTAATCTTATCCAGGTAGAGATAATATTAATCCCAGTAGCGAATACTGCAATTAACTGTATTTCTTACACGGAGAAACTTTTTACAGTGTACCTTCCGCAGTTCATTGCTATCTTTTGGCTTTCAAAGTCGAGTGCTGGGTAGATTCCAGGGACATTACACTGCCTCATTTTGTTTGACTCGGGGTCATAATTTAGCTCACTTCCTGGTCCTGTCCTAGGAGTACAGTAGGGTATGCTTATGTGAACATCTGTTAACAGTGAACGATCGCCGAAGAAAAAACTAAAACCTAAACCAGGCATTGTTTTGTGTATGAATACTTCAAATAACCCTCACGCTTTTGTCACTTTTTGAATATTTTACTAATTCACAACTGAAAGTGACTCAACTGACACCAGGTTTGCTTTTTATGATGTCAAAATTTGCCACGAGGAACGCACCTTCAATTGAGAAGATGGTGGTCCGAACCTGCAGATGACTTCAAAAGAGGAAGGACCTTTTTAGTAAATTCAAAAGAAAGCTATTTAATTTCTACTTCAAGCTTGTGCCAGGAAAACCCTGAAGTAGTTGGCTGTTAGCTGATTTCAAGTTTGTTATTTTTCTTTTCCATTTTACTTTTATATATGCAAGTAATGAAGTCAAGGTAATGAAATAGTTGAAAAAGTGTTTAAATAAGCATACCTCTACTGTACGTCGCTTACGCGGATGACTTGCTCTTAGTAAGCCGTAGCCGATCTACACTCACCGAAAACATCAGTAAGCTGTCATCTGAACTTCTCAAATTGGCCTTAAAGTATACCCCTCATAATGCGGATACATGCATCTCAACCCTTCGTCAAACTATTCAAATATATCCAATGCTTAATCTGTCTTGGTTCATTCGTCATCAGCTCGACCGACTCTCTACGATGGCTTGGCATTACCTTCAAATCTGCACTTTCAAAAACTTGCTCTTCGGTTGTTCAAGACGTATGTGAATCTATCCGTACCGCTTATGGTCGCATCGTCCCGAACCGTAGGCGCTACAATCGGAAAGCTTTAGGCAATTTATGCATCTCTTTTTGCGCTCCTTCCATTTTATTTCGCTCTGATATCTCGCATGTTCTGCGGAAGAAGGAGATGCAAAAGATGAGAAAGTGCTATTTTAAACATTTAAAAAAAGTGTTCAAACAAGCATACCTCTACTGTATCGCTTTCTCGGGAAGTTTGGGGGCAATGAACAATAAATAATAATACAGCGACGCATACATTCAACCAGCGAGCTCATGTGGTAAGTTCATCTTTGCACATATTTCTAAGTCTCCTTTATTTTTATGGCACTTGAGCTTACTCAAGTGCCATATAGCGATTGTTATTTCTGTCCGTCAGTCGGTCTGTCGGTCTGTCGGTCTGTCGGTCTGTCGGTCTGTCGGTCTGTCGGTCCCGGTTTTGCTAGTTTGGGCACTTCCAGAAAAGCTAGGACGATGAAACTTGGCAAGCATATCAGGAACTGGACCAGATTAAATTAGAAATTGTCGCTTCCTCGATCCGACCATCTGGAGGGGAGTGGAGGGAGGGGGAATCCGGAAAAAATAGGAAAAATGAGATATTTTTAGCTTACGAACGGGTGATCGGATCTTAATGAAACTTAATACATGGAAGGACTTCGTGTCTCAGACCCTCCATTTTAAATCCAGACCGGATCCGGTGACACTGGGGGGAGTTAGAGGGGGGAAACCGGAAATCTTGGAAAACACTTAGAGTGGAGGGATCCGAATGAAACTTGGTGGAAAGTACAAGTAAAAGTCCTAGATACGTGACTGATATAACCGGAACGGATCCGCTCACTTTGGGGAGTTGGGGGGGGGAGAAGTCCGAATTTGTAGTGATCCCGTGAGTTCCGTGCTTCCTGATGTGCTGGGACGATGGAAATTGACAGGCATGTCTGGGACCCGACCAGCTTAAATAGGAAATCATCAATTCCCCGATTCGACCATCTGGGGGGGGGGGGGGAGTGGAGGGAGGGTGAAGCCAAAATTTGAGGTATTTTTAGCTTGCGAACGGGTGATCGGATCTTGATGAAAATTGATATTTAGGATGACCTCGTGTCTCAGACACCTCACTTTAAATCCGGGCCGGATCCGATGACACTGGGGGGAGTTGGAGGAGGGAACCGGAAATTTTGAGAAACGCTTAAAGTGGAGGGATCGGGATGAAACTTGGTGGGAAAAACAACCACAGGTCCTAGAAACGTCATTGACATAACCGGACCGGATCAGGGCACTGTGGGGGAGACCATCTGGGGGGGGGAGTGGAGGGAGGGTGAAGCCAAAATTTGAGGTATTTTTAGCTTGCGAACGGGTGATCGGATCTTGATGAAAATTGATATTTAGGATGACCTTGTGTCTCAGACACCTCACTTGAAATCCGGGCCGGATCCGATGACACTGGGGGGAGTTGGAGGAGGTAACCGGAAATTTTGAGAAACGCTTAAAGTGGAGGGATCGGGATGAAACTTGGTGGGAAAAACAAGCACAGGTCCTAGACACGTCATTGACATAACCGGACCGGATCCGATGACACTGGGAGGAGTTGGAGGAGGGAACCGGTAATTTTGAGAAAACGCTTAAAGTGGAGGGATCGGGATGAAACTTGGTGGGAAAAACAAGCACAGGTCCTCGACACGTCATTGACATAACCGGACCGGATCAGGGCACTGTGGGGGAGTTGGGGTGGGGGTCCGGATTTCTAGCGATCCCGCGAGTTCGGCATACTTCCGGATGTCCTAGGGTGATAAAACTTGGTAGGTATGTCAGGGATCCGAACAGATTGACTTGAGAACAGCCGTTTCCCCGACCCGACCATCGTGGGGGGGGAGTGGGTGGATGGGGAGTCCGGAATCTAGTGGCGTGCATAACTTTTGAACGGGTGATCGGATTTGAATGAAACTTGTCTGGTGAGCTATCGCCTCGGACGTTCAGTGTCACGTCCGAGTCGGGTCCGATACCTGTGGGGATGGGGGGGGGGTGGAAAACTCAAGAAACTCTAAAAGTAGAGGGATTGGGACGAAACTTAATGGATGGAACAAGCATTAGGCCTAGATGAAATTGACGGAGCCAGATGGTTTCGGGGCTCTGTGGGGGGAGTTGGAGGGGGTTTCCTGGAATTCCGGTAGTCGTGAGTTAGAATAGTTCCAGATGTAAAACGACAACGAAACTTTGCAGGCATATTAGCGACCCGAATTATCTTGACTTAAAAACCTGACACAACATACCCCCGGAAACTTCCGTTCCTAGATCCGAGCATTTTTGGGGGAGCAAGAGAAGAGAAATATGGACTTCTATAAATTGCGAACGAGTGGTCTGATTCGAGTGAAACTTCATGGGTGATACGAATCGATGGCCTCGACATGTAAAACATGCGTTCGAACCATATGCGACCACGATTAGGGGAATTGGGGGTGGGGGGACTTTTGACATGCACAAAAACCAAACGGATGGACCGAATGAGATGCAATTCGACAGTGCCGAGTTTATGCGGCCTAGATTTGTTATTTGGTGTCTGGGCCGGATTCGGCCAAAGTAGGGGGGGGGGGTACTGGAAACTTGCAGATAGGCTATGCTCCAATTTCAGTCAAACTTGATGAGGGAATTAAGAGATTGGGCCCGAACCGGCTCCGACAACGTTGGTGGGAAGGGGGGGGGGGGGTACCGGAACTTTCCAAAAATGCTCAGATTCGAGTGAAACTTGGTAGATGGTATAAACGAAGATGCTTTAGGTGGTCAATTTTTTTTTATTCCGAACCAGATTCGGCCACGGTAGGTGGAAATAGAGTGAGTACCGGAAATCGTGCAGCACGTCTAGGGATCAAACAAATGGATTTATTGGGATGAAAGTTTGAACAGTCATGTGCATTTGCAATCGAGACGATGCCGGAACTGCTCAGAAATGAGTGAAACTAAATATCCTATTTCTATTTCCGAACCGCCTTTTTGGATGGCGGGCGTATTTTGTGACGTTTTCATCTACTTTCTTGTACAGCCTACTCGTACAAGTGCCATATGAGCTCGTAGCTCTTGTTATTTCTGAAGTGGCTCAAAACTGGTTGGTCTGTTTCACGCCTGCACTCTTGCTTGGTACTGATAGTGACAGAGAAGAGAAGGGTCTCTGTCAAGCAGGAGAATGGATTAGGAGTATAATCCTTGGACAACTGACTTAGTATGTCCAAGTTTCGATACGGAATTTAGTAAAATGATCTTAATACTTACGGTTTCGAAAGTACTCCCCAAGGCTGAGTCTTTGGCATGCAAATGCTGGAAAAGAAAGACATAAAGTTACTTTTACAACTTTTCATGTAACGGCGCATTTCGCAACGACACACACGCGAAGTGGTTGTGATAATTTGCTTTATTACTACAAAACATGTGCAATTCGCTGTACTACAAAAGACTGTACTATAATGCAAAACAAGTTTGTAAAATGATCCGTAAGGAATTTGTAATAGGGTGTGTGTGTGAGACAAAACTCCCATTCTGAAGTGTACAGAGCTGAAAGGGTACGAGTGCCTCCATTAAAATGATAACTGAATAGGAAATAAATCTGGGTATCAAAATGTCGAAGCTACATCCTTTGTCCTTATTTTTCCCGTTATTCGGAAACATGGATGAAGAGGTGGGATACCTGGATTGTCATTTAGTGAGTTGGGGGATTTAAGGAGATAAGTTTTTCGTAAGAAGGTTATCCGCGGTGGGGCTCTTAAACAATTGATGGTAAATATTCCTTCAGCGTAAGTTGACTGCGAATATCAACGACCCAATCGAGCAGCAAAAACAGCACCCGGGTCTAAAATGAAATCAAATCAATCTTTTCAACGCCAGCAACTCTCACAAAGAAATTCACGAAGTCAAATATTTAACGCTAAGCTAGAATCTTTAGTTTGTTTTTCAACAAGTTCATTTTTCCAACTTGAGCGGCTTTCAGCCTGAAGAGGACCCTTGCCAAGAAGGTCCGAAATATAGCTCTAATAAAATTCAGCTGACGTATCCGTTTTGCACTATCAAATATTCAGCTTGGGCTGAAGGAATATTTATGAAAATAGGAACTAATGGTTACTACTGTTAGAAGGGTGGAACACGCTCTGAAGTGTTATGTTTTGACACAAAAATGTCAATTACGAGCCTTTATAATGTTGTTTTTTTCGAAACATTAAATTTTAAAAGGTTATAACAGTATTCTTTCTCATAAAGTTTAAAACAAGTATGCGCAAACGTGAATTATCTGTTATGAAACTTCTGACAGCGAAGGGAAAGTTCTTAAAAGTATGAAACAAATTTGGAAAACATTTTTGGCATCCGTCATAACATTTACCCATGGATGCGCATCAAGATATTCGGATGCATCAAGATATTCGGATGCATCAAGATATTCGCAATGGTTGGCTTCATTTCATACGAATAACGCGGCGAAATTTGAAACAGCGTCCTAGATTGTTCAGCTTAAGTAGTGCTATTTCTAATTGCCGCGTTATTTGTGTCAATAAATGAAGCTCGGCAACGCTTTATGTGGACTACTATGTCATGCGGAGTCAACGCAGTGTAAGGCTGTAATTGTTATAACAAGAGCTAGTAGCTCATATGGCACATGCAAGGGTGGTTAAGAAGATGAAATATTAGAATTTGCCTTTTCGTGGTTTTTTTATGATCATTTGTAAGCAAAATCCTTGAGATGAGAATGATCATGGACTTCGAAATCACAAGAATGTATCGTTTGGTAAAACATATTTTATGTTTGAACTTTGCCGTAATGATGCGCACTTTAAAGGCGATAGAAATTCATCTGTAAGCAAAATTCTTCAGGCAAAAACGGTAACAAGCCCTTGGAGATCACTAGTATATACCGTTTGGTCAAAAGTATTTTTTTTTTGTCACTTTTCGGTTAAGATGCGGACTTTAAGGGAGCTAGAACTTCATTTTTGAGCAAAACCCTTCAGGCAAAAATGACAATGGACTCATGGGGATCATGAAAATGTATATTTTGCTTAAAAGTATTTTTCTTACTTTGTGGACAAGATTGGTACTTTAAGGAATAGTCGGATTTGGAAAATGACGATTTCTAAGCCAATCTTGTCGAATCTCTAATATTCCAGCCAAGTTTCATAGTCCTAGCACATCTGGAAGTACCTTAATTTGCGATCACTGGAATTCCGCCCCCCCCCCCCCCCCCAGTTCCCCCCACAATGCAAAGCATCTATCTGTTATTCCTATTTGTTATTCCCACAAAGTTCCATCCCGATCTCTCCAGTCTAAGCCGATAACGTATCCACCCCCAATAGTTTTCGGATCCGTCCGGACATGAAAAATATCACCAGAGACATTTCCTCTGTTCAGTTATTATATTTCACTCGAATCCGATCACCCGGTCCAAAGTTATGCATTACTCAATGGTCCGGATTCCCCCTCCCTCCACTCCCCCAACGATTATCCGATCGAGAAATTTTTATTTCCAAGTCAGTTTGATCGGGTCCCTGC
Organism: Branchinecta lynchi; assembly: GCA_023053575.1. Classification (NCBI taxonomy): domain Eukaryota; kingdom Metazoa; phylum Arthropoda; class Branchiopoda; order Anostraca; family Branchinectidae; genus Branchinecta; species Branchinecta lynchi. Next base: position 8,265,641 of record JAKZAP010000011.1, on the reverse strand, counting down.
TATGCCTGCCAAGTTTCGTCATGAAAATTCCCAAAACCACCAATCACGGGAATTCCGAGAAACCGCCCTCCACCCCCACCCCTCTCGTGTCCAGATCAAGTTCATTTGTGTAAGCGATTTATCTAGAGCAGATGCCTCATCTTCCCAGCAAGTTTCACTCCGATCTCCATTCTAACCGTTTCTCGAGATTTCCGGTCTCCCCCCTAAACTCCCCGTAGCTGTCGAATCCGGTCCAGACTTCAAATGGGACATCAGAGATACATCATCTATTCAGTTATTAAGTTTCATTCCAATCCGGTCTCCCCCTACCTGGAGGATAAATATTCCCTAAGCCAAAGCTGGCAGCGAATCATATTTGATAGTGCAAAACGGATATGTCGTGGGAAAGTGTTTCCCACAAGTCCGTTTTTCCAACTTGAGCGGTTTTGAGCCTGAAGAGGACCCTGGCCAAGAAGGGCCGAAATAAAGCTACAATAAGATTCAGCTGACGTATCCGTTTTGCACTACCAAATCCGATCACCCGTTCGAAAGTTACATACTACTCAATTTTACGGATTCCCCCGCCCTTCACCCCCCCCCACCCAGATGGTTGGATCGGGAAACTGAATATTTCCAGGTTAGTTTGGCCCGGTCCTGATACACCTGCGAAATTCCATCATCCTAGCACATCTGGAAGTACCCTAACTCAAAAAGTGTGACAAAAAAAAACAGACCGACCGACCGACGAACAAACCGACAAACGGAATTGCGATCGGTATACGGCACATGAGCCAGACGCTGCAAGTGCCATAAAAACAAGACCAAAGGTTTCGATGGGATCCCAAAAATTCAATATCTGATCCAGACAACTGGGTCTTGTCTTAGCCAGATCCAGTCTTCGCCAGACTCCTTGAACATTTTTACAATTAAAATTCAGAAACAGATTAAGGCCAAATAGCTAATCACCTGAGAAAACCAAGTTCAGATTTGGATTCAGCATGTGTATTTACCCCTATAAGTCATATCTGTTTTGACGAAAACTTCCTGCCACTTCTGCCAATTTCTCGGTTCCGGCCGAACTCCAGAACTACTTGTCCGGCGAAAAAAGAAAGCTCAAACACGAAATCAGGGTATCTTCTTTCCCCAGTAATGAACATCTAATCAACTTCAAATAGAAATTTAGCTTATAACAAATTTTCCGATTCCAGCCGGATTCCGGTCGAACTATATGACCGGGTAAAATATGATTGTCATACAGGGACTCAGCATCTCTTCTTACCCCTAAATCGCTTGTCTAATCAACTAGAAATAAAACTTTGACTTCCAACAGTTTTCCGGTTTTGGCCGGATTCCGGACGAACTACATGTCCGGGTAGAAACTTGATTTCACATAAGTGTTCAGCATGTCTTCTTGCCCTAAATTGAACATCTAATCAACTCCAAATAAAACTTTTAATTTTGACAAACTTTCCGGTTTGGGCCGGATTCCGGTCGAAATACTTGTCCGTCGAGAAAATAGTTTTCACCATCGTCTTCAGCATGTCTTCCTACCTCTAAATCGAACATTTAATCAACTTCAAATAAAACTTTTACTTTCAACAAACTTTCCGGTTTGGGCCGGATTCCGGGCGAAATACTTGTCCGTCGAGAAAATAGTTTTCACCATCGTCTTCAGCATGTCTTCCTACCCCTAAATCGAACATATAATCAATTTCAAATAAAACTTTTACTTTCAACAAACTTTCCGGTTTGGGCCGGATTCCAGGCGAAATACTTGTCCGTCGAGAAAATAATTTTCACCATCGTCTTCAGCATGTCTTCCTACCTTTAAATCGAACATCTAATCAACTTCAAATAAAACTTTTACTTTCAACAAACTTTCCGGTTTTGGCCGGATTCCGGGCGAACTACTTGTCCGATGACAAAATGGTTTTCACCATCGTGTTCAGCATGTCTTCTTACACCATAATCGACTATCACATTAGCTGTTTCAAAACATTTTGTGTGTCCCTTAATTGGAATCCCCTCCCCCACCCCTAAATGTAGATCTATAAAGCCCATCTACGAACTTCAATTCAATTCAATTCAATTCAATATAATCTAAAAAACAGATAACGGACAAGCCGATGGGTCGTTTTTACGTCAATACATAACGTCATAACAGAACAATCTAGAAGTATATACAATTTTGCGACATTTATACCGGCATCTTATGATAAATATGGTCAATATACAAATACATTAAATCAATCAGATATAAAATACAAATAACATAAAAATTAACGTTCAGAAGCGCTCTGAGTTATATACACGAACAAACGAGGGGACGAAACTCTGAGAATACCTAGTTCGCAAAGCTACCACCGGCTCTAAACGAGGCACAGGATCGGCAGCTTGACGAGGAAGACGACTTCGGAAGGGGAGAAAATCAGGAGGGAGTATATCCCGGTGAAGTGGGTTTTGTACTATAGATGTACTTGACTACCACCGGCTCTAAACGAGGCACAGGATCGGCAGCTTGACGAGGAAGACGACTTCGGAAGGGGAGAAAATCAGGAGGGAGTATATCCCTGTGAAGTGGGTTTTGTACTATAGATGTAACTTGACTGGTCCGACGACCCAACGAACCCTCACACCAAGTTTCATCAAAATATCTCATTCCCTTCGAGAGTTATCGTGCTTACAGACGGACGGACAGACGGACGGACGGACGGACAGACGGACGGACGGACGGACAGACGGACAACTTTTGCGATGTGATAAGTATCCCTCCACTTACATTTTGGGATCCCAAAAAGGATAGAAAAGACATGATTGGAATCCTGCTGACTGCAATTTTTCCTATTTAGGTTGACCAAGGGTGGAGTCTATATACCCGTTGCCTGTCCCGACCCCAGAATAAATATCTTTCGACTGTTCTTACTGCAGTCACTTTTATTACTATGGGAAGAATTGAAAACAGATTTTAATTTTTCTTGTCATGAAACTATGGCGATTTTCTCAGATTTGCCACAGAGGTAACACTGTAAATGTTAGAATTCCCGTGTTAGTTTCATGTAGCGTTTACACGGACAAGAAACCCCGTGGAGACGAAAGGAATTCTGGTCGACTCGACAGGATTCCGTTCGTGAAGAAGACTACAAAAGAAGTCTAGTGGGGCGAGAATCCTTTCATGACGAAATGAATTCCGGTCTACTTGAAAGGAATCTCGTCGGCGGCGCTGGTAAAAATACAAAAAAAGTCTAGCTAGCTTTTTAGAGCAGCAGTCATCAGTATTGATGTAATAAAGACTCTTAACACATTTTTTTTATTTGCTAGTGAATTTGTTTTTGTCAGATTTTCTGTTTTGTTTAGTTTTTCCCTCTGCGTGTAGACATAGTCTTGTCACCAAGATCGGATTTTGTTCAAGCTGTCATGTACCTGTAAACGCCATTTCAGCTAAGCACCACCACCGGAAAATCAAAATCGGGAAAAATCGTGCTCCGCATGCTAAAATGCGAGTTTGTGCGATTTCTCAATAGATTCTCAAATTCATTCTTGCTATTATACCCGGGCAATTGTTTTTTATTTTCTCACTGTTATTTTATTTTAGTGTTTTGATTCTAGTTAGTACGTATTCAATCTGCTTATCTGCATTAAATAATGGGGAACAGGATATCACATAAATCGTGGAAGCCCCTTGTGAATGACTTATGAACAGCTAATTACTGACACTTGGAATTACGAATCAAACTTCACACGCATTACTGATATTGCCCATTAAACCCGAGTCGCATTGATAAACAATAATGCGCTACAATTATCCTCACACACGTCAGAGTCGCGACCTGGAACTTGAGCTAATTTTCCGAGCGAATTCCGAGACTTGTCATGGGAAAGCAACGGCCTCAATAAATTATACTGATGGTGTCGCTGTAAAATATACAGAACCTTACAATACACAGTCAATGTAGCTGTACTCCCCACTCCCCCATACCATCAGTCTTGTCTTGATTTCTACTAGTTCTTTCCTTAAAGGACCCCTCGCACTATTTACTCTTCAACTTACAATATTTTATAATATTTGAATACTTTAAAACTAGGCTGTGCTTTCAACAAATGGCCCACGGTTTTTGGTTGTTTTATGCCTTTTCCATGACCCGCTGACTTAATAGCGTAAACAGGAAAACAATTTACCTAACCGGTTTTCTGATGGAAAAACTTCTCGCTGAGAACCGTCGACAGCGTGATACACATCGAAGGTAGCAAAAGACGGCAAGTGACAAAATCAGTGTGGTTTTGTTAGAGGGGTTACAGTGTACCGTACGAAATTGGGGTCTCTTGGTTTAGAAATATATGGAGTGATTACGGAAGTAGGTTGCGTTAGCATTATAGGTAAGACAAGTCCTTTAAGGATCTGTCTTTGTATAGACAGTACATTGTCAAGTAAAGTAATATGTAAATATTAAAAGTAGATACAGAGGATACTGCAGGCGAAGGTGACGCTAATTAGATAGGTCGGTCATTATCAGTTATATGTTTTAAAAGAAATTTAGAATTTAAGACCGTCTGCGCCACCCAGTGTAGGTAGGTGGGTGCGTAGTTACCTGACCAAATCATACTGGACGGGAACGAAAGAAAAGATAGGTACTATTACACTGAAAAAAAATATGTAAAACTTTTGAATAGTCTTACTTTTGCAATAAGCTTAGAAGAGCAGCTGACCTAATAAAGAAAGCTGAATCCGTCGAAGCAGGTGCCAAGTGAAGGAATAGTCCGATTAGGCTACTGGAGAAGATATCGACTTGTCATAAGAGCCGATTTGTACCGATAATTCACTGAAAACAACCAATCACAGGGTTGGATATGGTACAGCCTCGCATTCGGCTAGAAAAGCTAGAAACATGAACTGATGACTGATGAACATGAAACTCATTTCGTATGTACACATTGACACTCCGGGATTTTCAAATCCCCTCTACTAGCATAATCATTCATGAGTGAACAATCCGAAAATGCATGATGTCACACTGCAAAACGTTTTCCTTACGAATATTTTGGATGTATTCTTTCAATTGTACTATCTTCCTTGATCAAAATTTGACGCTATTTATGATGGTAATATCTGTTGCCCGAAATCGAGTCTGGGTTGACCAGAGACCATAACAGAGGATCAGTTTGTTTGAAGCAAAAGCTGAAGATTTCAGTAGGATCCAGGTTTTGATACGCACTTTGAATTTGATATGTATCTCAGACCGTGCTTAGTCCCACAGGCTATGGAGTTCCCAGGGGTCTTAAATTACGGAAACTAATCGGTTTGAATTTCTAAAGCTTATGCTTGTTAATTAGTTTGAATCTCTTAAGCATAGTCATTAGTCAGTAGAAACAAAGCGTAAGCGAGCTAATGTGTAAGGCCATTACGACAGCGTGAATGCACCTCAACGAAGAGATGACTGAATGAATGAATTTATTGCACGAAAAAACCCTGAGGTCATGGCAACAAAACAAAAAGAAAACACAACAAACTACAACAAGAGCTACGAGCTCATATGGCACTTGTTACGAGTAGTTGGTACAAGAAAGTAGATGAGAATGTCACAAAATCCCCCCTTCACCCACCCCCCTCCCCTAGGATTAGACCTGGAATTAAGGTATCTAATTTCACACGAGCCTGAGCATTTCATTGCCTCGGATAATCTAGGGCAAATGTTTTACCATACTAGTTTGATTCCTAGGACTGCCGTACTATTGCCGGTACGCCTCGCCCTCTAACTTCCTCACCAGGGCCAAATCTGGTTCAGCCACATTTACAGATTATCAAAGGCATCTTCTCGTAGGGGCTATAAAGTTTCACTCAGGTCAAAGCTTTTTTCGGGAAACTGCGGTACCCCCCCCCCCCCCTACCGTGTTCAGATCCCGTCCGGACCCTAAAACATGTCATCTAGGACACATGGTCTCTATTCTTTACAAGTTTAATTCGAGTCACTCCATCCGTTTGCCCCTACTCGACTAGGGCACATAAACTTCGCATCTCTGATATTTTCTCTTCTCATCCTTCAAGCTTGATTCGAATCGGAACATTTCTGCAAATTTCCGGTTTTTTTTTTTTAATCAATCAAGTTTAATCCGAATAGCTAAAAGCTAGAAAAGGAATACAAGGTTTCCGCCTGACCCTCCTCCTCTCCCGTTGCCGGATCCGGTCCGGGCGCCAAATAACAAACTAAGCAGCATAAACTCGGTACTGTCCAACTATCATCCCAGTCAGTCCATTCGTTTGGTTTTTGACCATCTCACAAAGTTTACGGTCCTCTCCTCCCTCATTCCAGTTACCCGAGCCAATGCCGCATGTGGTTCGGAGACATGTTTTGCATATCTAGCTTATTAGTTCTTATCACCCATAAAGTTTAACTCGAATCGGACCACCCGTTCGCAAACTACACAAGTCAGTAATTTCCGAATTCCCCTTCCCTTAACTCCCCCCAAAATGGCCGGATCCAGGAACAGACATTTTTCTAGAAAATTATGTCAGGTCTTAAAGTCTCTTTAGTCGGGTCGCTAATATGCCTGCCTAGTTTCATCCTAGCACATCTAGAAGTACACTAGCTTGCGATCACCGGAATTCCTGGAAACCCCGGTGACTCCCCTAAAGAGCTTCGATGTGATGTGGTTCTGTCAAGGATCTATTTCAGGCTTATGCTTATTCTTCCCACCAAACTCCATCCCGATCCCTCGGCGCTAGGCGTTTCACGAATATTTCGATGTCCCCCTTTACCCCCCCCCCCCAGTATCGGATCTGGTCCGGGCTTGACATGGAACATCTGAGACGACACCTCTTTACACTTGCCAAGTTTCATTCAAACTGGATCACCCATTCGACAGTTATGACTGCCTCAAGATTCCGGATTCCCCATCCCTCAACTCCATCCACGATGATCGGATCATGCAAACGACTATTGTCAAGTCAATTTATTCGAGTCCCTGATATGCCAGCCCAGTTGCATCGTCCTAGTACACCAGGAAGTATCGAACTCACGGATAATCAGAAATCCGGACAACCCCCCCCCCCCGCCCGACTCCCCCCATAGTGCCCGAATCCGGTCCGGCTATGTCAATGATGTATCCAGGACTTGTGCTTGCTCTTCCCACCAAGTTTCATCCTGATCCCTCCATTATAAGCGTCTCCCAAGATTTCTGGTTCCCCTCTCCAACTCCCCCCGAAGTCACCGGATCCGGTCCGGATTTTATGTGGATCGTCTGAGACAGGAGGTCTTTCCAAATACCAAGTTTCTTTAAGGTCCGATCCCCCGTTCAAAAGTTATAAATACCTCAAGATTCCGGATTCCCCGTCCGGCCACTCCCCCCACGATGATCGGATCATGTCCCTGATATGCCAACCCAGTTGCATCAGGAAGTACCGAACTCACGTTTAATCAGAAATCCGGACCCCCCCCCCCCCCAAACTCCCCTGATAGTACTCGAATCCGACCCGGTTATGTCAATGATATATCTAGGACTTGTGCTTGCTCTTTCAACCAAGTTTCATCCTGATCCCTCAACTCTAAGCATTTCCCAAGATTTCCGGTTCCCCTCTTCAACTCCCCCCGAAGTGACCGGATCCGGTCCGGAATTTATGTGGATCGTCTGAGACACGAGGTCTTTCCAAATACCAAGTTTGATTAAGATCCGATCACCCGTTTAAGAGTTATAAATACCTCAAGATTCCGGATTCCCCCTCCCTAAACTCCCCCCACGATGCTCGGATCGGGGAAGTAATTATTTCCAACTTAATCATTTGGGGTCCCTGATATGCCTGCCAAGTTTCATCGTCCTAGCTTATGTGGAAGTGCCCGAACTAGCAAAACCCGGACCAACAGATCGACGGACGGACAGAAACTGCGATCGCTATATGGCACTTGTCCGAAGGGCAAGTGCCATAAAAATCGCTCTCTATGGAACAAACCAACGCGGAGGAATCTAGCCACCTTACGGATTTCCCCCATATTTGTACTCCCAATTTTTTCTAGTAGCCACTCCTCCCTTTTTCGTTAGAATCTTACATCACAAATAACCAAACAAATACTGAAATAACCTAATTTGAAATCATCCCACTTTAAAACCTTTTTATGTAAACATAGCACGTAGCACGTAGAAATCCAAAGAGATCCTGAAGATCTTGCAAGAACGGTTTCAGTTTCAATACAGAATGTCCTGCCAGCCAGTCCAACCCATTAGACATCTTTTCAACTAGTATGGTAATGACAAGTGGAATAAACCAAATGGTAGCAGCCTAATACAAACTGTGTCACAGCTTCATTAAGAACGGCATATCATCGATCATTTGACAAAACCGTCCAGTCAACTTTTCATCAAGGATTGAAGTACATCATGAGGTCTTTTCTGCTGATGTTACACCAACATCAAAAACATTAAAAAATGGGCAATCTGGGCCCAATTGCCCCTGAACCAAGTGGGGGTGGGGCTTGGGACCCGCATAAAGGAAAAAGAGACCCCAATGCTCACAAACTTGATACAAACTTGATACCTGTTTGATTTCTGTCACGGGTGACGAATTTTACTGCTGAGCAATTTGGGTACAGTTGCCCATGAACGGTTTGGGTGGGGGTGTTCAACTTTAAAAGTAACTTTCCAGCCCTACTTTCTACAAGTACAAGGAATTCCATCGTGCTATGTCCAGCTCTGGCCAATGAACATTATTTACTATGCAATCTGGGCCCAATTGCCCCTTGAACCGGGTGGGTGTGGGGCCCCAAAAGGCCCAACTAGACCCCAATACCTACAAGTGTTCCAAGTTTGAACTTGGTACTTGCACTTCACGAGTTATAGCTCCCCAACAAGAGCTAGAACGTGAAAGTTTGAACTTGCCAATTCGTGGGTTAGTTCTGATCGTTTCTTAGCAAAACCTTTGAGATAAGAATGATCCTGGGCACTGTATCGTTTGGTACAAAGTATTTTAATTTTGCACTTCGCTGTGATGACACGCACTTTAGGCAATAATCTGCAAGCAAAACCCCTGAGGCAAAAATTGATGATTGGGTCGTGAGGATATGAAAATGTATATTTTGCTCAAAAGCATTTTTTGTGTTGTACTTTAAAGAATTCACTTGTTAGCAAAACCCCTGAGGCAAAAATTGATGATTGGGTCGTGAGGATATGAAAATGTATAAGTTGCTCAAAAGCATTTTTTTTGTTGTACTTTAAAGAATTCACTTGTTAGCAAAACCTTTGAGGCTAAAATTATCATGATCCCTTGGGGATCATGAACATGCAGCGTTTGGTCGAAAGTATTTTTTTCACTTTTCGGTTAAGACACGCACTTTAAGGGATGGCCGGACCTGGGAAGGGAAAATTTGTAAGCCAATCTTGTCGAGTCTGCAATGTTACAACCAAGTTTCATCGTCCTAGCACACCTGGAAGTACCTTAACTGCGATCACCGGAATTCCGATCCACTCTCCAACTCCCCGACAGTGCCCGAATCCAGTCCGGCTCTGTAACTGATGTACCTAGTCCTTGTGCTTCATCTTCCCACCAATTTTCTTCCTGACCACTCCGCTCTAAGCGTGCAACTATTCCAGTTCTCCCCTCCAACCCCCCACCTACATTAATCGGTTCCGGTCCGGACTTGAAATGGGGCCTCTCAGATACGAAGTCTTTCCAAATATCGTGTTTCATTAAGATCCGATCACCCGTTTGAACGTTATACATACCTCAAGATCAAGGATACCCCCTCCCTCCACTCCCCCCACGATGGTCGGATTGGCGAATGACTATTTCCAGGTTAATCTGGTTGAGTCTCTGATCGTCTACCTAGAGCCCAGATCATCGGAATTCCGAAACCCCCCTCTAACTCCCCACAGTGCCCACATCCGGCGATCCAGTTCTGTCAGTGAAAAAGTGAGGATGTTTTTTGTGTGTTTTCGTGATTTGAGATAGTTCTGTATATGGCTTAATAGCTTTTAAATACATATACACATATATATATATATATTATAGGGCTTATGCTTCTTCTTCCCACAAAGTTTCATCCTCATAGCTCCACTCTAAGCGTGTCACAAGATTTCCGGATCCCCCTCCGACTCCCCCCACATTCACCGGATCCGGTCCGCACTGAAATGGAGGTCTGAGACACGAGATCTTTCCAAGTATCAAGTTTCATTAAGATCCGATCACCCGTTCCAAAGTTGTACATACCTCAAGATTCCGGATTCCCCCTCCATCCACTCCCCACTATGGTCGGATTGGGGAAGTGACTATTTCCAAGTTAGTTTGGTCCGGTCCTTAATATGCCTGCCAAGTTTCATCGTCCTAGAACATCTGGAAGTACCCTAAACCGCGATCACCGGACCGACTGAGCGACAGACTGACCGTCGAAAAAGTTACCGGTATATGGCACCTGGCCGGAAGGCAAGTGTCATAAGAAAACAGAGAAAACCGAAAACCGAAAGCTACTACAGCACTCGCAAGAGTGGACTGTTCACAAATGAAAACTCCACTAAAAATGAAACTGTTCATGCAAACCTGTTTCTTCGGTAACAGGATAGAACCCCTTTTCTTCGTGGATTTGCGTAAAGGAAACTCTATGAATACGAGAGACATTAAAACCAGACGGAATATGTCACTGAGATGGCTGTTACTTCACTATAACGGGAAATACTTACAACTTGATACAGCTTCACAAGTCCAGTGCTGGAAGAGCTGGCAACTTTCTCGTCAACTCGCGGGACAAAGTCAAGGCCAAGCTTCCTGTAAGAAGACAAAGTCAAGGCCAGGCTACACCTGTTAGAATGTAAAGCGACTCGATGAGGACTGGCGCGGGAAGCCCTGGAACGAGGACTGATGCGCCCCGGAAGCAGCAACAAGAATATAGCACCATCACCGTCCGCAAGCTACTCATCGGGATACAGCATCATTATTGCTTGCAAGTGCAATTTAAGGTAATATAGAATAGCAAGATTAGAGAATCGGATATGTTTCCTCGTTTTATGGTTTAGGATTACAGATCCAAACACGAGGGATGACGAACTGTAAGAGTAATTAATCGAGCCCTTTCTCCCCGCCCATAGACATGCTCTTAAAACCTGATCAGGCAGTCACGATCACAAGCAACGCCTGAAGGCTTCTGGCAAGGTCCCAGATGTTCCAGGAGTTCCAACCTGGAACGTCATGGACTGCTTTCTTGCATCCGGGGACGACGTTGACCGAAGGTTCATTTGACGCTATCGAAACTATAAACGAAAGACGACTTGGGTGAGGAAACAACTTCGATCAGCGGTTTATTGGCAGCCGTTGCAACCAGAGGCCCCCTGTCGAAAGTAATTCAGCGACCTGGCTCCGCAAACACTTTGGCACTGATTGAATTTATTGCGTGAATGGGCGTTACGGCACCGGTTTCACGACATCAAGAAAGTGAAGGACAAAGGGCTCCGCACAGCCACTTTTCTAACAAGACCAAAGGTTTCGATGGGATCCCAAAAAGTTAATATTTATTGGACTTCCTGATCCGGAAAATCCAATCTTGTAGATTTTCGAGTCTTCGCCAGACCCCTTCAACATTTTGTTATTTATCCATAACGCAGCGCTTGAATATGTTCAAAAATAATGTTACCATTTCGGAGTATTTGGCAACTTACGGCCAACAACTAATCAGATGAGAAAACCAAGTTCAGATATGGATTCAACATGGATGTTTGCTCTTTCTCATCCTGAAGGCCGTATCCAGGGAGGGGGGTTAGGGGGTTGACCCCCCCCCCCCAAAACATACAAAATTAATGATTTTTAGAGGCTTTTCCCTCTGATCTATGTGTTTTTTGTAGTTTTTTTTGTCGGACCAGCAGGCAACCCCCCCCCCCCCCCCCCCCCGAAAAATAATTCCTGGATACGGGCCTGCTCATCCTAATCGACTTCAGAAAGGTCCTTTACTTTGACCAAACTCTTCGTATTTTAGCAGCGTCCGGGCGAACTGGATGCAGAGCAAAAGAGCTAGTAACATTGAGAGCAGAACTTTTCAATCCAAACTTCCAGGTTTTGGGAAACGGTGCCAGCTTATCTATCAAGGAAATAAAGTTCAAGATTCAATTCAGCATGTCTCCTTACCCGGTACTGAATTTCTAATCGACTTCAAAAACAACCTTGAGCTTCAACCAAATTTCCAGTTTCGGACGAATTTCGGGTGAATCATTTCAGACACTGATTCAGCGGGCCTCCTTAGTCCTTACCCCTTTAACGACTATCTAATTAGCTTATAAAACATACATTTTATTTACCATTAATTCAAAACCCCCTCTTCTGCCTCTAAATATCTAAAGGACCCATCTAAAACTTGGCCTGTCCTTTGCCAGTGATTCCTCATACGAAGTTTGAACAACATATCTCAACTCCTTCGGTAGGACAGACTTCCACAACCAAACCCAAAAATTACATACGCTAGGTGTAAATGGTCTTTAATTAAACCCAAGAAACGTGACTCACTCGGCGTCCATAGATCAAGCAAAGTATATCGTCCGAACCGCAGAGCTTTCGCCTGTACGGATAAAGGGGCAGGGTACGGACTGGTATAGCCACCTGCTTTTTTCTCGAAAATTGGACGACAAACTTTATTAAATTGTTCACCAAACAGTTGTCGGATGCATTGACCCAGTAAATGCCGGTTGTGAATTTGAAGATAACTAAACTGATGACATAGACTTTTTGTTTATCTTCAGTATCTTCGAAAGTTGCAACAGCATGCCTAGCAACCCTATATCAAGAATATCATTGGGTTTTAGAATTTCCCACTAAACTTCCGGATTCCGGGCGAACTACTTGTCTTCCAAAAAATAATTTTCATATTCGGATTCAGCATGTCTTCATACATCAGAATCGAACATCTAATCAACTTCAGATTCAACTTTTACTTTCTACAAATTTTCCGGTTTTGCCGGATTCTGGGTGAACTACTTGTCCGGCGAGAAAATAATTTTCATATTCGGATTCTGCATGTCTCCTTACCCCTAAATCGACTATCTCATTAACTTTAAAAACGTATTTATTTTCGCCCCTTAATTTGAAACCTCTCCCCCACACCTAAATATACTGCTTTGGGTCCCATCTACGAACTTGACGTGTCCCATGGCCCGAAAAATTTTCACACCCAGTCTCATCAAAATATCTCATTCCCTTCGAGCTTTATCGTGCTCACAGACGGACGGGCAGAGGACAACTTTTTCGAAGTCATATAGGCATCCCTCCACTTCCGTTTTGGGATCCCAAACATCAGACATCTTCTTCTCAACCCTTCTTGTCAACTTTCTCAAGAACAATAAGGTCTTAGCACCAGGCAGGCGACAAAGAACCCAGCAAAACCCGTGGATTCCTTTCTGTCCCGGAATGTCCAGCTGAGCATGCTGGCGAATCGAAGAAGGCGTTGCTGCAACCGAGACGCACTGTTACGCGAACAAACAGCAGACGTGGTAATTCAGTCAACCCAGAGAAGCTGAAGGCTAGTCACAGAGTTGAGGGTGTAGTGCACGAAGGATACCATTTTAAGGATACTACCTCTTGAGTGGAACCGAGCCAGGATAAACGAAAATAGTGGATTCAGTTTGACAGGTTAGTCTACGTTCGTATTCAGAAACATCCATAGTAGAAACCAAATCGTCAAACTTCACCTTGATACGATAATCAACTATACACAGCCTTCTGCTAAGTAAATGACACAACTTTCCGGTAACCGCTGAGATTCGCTTTATGACTCTCGTCATAAAACGACGACTTGAACAACAAAAAAGGACAATAGAAATGTCTTGCATTTCGACGATTTGACCTATGTAGAAATATGATGGACGAGAAGAGGCAATCAGTCCATGTCAGAAGACAATATCATGGCGACATGAAGCAACGTCAGAAACTTACTGTGACGAAAACACATGGGCAAAAAGAGCACTGCAGAAAGTGCTCGGTTAAACCATGGAACTGCCCAGTCCTCCCCTGGCAAGACCATTAAAGTCAAACAGCCTCCCGATCGACTTAAGTACAGTGTTAGATGGACCGTTAACTATGATGAAGGGGAAAGGGCAATCAGTCAAGGTCAGAAGAAACTACCCTAGCGACATTGAGCAAGAAACTTCAATTCAATGCGACGAAAGCCCAGCGGCAAAGAGAGCACGATACAAAGTGCGACGCATCCAGGAATTTATTTCCATGGGGAGATGGGTTGCCCGCGGGTCGGACCGAAAAGTACAAAAAAAAGGCAAAGGTCAGAGGTTAAAGCCTATACAAACGATGATTTTTGTACGTTTCAGGGGGGGGGGGTCAATCCCCTATCCCCCCTGGATACGGCACTGTGCTCAGCTAAGCCATGGGGCTGCCATCACCTCCCCTGGTGTGACCATTAAAGTAGCCCTCTTTTCAGAATCCAATAGTCAGGAGGTACCAATGACCCCCCACCCACCCCTTCATTGCCTCTCGACCCTCCACTATTCTTAGCGAGTCAAAAATTACCGAAATCCTTCAGCTTCCCCCAACGCGCAGAAGACACTCGAGCGCATGAACGAAAGCATAAAATGCACAAGAGTGAGCACAGTAAATGTGACATATTGACTGTAGAATAGAATCGTGTTTACTTGATAACAATCAGAAATTAACAGAAAAAGAATATAACCAAAACAAAATACACTCGTTTACTCTTCCTAAGTGACTACCCCCTCCCCCATTTAAATTTTCAATCCCATAATCTTCCAATAATTTTTAAGTTCGCAACTATAGACGTCAATATCAGGAAAGAGATCGGGAGACCCATTCTGACTTGGGAAAGGGTACTCCTGGAACTGCCATAACCGCTGCCAAAAGTGTATTGCAACTAGTCATGTTCCTGCTTCGATGTCGCCCCCACGCCATAGCCTGCTAAGATATACATTCCTTAGGTCAAACCTGAGTGCGTGCGAGTCCTGTGTTGCAAAACGGCTGTGTTGCAAGTAAGCTTAAGTTTTTATTCAGCGATATCTTGGTCCATCTTGGCAGGGTCCGTAGATACAAATCTAAATCTGCCATTATAACACCAGAGACCCCTTCTAGACAGCTGATAGATTACTGTTTCTACAACTTTCTTAGATAATCCTTCTCGTTGCGAGGACTTGTTTTAATTGCTTCTCCAGGACATAACTTATCGAGCAAGAGGAACTGTCAATGCCCCAAATTTGTCGATCCTCAATAAAAGTCCAACACATTTGGCCGTGCCAGTGCCATAAACCAATCGAAAGGGCGGCGAAACAGGACTCAAAGACAAAACTATTTAGTCACGGCGTCCATGGCGAAGGCAATAACAGCTATCTAGATGAATGAGGATTCAAATGACATCGTGTAACGGTGACAGTTGCGGCCACACGTAACGAAGTGGTGGTGCATTAATTACTGTCACGCCAATAGTCGGCCTGTGTAAATCATGTCGATTCCGAACGTGTGTATGTATCACTTTCAAGTATTTTACCTGTCAGGCGAATAAATTCTAAGGTAACCGGTCATCGAAAGAAAGCAAACTCATTCCGACAACGGCAACCGACGACTATTTCGTAGTTGAGATTTCCTTATTATGTTAATATTCAATATTTCCTTATTATGTTAATAGTCGAAAAATAAAAAATGAACGAAAGTCGACGGCGAGTCAAAGGTGAATATCTAAAGCAGTAGTGTGCGTGTCTTCAAGGTATGAATGGTGTCTTTTTTGTAATATTTAGAAGATACGGAATTCCTTATTAAATGTTTGACTTCCCCTTCAGTTTCTTCAAACTCACGAGTGATGGGTGATACGGCCGTCTACTCCAAATTTACAGCGTCAACTCGCTATGTTTGGAACTGTAAGTTAACATCCAGTCAATAAATGAAACTAATGTTAGTGCTGGCAGTAGGCTACGTGTGATCTGCGGTACCGGATGGCCGTATTTCATACTATTACAAAGCTATCTTCGCTGTGATATTTATTTCTATGCATCCTGTCAATCCAGTAGCGTGATTGGTCGATTTCTACTAAGGAAAGCCAGCTTGGCGGAAGGTACAGTCAAACCCTTGCCAATTGCCGTTAGCAACATTGATAAAGGAGACGCCAAAAATAATCAGGAATGCAATTATGCACTCTCCACTGCACCGCCCATGTTGATCTGCACACATAAAGCAACATCAGTTACCAGCTGTTCTATTTGCAGTCTTTCAAGAGAAATAATTCGTTTATAATTACTGATGTTGAATGACTGGCAGACGAAAATCCACAAAAGGCCTGCGGGTTAGCGCAGCGCGGAAGCCGTGCTCCAACAGTAGGCAGTAGCTACCTGCAAGCCCGATGTTTAATGATGTAGACGTTGGGTAGCCTTATCTTGTTGGCTGACTACTTTATTGGTCACGGATCAACGGATTGCCGTCTAATAAAGACACGCTGAAGTGGGAACTCCAACAGGGACGGAAAAATCATTTAACACTTCCGTCCCAAAATATTTGTGCAAAAAAAACTTTCAAGCCCTTCACACGCCTGGTGGAATATGAAGTGTATCAAGGTCGATGAGGAGACGCAGATGAAAGAACCAAGATCAGATTACGGTTAACACAAATACAAGTAGTATCATAAAATCGTTACTTTCAAAGTTACAAGTCCGTTACGACAAATTTGTTATGAACTGAACGTATTTATGTTTTCATATTTATCCTAGAACGAAAAGAATTCAACTATCGATTGCGACAGGCTACGGGTTTTACAACAATAGTTGATTTATTGAATGGGAGTTGTATCCCATACATCGTCCGGCAGAGACGGCCGGTGACATTCAGAAGTAGTAAGACTCATGTGCCAAGTCATGACGGCCTATGCTACTGGCTCTCGATGCTACTGAGGCGGTGCAGTAAACATCCGCAGAAACTCCAGCAAGTACCACGCAGACGCTAGCTTATGCAAATTAACATATTTGAATTCCAGGGTGGGGCAATGAAAGAGGAGATTCAGAAATGTTGCAAGACAACTATTGTTTGAGCCCACAGCTCCTCGAAAAGCAAACTACTTCAGCTCTAGCTTGAGCAGAAGACTTCCGCTGCATCAGCAGATACAGAATGTGCAAAAAAGTGTCTCCTCCCTACCCTGTTACCGACTACAAAGCCGCTTCGTCAGCCCACTTTTTGCTGCTGCATTGTGTCATCAGTAGTGATGGAATGTTAGACCAGTTCCGCCCGTGCTGCCGCTGGCCATTTCTCAGAGCACTTATCATAGCACTCTGGTCGACTGGGCGCCACCAGTGGCGCAATCCGATTCGCAGCAGGGCGGCACTACCCATCGGGCTCCCAATGCATCAATGGGCTTCATTAGACTATCATAATGGCTTGCCGCTAAAATATGAGTGTATGATTCTAAACTTCAAACAGCAAGCATGTTACTGCACGGACGACACTATTTTATTCGGTGATATTGCGACCTCTTCAGGCCGCAGGTATAAGGACAGAGCTGATCTTGGGGTTTGCTGGAGGCGAAAATCAATGCAGCGACTCTTAGGTTGTCTGTAGACGGATTTTCATTCGTTTTACAATCCTCCATTGTGCTGATAAAAGGAGCAACTAGGCTGAGCATCCTTGAGTTGACGGATCTGGCAGCATGTACTCGCCGTGACTCCTTGACGTCATTCTTGTTTTTGGGATCCCAAAACGGAAGTGGAGGGATACCTATGACATCGAAAAGTTGTCCGTCTGTTCGTCTGTCCGTCTGTAAGCACGATAACTCTCGAAGGGAATGAGATATTTTGATGAAACTTGGTGTGAGGATTCGCTGGGTCGTCGGACCAGTCAAGTTCGTAGATGGGCTTTGTAGCCCTACATTTAGGGGTGGGGGAGGGGTTTCAAATTAAGGGGCAAAACAAAATATTTTTAAACAACTAACGTGATAGTCGATTATGGGGTAAGAAGACATGCTGAACACGATGCCAAAACCGGAGAGTTTGTTAAAAGTAAAAGTTTTATTTTAAGTTGATTAGATGTTCTATTTAGGGGTAGGAAGACATGCTGAAGACAATGGTGAAATTCATTTTCTCGACGGACAAGTAGTTCGCCCGGAATCCGGCCCAAACCAGAAAGTTTGTTAAAAGTAAAAGTTTTATTTTAAGTTGATTAGATATTCGACTTAGGGGTAGGAAGACACGCTGAACACGGTGGTGAAAACCATTTTCTCGACGGACAAGTAGTTCGAAAGTTGAAGTTGAAGTTGAATAGATGTTCGATTTAGGGCACGAAGACATGCTGAACACTTATGTGAAAACAATTTTCTACCCCGACATGTAGTTCGCCCGGAATCCGGCCAAAACCGGAAAATTGGTAGAAGTTAAAGTTGTATTTCTAGTTTATTAGATAACCGATTTAGGGGTAAGAAGAGATCCTGAATCCGTTTGTGACAATCATACTTTACCTGGACATATAGTTCGACCGGAATCCGGCTGGAGTCGGAAAATTTGTTATAAGTTAAATTTTATTTGAAGTTGATTAGATGTTCATTATTGGGGAAAGAAGATACTCTGAATTCATTTTTGAGCTTTCTTTTTTTCGCCGGACAATTAGTTCTGGAGTTTGGCCGAAATCGTGAAATTGGCGGTAGTGGCAGGAAATTTTTCTCAGATGATTAGCTATTTGGCCTTAATCTGTTTCTGAATTTTAATTGTAAAAATGTTCAAGGAGTCTGGTGATGACTGGATCTGGCTAAGACAAGACCCAGTTGTCTGGATCAGATATTGAATTTTTGGGATCCCATCGAAACCTTTGGTCTTGTTCTTAGTTTCAATGTCACTGATTCGAATGGACGTCTATCGATGGAGGTGAAAATCCATGCAGCGAGACTTAAGACGACCGGAAGGAAATTCTTGTGCATTTTTTTAAAGGAAGCCACTAGTTTCAGATTCGGTCTGCGTACAATGGCCCCTACCACTGTCCAATCCCCGTGTCTCGACTGTAGGAATTGTTTTTTTCAATGATCACCGGTGGAAATCTTGTACTGCAGTGAAACCAATGCAGCTACTTTTGGTTAACTGGAGAGGCATTCTCGCTTCTTTCATCGAGCTCAGTTTTATGGCACTTGCCTATGGGCCAAGTACCGTACACCGATCACTTTTCCGTCGGTCTGTCAGTCCACTCATCTCGAGTTAGGTTACTTCCCGATGTGCTAGGACGATGAGACTTGGCAGGCGTATCAGGAACCCGACCAAACTGAATTGGAAATAGTCACTCCCCATATCCGACCATCGTGGGGGGAGTGGAGGAACAGGGAATACGGAATCTAGTGACGTGCATAACTTTTGAACGGGTAATCGGATCTGCATGATATTGGACAGTTGGAAAGAGGTCGTGTCTCTAATGTCCCACTTTATGCCCGAACCGGATCCGATAACTCTTGGGGGGAGGGGGGAGGAGAGGGACCGGAAATCTCGGGACAGGCTTAGAGTGGAGGGATCGGGATGAAACTTGGTAAGAAGGACAAGCACAATTTCAGAAATATTTTTGATAGAAACGGGGGGGGGAGGTCCGGCCAATTCCGGTGATCGCGAGTTCAGGTCAGACTTGGCAAGTCTATTAGGGACGCGATCACATTTACTTGAGAATAGTCGTTTCCCCAGTCCAAACATTGTGGGGGAGAGGAGGGATGGGATAGATCGGTGTACTGTGGGAGGAATGGAGGGGGTTTCCTGAAATTCCGGTGATCGCGAGTTAAGGTACTTCCAGAAAAGCTAGAACGATGAGGCTTGGCAGGCGTATTAGGCACCCGATCAAATTGACTTGAAAATAGTCACTTCCCCGATCCTGCAATCTTGTGGGAGTGGAGGGAACAGGGATACGAAACGTCGTGGCAAGCGTAACTTTTGCACGGTTGATCAAACTACAAAACCGTCAGCACTCATGAACACAACAGTTAGCTGAAATACCTTTTGCAAGTGCCATATGAGCTTAAAGCTCGTGTTCTTGTTAGAAGGATGCTAAGCTGGTTCAAGATTCCTTCTGTTTATGATATGCGAATGTGAACTGTTCGTGTTTTCTTGATGACATTCTTGACTAGTTGATTTCAAAGCACTGATTCCGGTGCAAGTCTTACGCTGAAGGTGACAGGATCCTTGATCTTGTTGTTTTGTCTTCAGATTCTTCTGGAAACAAGCCTGCCCACTTGTGTCACCACCAAGACCAGCAAGACTTCGGGTATGAAACATTAGTCCCACATAGCAACCAATTTTAAGCAAAGATAAAAATCAAAGGAATTCAGAGAATATTCGCAAGGATGATACAGATACTGTGATAAATCATTATGCTCATGGACGGAAATTAAGAATCCCGGTGTCATCGGACCGCATTCAGAAGCTGAGCAAAAGCTTAGCAACTTGCGGGTAGAAGCCTGAACCAGACCCTGGACCACATCCTATTCCAGTGCACCCATCGCCAAATCCTCATGAACCAACATAGAACCAAGAATAAATAAGGGGAGAATTGAGAACTCACATAACCTTGATGTCAGCATCCGGAATATCTTTTGGTCCGATATTATTTACCGGGGGTGGACCCTGGGTGGAGCTTCGCGTGTTGCCTCTTGCAGTATTAGGTGTTACCTCCAAGGAAAAGTGATGAAGCAGTCAGAAAAGGCGGGAAATTCAAACAGTGCTGATTCTGAGGATAATACAAATGGAAACGACTTTTCAATCTCGGGTCAGATTTGCAATATGAAGCTTATGGTATCACGACCCTTCACAAAGACGGTGAAGCCCTAGGGAATGCGGCGTTTGATGACTCGGGGGAGCAATTAAGCAACTTGAACGCTGAAGCGAAGACCTAACAGGCATGCATTTAGTTCATATTCAATAGGATCGGTGTGATCATTGTAATTTTATTTTGGTCTTCTCAGGACTGTACAGAATCGCATCTAGAACAGGTATTAAACTTGGACAATTTAAGGTATTTAGTTGTCGAAATGTACTCAAGGAGTTATTATGTTTTGTTTTTAAGTTGTACTGTCATATCAGTTCATATCACTTTCTCGTGTAGTTGCAAAACACAGTAGGCTGTAAACTATTTCCTAATTTTAAATTAACGATTGCTGATGGTAAGATATCTTTTAAGACGTCTCAGTTTGTGGAAAGGACTTATTATTCTTGGTCAAAAATGTGTATCATTATCTCGGATAGTTGCAGTTTACATCTGGCTAAATTTGTCGTTGCCTATGCTAATAACAAACCGCTTTTTCATAATCTTTTTTTTACATTATCATGTTTTTGCATCAATCAAACTCGAATTTTGGGCATAGCTGACTAACTATACCCAAAGAGTTGTTATGTTTTGTTTTAAGTTGTACACTGTACACAAAATTTAGTTCATACCATTTCTCGGATAGTTGACAGTTGGTAAAACAGTTGGGTTGAAGTATTTCCTAATTTTAAATTAATGACTGATTATGGAAATTGACAACTATACGATTTCATTCAAAACGTCTAAATTTGGGATACAACTTATTATTGTTGGTCCAAATGTATATCATTATCTCAGGTAGTTGTCTAAATGTTTCATTATCTATCCTATTAAAACTCTTTTCTTTCATCACGATGAACCTGCCAGCCATGGAGATTACATGAATATTTTTGTGTGAAAAAAAAGAAGAAGTAAATGTTACTTCCCACTTCTCCAGAGACGGATATTCTACCTAGAGTAAAAACATTTGGAAACTTGTCCTTCCTTCTTTAAACTTGTAGTATTCAGTCCAAATCGGTCCTTTTCTGCCTGATTGAATATCACTTCTATCATCTCACTGTACTTTAGCCCCTTATCTCGTCTTTTAAACTAGTGGTAGCTGCGATTTAATTGTAGAGCATACGGCAAAATGTCGGCCTTTTTCTGTATAATTTGAATTTGGCGCACTTTCTTGATAGGGAGAACGGCGATCAGAAGAACCAGCGCCAATAATTACTCTGCGGTCGGGGCAGGCGCCGAGTAGGCTCCACCCGCGATACTTGAGAATCGGGCGGAAAGACACGTCGCATGATTCAAGTCTTCTCAATTCTTGCCTTATTTATTCTTGATAGAACCCAGGTGGTATCCTTGTTCAATAAGCACAGTCTTAACCTCTCGATTGGATCCCTCGTGCAGCCTACTCTCCCGCCTGGTGCTAAGCCTCCATCATCAAAACCATCATTAACTTTCTGAGGAGAACAGACCTGCTTGAGTCAGTCTAAGTAACCAAGGCTACGCTGCCCAGCCGCGAAGAGGGAAATGGACAAATTTGATCCGAAGCCGTACCAGAACTGAGAGAGGGTAGCAACCTGAAGGAAATGAACACATGGCTGATTGTTCCAGTGTCTAGGCAATGTCACGGAAGGAAAAGGCTGCTGGTATCACGATGTATATAACAAGGAGTTGGTTTAAGCAGAAACAGCGTATTCTCAGACCCTCACTAAGGATAGATAGATATATTGATGCAACTCGATGCGCCGAATTGGCACTAAATATGTCGACTATACTCTGAGATTACGTCAGCTTACGACCTCCGGCGCTGAGTACTCGCCCGTTTCTCGACCGATAGAATTCTTGTTTGAATAGTACTAGTTTTCTCAAGCATACTGAAAGGGAGGGTAAACGAATCAACACTTCGATAGTGCCGGCTATGCTTCGTCTCTTTGATGATCTGTCACGCTTAGGTTTAGCACCAGACAAGCCAATTCTTCGTATTCCAGGTCGGAGCAACGCTGCGGTTTAGTTCCTTCTAGTCTCCCCAATTATCATAACGATAAGTTTAACTAAAACTCTGTTAGAATATTTGTTTAATAATATTCCTTCAGCAGAAAAAAGTGGGACGTGACGATGAGTGTTACTCTAATGTGCGATGCAAAAGGCGAAAGCTTCTGTTTTCTGTTTGTTGATTTGGTCCATTGTTTGTTTTACGGATACTGATAATGTGGTGAGGTGGGATAAACAGAGACCAATCCGCTTGGAGCGCTGGACTGGTACGCCAATGCTTGAAAAAGGGACGCCATGGTTAATGCTTTGTCGAGAAAACCATACATAAGCTGTGCTGACTTGTCTGTTTTATCTTACAGGAGAGCTATGGGTGTCTTCGGATTAGCTGCCTCAGTTGGCCACTACTTTCGTATCCGTTACTTGGCAGATAAGGCGGATATCGACAACTCCGTTTTCAAATTGCATTATAGATTCACAACAGCAGCTTTCTTCTTAGGATGTGTTCTACTCTCCGCATACGATCTTATAGGTGAGTCAATTCTTTCGTACTTCATCCCATATCCTATATCAAGCTTCGGCCCATTTTAACTCAAGCGGGCGGAAACTCACCTTCGACGGAACCCGATACATCTTACATTAGTGTGTCAACAGCCTATTCTGGTATAATCAGCTTTATCTTCCACTGTTTAACTTTAAATACGTGGGAAAGGCCAAATTCAATTTCCGGTATGATTCAGACGGTATTATACTCGGCAACTGAAGAAACCCTTATGACGGTCTGTTGCATCTCAAGGTTTTCTGAAAGAGGGCCAGCAGTGATTTCTCAGCTATCGAATAATGGTAAGCTTTGTGATCACCGAGTCTACGTTCCTCCAAGCAGGAGATTGTATAAAGGGGTGTTAGCAGCAGAACAAATAAGAAAACGTAACAGAAATAAAAATAGACAGAAGGAAAATTACATACACAAGTATTTAAATCGCATTCCCACAGCTTTCTCTTTAGCTAAAGAGTTCAACTACTGGGGATTTTAATTTTCAAAGGACTTCAAGTACTCGAAACCCGATAGTGTATCATTCCAGGTGCACCTATCGACTGCATCGCGGACGATTTCATCCGACCCGTCGCGCTCAACACTTACTGTTGGATCTCCTCAACCTTCACCCTCCCCTACCACCGACACAAAATGACGGGTGTTGACACGGCTCACCCAGGCGTTGGCCCGATAGACAGTGACAACGACGATCTCGTACGACATGCGTACTATCAATGGGTCCCATTTATGCTGTTTTTCCAGGTAGGAAACTGTAATTTTGTCATGAATGGCTGCAGACTGAATGGCTGTATGTTCTACAGTTTACATCTGTGAAATCCTTAAAGGACCAGTCTTACATATAGTACTAATGCAACCTACTTCCATATTCACTTCATATATTTCCAAACCCCGAAACCCCAATTCCGTACGGTACATTCTAACTCCTCTAGCAAAACCACGCTGATTTTCGCTGATGTGTATCACGCTGTTGACGGTTATCAGCGAGAAGTTTTTCCATCAGAAAAACCGGTTATGTAAATCGTTTCCCTATTTTCGCTAAAAAGTCAACGAGTTTACGAAAAGTCTTACAACAGTCAAAACCGTGGGTTATTTACTGAAAGCACAGCCTAGTGCTAAAGTATTCAAATATTTTCAAATACTGTAAGTTGAAGTGTAAATATTGCGAGGTGTCCTTTAACTTCATGCTGTTTTACTCAAGTGTTCAATATTTGTCTTGCCTTGCGAATGAGCAGGATTTTGCGACTTTCGGAATTTTCTTGATATGCTTGAAAAATCGCATAGATGGCGTGATTAACCAGCGCTGTTATTAGGCGTTTTCTTTTATTTTCGAAAAACAAGTCTGGTGGGAAATTCACATCCCATTTGTTTTGTGCTGTGATGTGCGGTAGGGTAAGGCCAAAGACTTCTTTGTGATCCCAAACGTAGATATTTTTCTGTCAAAGGTAGCGTATAGTTTCGCATGGCCTTTTATCGCTTAAAATCGTCGTTCATAGGTATGCATTCCGCCCCCCCCCCCCCCCTACTATCGTTCGTAAATACGCATTCCACACCCCTTTCCATCGGAGGTACTAATAGACAGATAGACAGAGGGATGGTTATGCTTACGATGTCAAAGGCAACCTCCGCTTTCGTTACGGATCTCGAACGTTCTTAAAAGACCTTTGGCATCTATAATACCTCTTCTTTCCTTGTCGTTCATCCATTTTAGTTCCTTAGCCTAACCTGGAATGTCATACAACACTATCGACCCGCCCTAGCGAGCGGTAGACGATAATTTCTACGCTTGCCTTGTTGTGCTCTTTCTTTTTACGTATCGGGCTCCCAATTACTGTTTCCGGGAAGCTCATTGACAAAAAGAAAACGGCCATGCAAATCTTTGTGATCAAGGGCCTTGGAGTGATTCGGAACAGCCGGAGCCGTGTGCAATCTGCTGAAATCGCAGCCGAGTTCCAAATTTGTGAATATTGTGAAATTATCGCAGAAGAAAATGCATCTAGTGGCCAGGCCCGTATCCAGGAATTTTTTTCGGGGGGGTTTTGCCTTTCGGCGGGGGTTTTGCCTGCGGATCGGACAAAAAAATAAAAAAAAAAAAGATTTTTTTATGTTTCAGGGGGGGGGGTCAACCCCCTACCCCCCACCCCCCGGATATGGCCTTCCTAGTGGCAGTTATGCTTTAAGTATTATTGACCCAGCAAATTCATCCGGTTTTATATTGGTAGCGCTCAATCTGGGTGTGTTACACGCAAAAAATGCAAGGCTGGGAAAATCTGAAGCAACGACTCTTTGTTGCCGGGCTACCAGTCTTGACGAATTCGTTAGCAGGTAGCTTGAGAACGCACGTCGTGACCATCGGCTTCATCAGCCTTTCATAGCAATTATGTTCCATACAACGGAAAAATGGGCAGGCGTTCCTCGCACCAGAGCGGTACTCGTGAGTACCGAAAATAACTGTCATTAACTCCCTAGCAGCTGAAACTCCCTTACCGAATAAAGACATAAAACGTTTCAACATCGACCATTCCACAGGGTATACTCTTCTATCTGCCTCACTACTTCTGGAAATCACGCGGCCATCTTTGTGATCAAGGGCCTTGGAGTGATTCGGAACAGCCGGAGCCGTGTGCAATCTGCTGAAATCGCAGCCGAGTTCCAAATTTGTGAATATTGTGAAATTATCGCAGAAGAAAATGCATCTAGTGGCCAGGCCCGTATCCAGGAATTTTTTTCGGGGGGGTTTTGCCTTTCGGCGGGGGTTTTGCCTGCGGATCGGACAAAAAAGTACAAAAAAAAAAGATTTTTTTATGTTTCAGGGGGGGGTCAACCCCCTACCCCCCACCCCCCGGATATGGCCTTCCTAGTGGCAGTTATGCTTTAAGTATTATTGACCCAGCAAATTCATCCGGTTTTATATTGGTAGCGCTCAATCTGGGTGTGTTACACGCAAAAAATGCAAGGCTGGGAAAATCTGAAGCAACGACTCTTTGTTGCCGGGCTACCAGTCTTGACGAATTCGTTAGCAGGTAGCTTGAGAACGCACGTCGTGACCATCGGCTTCATCAGCCTTTCATAGCAATTATGTTCCATACAACGGAAAAATGGGCAGGCGTTCCTCGCACCAGAGCGGTACTCGTGAGTACCGAAAATAACTGTCATTAACTCCCTAGCAGCTGAAACTCCCTTACCGAATAAAGACATAAAACGTTTCAACATCGACCATTCCACAGGGTATACTCTTCTATCTGCCTCACTACTTCTGGAAATCACGCGAGCAAGACAAAATGAGCATCATTACCGACGGGATGAGAAGCACTGACTTGGACTCACAGCTGGACGTGAAGGAACGCAAGAAGGTTCTGCTTCGCTATCTCGAAGAAACACGGGGTACGCATACCACCTACGCATATTCTTATGTGATATGCGAGATCCTCAACTTTGTGAATGTTGTTGGCAACATCTTCTTCATTGACAAGTTCCTAGGTATGTGTCATCTTGTCTTACTTTGTTAACGTTGTATGACTAGCTTCGTGACCTCTTGAAGTATAATTTCCGAGCTTGTCAGAGCAAATTAACCGTGTTTTGCTCTCGAGCTTGTAAGAATATCATTTGTTGGCTTATTCTTATTTCTTCACAAACCCTTCCCTTCAGCACCATCTTTGATATCAACATTTTTTTGCCTCGTGGTCTAAGCTTACGAGAACGGTCCATCTGGCCCATTTCTATTCCTTCCCAGTCCTTTTCGTTTCTTGGCATTGTTGTTACGGGCAACTCCCTGTCACATGTGAGGATTCACTCCGCAAATATTCCGGCAGTTTTAAGGAAGGAAATATGTTCCCTAAGAGCCGTTTCGACACCGACACGGATTTGTCCCCGAACCTTTCGGAAAGAAAAGTTATAAGATTCCCTGTAGCATCAGCAAACTTTTCGCCAACGAATGACAAGGCTCACTTAAAGCTCCACAGACAAGAATAGCGGTTTCTTGCTTGTTCGTACGTCTTTCGTGACCTGTCTTCAACCCGAAAAAGCTTTTCGTTCCGGCCAGCGAAATTGGTCGTAAGAAATCTAGAAGCTTAAGATTAACGCCCATTTTCTCCTAGGAGGCGCATTTCTCCAGTTTGGCGCTCGTGTGGCCCAGTTTTCTGAATGGGATGATGAGAACCGCACGGACCCCCTGATTGACGTCTTTCCACGTATGACGAAATGTACATTCCACACCTACGGCTCGTCGGGAACGATCCAGAAACACGACGCCCTCTGCATATTAGCCCTGAATGTCCTCAACGAGAAGCTTTACATTTTCTACTGGTTCTGGCTTGTCTTACTGGCTGTCGTGACAGGAGTGGCACTAGTGTATAGATTGAGTGTTCTGGCGTCACCGACAATTCGTGGATACATGTTCCAGGTCAGTTATTCCCTACCTCACTCCCCCCAGTAAAGATGACGCTAAGCTGGTGTCCCCTGTCTCCTTTACCTTAACGGCTACTACACTCGAAGAATCAGCTTGGTAACCGCTAAACCTCTTTCGTGGTAGAACTAGGGTCGCAAGAATCCATGTGAACCAGGAATCAATGGGAGTAATGTCATTAGCTTGCGACGATTACTCCTCTGTTATTCGCACACACCGTAGCTAATACCGATGGACTGATTTACTGAGAACTTGGGACGATCCAAAGGGACGGCCTTTACATGGCTACGGTGTTAATTAAAGCGTGTTTAAACTCAAGACTTCACAGAACGCCAAAAAGTGCTTGGAGTTTGACAGTCTCACAGAAAAGCTCAGATATCTGCTGCATGTGTTCAGTTTAGGTGTTGACTCTGGCCAGCACACGCTCAAGGTTATCTAAAAGCGATCGGACATTTACAAGAGTCACGTCTTGGAGACGCAATACTTTACAACTCATCAAATGCCAGTTCAGCTCTTCCAAGCGGACTAGTTTCTAAAAGTCCCACATTGCCTCATTATCAGCACTTCTGACAGAGAGATGGTAAAATACGGACCCATAAGGTAATGCACAGAACTAAGAGCTTTCACTTTTCACTCCAAAGACAGTGCAAAACTTTGTTCGGGAAGCAGATTGCAGATTTTCTACTCATCAACTTGTGGATCTATCTTCTATACCAGTCACAAATGTTGATAATCAGACAACAGCGGTGAACTAGTTGTTCGTTCGTTCCCAGTCTAGCCAACCTCACTTCCTTAACTGAGTGGTGGCCTGATTCTTCAACAGTATTCAATCCCGCTAAAAAGAAGACGTTTCGGAGATACCGTCCGACTATCGTTTGCATGCGAGGAAGCCATAAC